>OY804547.1:20751692-21351692 GCA_963680865.1 Spergularia marina | reverse complement strand
CCAACTTACCTGCAATTAAGCAGGTAACTAGGTTTAGAATATCAAAATAGTAAGGACCTCACAACAACATAATTAAAGGAAAAAAACGGCAGCCCGGTGCACATAAATTCAGCCAGTAAACACCAACCAAAATTTAAGAGCCATAACAAGAAGATAAAACAGATGTTATAACAAGCAATCTCAGTAAGACCAAGAGATGCAAAATGTGCTGATGTTTCCCCATGAAGAATAAAGTCATCAGAGACCACATATCTAGCTTCAATTCGATAATTGCATCCAGTCCATCCAAAAAGAGCAACACTATGAATACAGGGGGGGGGGGGGAGGAGGAGGGGTTTCACCTTTTTGATTGAAAGAAAAGACGGACATCACACTTCCATGTACAACTGCGTCTAATCCTGGATCCTCAGACGGTTGAAGAACACCAGAAACTGATATTCTGGAGCCCAATAAACAAATCCAACTACAGGACCTGACTTGATATACTGTATCATTTTAGTTAAAAAAAGTCAGATAAGAATCAACTTAGATAAGCAGCCAACAGTAAGCTTGGAGTTAGACGAATTCAGAACAAAGCGGTAACCTTTCCATCCAGGATGACAAGTTCACCATCAACCCATCTCGGTTTCTTAAAACCTGGCTCGGCAAGCCTTCCTTGCCCTTTATATCGAGCAACCTGTCTCATAGAAATTAGAATGGAGTTGTTAGAAGCTTGCTCAAAGCAGACAACAAAAGAGAGGGAGAGGGAACAAAAGTACACCACTGAAATCTTAATACATACCACTCCAAATTCTTCCGGAATTATTCCTTTGTGGGGAAGCTGATATCTTTTCCCAATCTTTGCACGAAATGCAACCTGGAGAGATTCTACACATTAAAACCAACCATAACAATCCCTCATGTATCTGTGTGTGCGTGTGGGAAGGGGGCAAAGGGAGATCTAAAACACAAAAATTTCCAAGCTCCAGCATACTGGAAAATTCTATCATAATATTCAGATTCCGAAGACAAGAAAAGAAACAAGTGCAACACTTTAATGAACTCAGAGCCCTAACCCTTCATCCCTTCCTGATGCACAAAAAGGGACGCCAATACCATAATATCTCAAATAGGTACTTTCTCAACAAGCACAACCAATTTACAAATTAACTGGAGCAACTAGACATCTTCATAGATGACGGCAGCAACAGAATTAATGATATAAGCATTTTCAAACTATGGCCAGAAACATGATAGAAGCAAATAAGCAATAGGGTAAAGGTACACTAGAATTTAATAGGGTAACAATTTGGGTTCCATTTCTAACCCAATTCTGGCCAATGCCAATTCTGTACTTGTCAGAAACATTGCCCATAAGCTTGTTGGCCGAGGCAATTAAGACCTACTATGAAGTCATCAATAATATACTTCACGGTAACCCAAGAGCACATGAAGGTAAGAGGGGGGTAACTAACAACTGTTAGATAGTTCAAGTTACCTGGCCAGCAGGCACATAAGGATCACCAGTCAGCTTTACAGCCTCCACATATTCATAGAAGCGGAGATCTGAAGGTTCATCAGAAGCACCATCCTCTTGCCATTGACCAAATTTGCGTTTTAAGTGGACGACTTCAGAGGTGTACGGTCCATGTGAACCAATATAGAGCCCTAATGATAGCAAACAAATTATGAATACAAAAGCAGACGATTTCTTAAACAAAGTGTGAAAATATCAACTTATATAGGACTGAAATTTCTATATAGTGTACAACAAGCTCAGCACCAAATAACAAGTTCAGAAAGTAATTACCATTTAGAGGATCTGGATATGCTGGCAAATCGATGCGGCTAAATGTTGTTGACCCAGACAAAGGTTGACGATTCTGTGCTTGGTTTATGGTGACACTAATCAAATCTCCTATATCCTTCAACACCTGAGGCAATTTAACATGCATCAGTTCCAAGAGGTTTAATATCACAAAAGAATTAAAGGACAATAAGAAATCCAAGCATACACTAAGTACATGTTTGGTAGAGGGGTCATTATTGGAGTACAATGTAGGGGAATCAAATTTGACACAAATAAGGTGGAAAAATGAAAGTCATGGAGAGGGGTCTAAGTGAAGAGAGCAGTAGATTGAGTCTGATGGGTGTTTACATGGGTTTAAGTTGAACAATGATGTTTACCGAATTAATATCTCATGTAATAAACATTACATCTACCACAATCCCTCTCCTTCTTTCTTTACTAGATTTATTCATTACATTGTAATGAAATTACACGTTACCAAATACCAATCAAGCACTAAGTGAAATATCTCAATACTCCATGGACCTACAGATAACAAATAATAGGAAGCAATTTCAACAGACAGAGAAATGTAACCTTTGCAGGGACTTTTTCTCCGCGGCCGAGAGAATTGACGAGGTCGGACATTACATTTTCGACACCATGTGCACCATGAGCTTTAGCTTTTCTTTTTGGTGATACTGGGTCTTTGCTATCAGGATCAAGCTTATCTTCACTATCTTCTATAGAGAAAGAGAATGACTTGCGTCCCTTTGACTTGAGTTTTGCAGGAACACGGACAAGTTCTCTAGACGACGCTCTGCTGGATAATTTCGGTACAGCACCCTTAACTACTACTTTGACAGAAATATCACTTTGATTTTCCATATCCAAATCTCCATTAGTAACTACCATTTCACCTTCATCTTTTTCTCCATCACTTTCACCAGGCACTCCATCTTCTGTATCTTCAGTATCTCCACCATCCAGCTCAGCTTCAAAATCTTTATCATCGTCTTCATCTTCTTCGTCCTCTTCTTCTTCTTCTATTATCTGCTCAACCACCCTGGATATTAGATCTTGGTCAACCTTTTCTGGTGCTGTTACTTTTAAGACCTTGACTCTCAAGCCAGGAATCATATCTTGTAATACATTCTGAAATCCCGAGAAGCCATCAGCTGTGTCAAGATCATCTTTATCTTCATCATCCTCATCATCTTCAACTACAGGAGCAAAGATATCAGTTTTACCTCCACCGAGGCTCATCTTCATACTGCTGGAAGCAGCTGGTGATATGGGGAAAACTGATGGGACAGAATCAGAAACTGCCTTTCGCTTCAAATATACTGCCTGGATATTAAGAAAATACGATTTCATTGTCGAAGCACTAGATGAGCACATATAACATGTCACTTGTCCTAAAAAATATCCCCATGCAATCAACATAACACATTTGACGCCTGCATATTGCAGACAAAGACCTATGAGATAGTCCAATGTTCTTAGAGTAAGCACACCAGGAACTGTTTTAAGAAAAACTAAAGGTGCTACAAGAAATTTCACCTGTTGTTTGTATTCACCATTTGTGTTCAAAGTCAAAAAGATCTCAAACAAGGGAGCACCAGTTGCTGACGAAGCAAGCTGCCTGAAATAAAAAGCAATTACTCAAAGAGCACTTTTCACCAAACATTGTCCCTAGACCCCTCCTCCTTATGAAGGGAAAATTGATGAAAACGAAATAAGGACTACCTACATTACTAAAGTTCACATCTTTGGAAAAGGCCAAAAGGTCGTCATACTGAAATAGTATTTTATAATGTTCAAGCAAACAGGACGGAAGAAGGGGATGTATGCTAGCCTAAACTGTTTCCTATCAATTAAGCTTACTGATCACAGTCTACCAGCCACCTGTCTACAAGCTAATATCCAGTATCCCTAAGCCCCTCCTCTCTACAATTATCATCGGCAGGTATCCTTCGCACACAAAGTCAAGAAAAGTACAAAACTGATCCACCCACAGTTCCACACTAAGGCAATAACACACTAAAAAGCCAGAATGAAACAACTTATATCCAATATAAGCAGGCATGAGGCACAGACACCATGGGGAAAGAATGAAATAAGATAAGTATAACTTTCAGAGAAGTAACAGTTTGCCAAACAATATTGATGGGTGCAGAAAATTGTCCATCCAGATAAGCTATTGAAGGCAAGTAAGGAAGTAGCTTTACCTTGGACTATAGCTTCTTGCCACATATCTACCATGCTCTGCACTTATATGAATTATACAGCCATAAGGATCACCTTTTTCATCAGAAAAACCAGCCCACCAACCAACCTGTGATAAAATCAGAGAAATGTAATCCATTCAAAATATTATACTCATCCATTTACAATATTAACAACCATAGCCCCACCCCGACTTCTAAAATGGAATGCAACGTTAACAAATTCATTTTTTGTAATGGTAACCTATGATCTCAGTCCTAGAGATTATGCAAAAAAATACAAAAACAACACCAAGATACAGAATCACAAGGTGTGAACAGCTAGTGTGTGCATGTGTGGTGGAGGTGGGGGGAAAAGGCAAGGAAGAGAAACAAACACATATAAGAGCAGAACAACATACAATATCCGTAAGCAAAAGAATGCTGTTTGCTCAGCTTTAAAAATAGAAGAGAACTCAAAAGTCACTTGGGCGCCACACACTTCACATTTATGGAACAAGAAATATGGGTTCTATGTAGGTAATAAAGATCTCGAATTCCTGTTGACTTACTAGTCCAGCGCCAGCGTTATCTCGCACAAAGATTGCGTCATGGTAGCGTTCTTCTTCAACGGCATTCTATAACAAGTAATTCAAGAACGCGAAGATGAGTGAGTGAGTTAACTAGGTTAAACCATGTTCCAAAAAAAGCTGTAGGATAAGCTCCACAACCTTTAAATAAGACATCACACTTCCAACAGCATCTTTGGTTCCTGCAGCTGCAACAGCTACTTTGAGCCTTGCTGCCTCTTCATAATCCTCTTTGGCAATAGCATTGCTAATTTGCGACTATAAAGACAAACAGAAAGGGCAAAGGGCAGCTCAGCAAATCAAACGCGACACACAAGCATGCTGACATCTAGTAGAGCAACACATTGAAGGTTTGATCATTCCAACCCTTTCTCGATATTCTTTTGGTTTAAGTTTCAATTTGTCGAGTTAGATTCTAATAGCAAAGATACTAGGGGAATTGAAATTTCAACCAAAAGAACAAAAGGAATACTCCTTTTAACTCAAAACTATAAAACTACCCATCTGCTTATATGGTATTCTCGAACAAGATGAACCAAGATGGCAAACCAAAATCTCGAGTTCGAAATCCTCACATCCCACTACATTGAACTATAACATAACATAACATAACATAACATAACAAGCATGCAAAGGCTTGTGCATCATCCACGCTTCAAGCTCGATAAGCATTATTCGCATCGACATTCATACGAGAAAATCGAACATAAAGCCCTATACAGAAGTTTTATTTCTTTTTAAAACTGATCCTATACAGAAGTTGAAACTAACAAGAACAACATATAATATGGGCAAAAATCAACAAGACACTACAAAAGTTTAATAATAAAGTTCCTTCTAATTCAATCAGAACAAAATTATAAACTAAAAGTACTCAACATACAATTTGAATATTTGATCACGCATTGCAGTACTAATAATAAACTTGACTAAACATTCGAAACATGCAAAGCTTCTACAATACGCTTAAAAAGTTGAAACCTTTAGTAAAGAGATGAAACGTTCTTGTTCATCAATTTCGCGAAAATGCGATTCCCAGCGCTCCCAATTCCAATCATCAACATCAACCTCAGCAATCATTTCCACCAATTTCCTATCTCTCTCCTCAATTTCTCCCTTTTCCGGCGACCTCGACCGCGAATTCACGAGATTATCCAGCATCTGCGCCGCGGCGGAGAACAACTGCTGGAACGGCGACGGCGAAGGAGTGTCGGAGGATGAGTTGCTCCGGCAGCAGCATAGAGTCGACGAGTTCGGCTTCCGGAGGAAGAAAGGTTTGAAGGAGGAGGAGGTGGTGGTGGTGGCGGCGTTGTGCGCGTCCGAGGAAATTAACGGCGGAGAGAACGGCGGAGCTGGTGAAATCGGGGATGACATCATGGTTTTCCGGCGAGGGTCGGGGGTTTTGTGGATGGGATGGGAGGAGAGAGAAAATCAGGTGGAAAAAAATGGTGACTAGGAAAAACTTTGTATGGACAAAGGAAAAGAAAGGAGAATTTTTAAGATAAAATATGATTTTGATTTTTTTTATTTTTATTTTTATTTTTATGTGAATGTGATGCTCTTCTGTTTTACAAGCTTTGTATTACTACCACAGTATTTTGTGTACATTGCATTTGCAATGGTGTTTGGATAAGGTTGATGTAATTGGGTTTTATTAACTTTCTTAGCAACAACGAGATGTCTCGGAGGTTTAAGTTACGCGTACCTTATATGTATTTGGAATTAACGATGTGTGTGTTTTAGAAATGTCGATGCCATCTTTTAGTCCTACTTGATTAAAGATCGATTTGAAATTAAGATGTCTAAAAAACTCGGATGAATGTGGTAAAAACTTGTTTAACCTTATAGGCATTTTAGCGGACGCGAAATTGAAAGGATGGACCATGAATGTGTTCCTGTATTAATGTATAGATGGCATAGCCCTTTTCTGCATGTCAGGGGGGAAAAGATTCCTGTATTCTGCCCTCCTTTTTCAAAAACTGAGTACATGCGGATCACAGTAATACAGTGTTAAACATTCTGTCTGTAGTTTTCTTAGTGCCTTACAAATTTACAGTACTTGGGAATCTTGGAGGTGCTGGATGTAAGTCTCAGCAAACATGGTGTGCAAGGTGGCTCCTACAGGCAGAACATCCTCGTCGAGGAAGAAGTGAGGAGAATGTGGGGAGTAAATAGAGCCAATTGCCTCATTTCTTATACCTATGGCGATAAACATTCCTGGGATCTTTTCTTGGTAGAAGGCGAAATCTTCAGCTGCCATCACCACCTTTCCCGGCAAGACATTCTCAGGACCTAGTAGATTACTGGCCTTATCTTTCACATGATGATATAACCTATCGTCATTGATGGTTGCTGGATAAGCCGGGTTTTCTTTATCATCAAATTCCACATGTGCATGACATCTATGTAGCGCTGCTCCACTGTGGACTACCTACAAAAAGTATGGCATAATTGCTTCTCATAACTGGCAAAGTTTGAAGGAGTGGTTTGGGGGGTGTCATCTAGCACGGAATTTATGAGCACCAGAGACTGAGCTTTCACTCGACATAGAATCCACAAGGTTGAAATGTACATACAGATAAGTAGCCTGTCTATGAAGAAAATCAGAAAACATGTGTACCTCTGTCAACCTCTGCTGAAGCCTGTGAAGCCCTTCTGTTGTAAGACTCCTGACTGTTCCCCCAAAGTCCACAAAAGATGGAATTATGCTGAAAGATGTACCAGCTTTGACATACGTAACAGAGAGAACCTGAAGAAAACGTGTAAGCCTTGCATTCCAACAATCTACAACTGTTATATATTAGACTAAGAACAGCTTAGTAATAACAACACAGATCTTGCAACTCGATTCCATTTCTAAATGACCGAAAAAAATTCAAAATCATTCTGCTTTGGAGTCTAATGGAGTAAATTGACATGGCTCGTGAAACTGTGACTTCTGGTGAAGCAGTGAATAAGCCGTGCATCTCCCCGCAATGGGTTAACAGAAACAGCCATACTGTTATCACAGAGTGAAGGTTGAGTGCCAGTGCCTCCTCTCCCGCCTTTCCTGCCCTTTGAAGGATTATGCATTAGGCCTTAGGGTAATGTTTAATGTTATTAAAGCTCTTGGAATCAGCCATAATTTTCAAACATATAAACAAAAATCTAAGGGGAAAATACTCATCACAACCTGATACGCAAAAAAAATCAAGCAAATAAAAATCTTTCTGGGGTTTAATAAAGCAGGTAATGAAATGCATACATGGCTAGAAAGGGGGTCCACTTCTCTTGAAACAATATGCTGTAACGCGACAATGATGAACGATGCAGACACGATTGGATCAATAGTTGTATGAGGGTTTGCAGCATGTCCTCCTTCACCTTCAATTCTTACTCTAAATATGCTCCCTGCTGCTAAATGAGGCCCTGAAATAGCCATTATGCTTCCAGTAGGAATGAGGGCATCAACATGCATTCCGAAAATTGCTTTGGCTTCGCCAAGAGCACCTTCCTTTATCATGTATGAAGCACCTGCTCCTCCCTCTTCAGCAGGTTGGAAAAGCAGCCTGACAGTCCCCTTCAGTGTCCCAAATTGCAATTGTTGTAATTAAATGACAAACTAAACGGATATATACAAAAACGGAAGTAAACAGATATCTAAGATGTAGGCAGCAAAAATACTGTTCCTCTAGAATGCAATAGAGGCTATATATACTATAACTCGACAAATCATAGATGCATGAAGGGGTGTCACAAACTCAAGAACAGCAAGTGGCAGGTCTGTGAACCAAAATTTACCCCTTACCTCTTTTTTCTCTAAAAAAAAAAAAAAGAAGAGATAAAAGGAACTCATAAATTTATGGATCTGCAATGTTATTGGCAACAGACTACAAGACAGAAGCAACGAAAGTATTCTAGTTGAATGTTAAGCTAGCTAAATTAAGCCTTTAGACCAATAAACCATTGAACAATATGACCTCAACACACTGAAGGAGATAGTATCCGTTAACCCAAACTGCAAATTGTCAGTGAGATGTTGTATGCACCTATTGCTTTGGACAGACATTCAAGAAACTGAATTTATCGTCCATAACTGCAGTAGTAAAATCGAAACTGTTTTATTTGTGTTATATATTGTTGAAGTCTTGGAGACACTGCTTGGTAATCCAAAAACGAGAGCAGGGCATCACAAAGAAATTACTGTTATCGAGTTTTCTTCAACAGTATGTGGTTTGTGAAGAAGCATTTTTCATGAATTCTACTACACAGAATTACAGAAAGCAGAACGGCTATAGTAGTTGTAAAAGGTTCGAAAACCAACTTTGAGATGATCCTTCCGTTGATTGAGTAATTTAGCAGCACCCAGGAGCATTGTGGTATGGGCATCATGTCCGCAACCATGCATTCTACCATCAAGTTTGCTCTTATGTTCCCAATCTACAAGCTCCTATTTTCAAGCATAACCAAAAAAGTATTGGAAAAAATAGCAGACAGAAAAGAACAAGCACCATGTCCTATATCACCTCAGTGTATAGCTTTAGATCAGAGTCAGACTAGACAACTAAGTAACGAAGTGCATATAGCGCATAAAATACCAAGAACGCTAATTAAACTGAACCGTAGCTTGATTAAGGAGTGAAAACATCCATTCTCAACTAGGCAACACAAGATAGAAAAACCATACACCATACTCAAAAACATACTTCTCTAACCAATACGAAAATCAATAAATCATCAGTCAGACTGTCACACCAGCCGACTAAGATAATCGTGAAACAGATGTATACATTCTTCGTAATCACTAATCTTCAAAAACAAGTCATCAACCTTACTCATTAGCTGGAGTCCAGTAAAGCATTCGTAAAATAAAATCAACAAACAATGGGGATTCATTGACCTTAGATGACAATAACACACACCAACAAACAGTTTTTACTAAATCATCCTTCATCTCCCCGTCTACTCCTTTGAAATCCGTCCCCAATAACAGGCTAGGAGGGTCAAATGTACGCAACCTTGACATTAAGAGATAGACTGCCACTCTATCCACAATATATAGAATAGGCATATTACATCAAACATTAATTTTCAGGCTATGCAGCAACTCAACATTCTATAAACACTAAAGTAACAAATTAACAAGCATCTGTCATATGAAACAGTCCCTACATGAGAGATAGAAAGTCAAACTTATAACACAAGCAACAATATTATCTCCACAGCACCCAAATTTACATGAAAAACAAGTAATTCAAACAACCCACATATCAAAAAGTTCCCAACTTTCGTATTATGGATAAAAAATATCAACAAAAATATTAACAAAAATATAAAAGTTGAAATGAACCTGCATAGGGAGGGCATCCATATCAGCTCTAAGAGCAACAACAGGAGGAGAACCAGAGCCAATAACAGCAACAAGGCCAGTTTGGGCAAATGGGTATTCATAAGAAATCCCAAGTTTGTCAAGCTCAGACCTAATAAGAGCACTGGTGTTATGTTCGTGAAATTTGAGCTCTGGGTTTTCATGGATTTTCCTCCTTACTGAAACCAACCAGTCTTTCTCAATTCTTGCTTCCTCTAAAAGCTTTGTATCTGAGTAACCTTTCTCTAAATTGATACTATTGCTTGTAGAAATAATAAGGCTGGTAATCAAGATTAGTAGGCTTGTTGCACTGCTCAAGAGTGACATGCTGCAAATTTTTGGGGATTTTTGTTCCTACCAACCTCTCTTAGACTACGGTCTAAGTATCTAACCAAGTACATTGCACTTTAATACAGGTGTATCTTGATGGTAACAATCACATAAAGTCAACCTTATATTCCAATTTCTTTCATTGTGTCACATTACTCTATACCACTAGTACATGGTCATTACTTATTAGTCTACTCGATTCG
The DNA here is from genome assembly GCA_963680865.1 of Spergularia marina. Lineage (NCBI taxonomy): Eukaryota > Viridiplantae > Streptophyta > Magnoliopsida > Caryophyllales > Caryophyllaceae > Spergularia > Spergularia marina. The sequence goes on along the minus strand of OY804547.1, from coordinate 21,341,247 downwards.
AGATCAGTTTGAAATTATGACGTCTTTTAATCTCGGAATATTGTGGTAAAACTTGTTTAACTCTATAGCCATTTTAGCAAAGTAAATTTGAAATGAACCTGAAATTATTCTTCAAACAAAAAAGGATCGTGAATGTGATCCTGTATTAATGTGATATTCACAGAAGAATATTGATCCAAAATCAATGTCACTCCTGATGCCAGCAGTTTCATAACCCTATCTCGGCATGGCAGGAGGGAAAAGATCCCTGTTTTGTGTTTTACTGCCCTCCTTTTGCAAAACCTGAGTACATGAGGATGACAGTAATTACAGTGTATAACATTCTGTCTCATGTTTTGTCAGTGCTTTACAAATTTACAACACTTTAGAATCTTGGAGGTGCTCGATGTAAGTCTCAGCAAACATGGTGTGTAAGGCTGCTCCTACAGGAAGAACATCCTCATCGAGGAAGAAGTGAGGAGAATGTGGGGAGTGTATAGAGCCAATTGCCTCATTTCGTATACCAATGCCGATAATCATTCCGGGGATCTTTTCTTGGTAGAAGGCAAAGTCTTCAGCTGCCATCACCACCTTTCCCGGTAAGACATTCTCAGGACCTAGTAGATCACTGGCCTTATCTTTCACATGACGATACAAACTATCGTCATTGATGGTAGCGGGCAGAGTTGGGTGTTCCTCATCATCAAATTTCACATGCGCCACACATCTATGCAGTACTGCTCCACTCTGGACTACCTACATAAATATAGCATTTTGCTTCTTATTATCGGCTAAATTTGCTGGAGCTGAATGACAATAAACAAAAGGGTCATCTATCATGAAATTTAACCATACTAGAAACTGAGCTTCTACTCAACAAAGAATTTCCTAGGTTGAAATGAAAACCTCACTGCTGGGAACTGTTTCCCATTCATATTTTGCAGAAATTTCTAGTAAAAGAAACAACAATGGAATCTAACAACACTAGAAACCGAGCTTCTACTCAATAAAGAATTTCCTAGGTTGAAATGAAACAACTACCACCCTAGTGCCTCAACTCTCAAAGGCTCCCGCCATGAGGCCAGCCTTACCCCAACGTTTAATACATAGAGAGGCCGCTTACGGGTGACCCATAATGAGAATTGCTTTGAAAACCGCACCAACTAACTGCTACTTTACAATACAAGAAGTGCAGACAGTTTTGTGAGCCATTTTGCATGTTCCATTATATTCTAAAGCCAAAGAATAGTTACTCTTTGGCTCCACTGAAAACAGAAAAGTTCTAGTAAAAGAAATAGTCACGAAAAAATGTACATTTTGAATAAGTAGCGCCTATAAAGGAACCGAGGAACTGAGAAAACAAGTGTACCTCTGTCAACCTCTGCTGAAGCCAGTGAAGCCCTCTAGTTGTGAGACTCCTGATTGTTCCCCCAAATTCTACAGAAGATGGAATTATGCTGAAAGACGTACCAGCTTTGACATATGTAACAGATAGTACCTGAAAATTGCTGAGTGTAAGCCTTGAATTCCACCAATGTTTAACTGATATATGTCAAAGAGTATGAACAGCTTAGTCACTAGTTACTACTACATATTTCTTGGAACTTGATTCCCTTTATAATACTCAAAATTTCTTTCGCTTTAAAGCATGAGTAGTGGTGTATTCTGAGATGGCTCGTGAAAACATGACTTATTGTAAAAGGTGAACTGGTGGATACTCCATAGTCCATAATGCATCTTTTTGCCAGGGATAAAAAGCCTAATTATTATCGCAGAGTGAAGGTTGAGCACCACCTCCCCCTTCCTCCCCTTTGAAGGATCATGGAGTAAGGGTAATTTAAATATTACTAAATCTCTTGGAACTAGCCGTATCTTCAAGTCTATAACGAAGCTAAGGTTAAAATACTAATCACAAGCCGATATGCAAACAAGTTAAAGCAAATAAAGTTCTTTATGGAGCAATGGAGCGCCATTAAGCAGGTGAAGAATCACATACATGGCTAGAAAGGGGGTCTGCTTCTCTCGAAACAATATGCTGTAATGCGACAATGATGAATGATGCAGACACAATTGGGTCAATAGCTGTATGAGGGTTCGCAGCATGCCCTCCTTCACCTTCGATTCTTACGCTAAATACACCCGCCCCCGCCAAATGAGGCCCTGAAACAGCAGATATGCTTCCAGTAGGAACGTGGAAATCAACATGCATTCCGAAAATCGCTTTAGCTTCACCAACAGCACCTTCCTTTATCATATGAGAAGCACCTCCCCCTCCCTCTTCAGCAGGTTGGAAAAGCAGTCTGACTGTCCCCTTTAGTGTCCCAAATTGCAGAAGTTGTATTTAGAATGACAAGCTAAACAAATACTCCGTACATACAAATAGACCATTCCTCTATCATTGCTCTAGAGTACACTATAAATGCTAAAATTCGATAATCAATTGATGCATGACGGGGTGCCAGAAACTCAGCAACTGCCAAGTGCCAGGTCTTTGAATCGAATTTTACTCCCTGCCCCTATGGACCAGTATGGTTGTTGGCAACAGACTATATGACACATGCAAGCCACACTACACTACAGAGAATTATAGTTGAATCTCCAACTGGCTAAGTTTCTTCCATTGAGCAATATGACCCTAACGCAGTGAATGAAACTGGAATTGTCAATCCAATTTCTTTCAAATTTACTTCCTTTATGGGATCAAAGTTATTCTTGAGATATCGTATGCTCTGGACACAGATTAAAAAAAAAAAAAAAAACCAATATGTTGCCCACAACTGATGCAGTACAATTGAGATGGTTAAATCATATTGTTAGGGTCTTGGAGACACTGCTCGCTAATCCAAATACTGTATAAAACAAAACAAAAAAGGACATAGCATGATCGAGTTTTCTACGATAATTGCAAGTGATGAAGTTAGTCAGTAGAACTTTTAGCAACTGAGAACTATTAGGGGCTTGAGAATCTAGGGAACTACATAAAAGACATTATAAGCACTAAAAAGACTTGAGAGATTCTGAATATAGGGGGTTCTTTCAATTTCGGACAACAAGAACAACAACAACAACAACATCCAAGCCTTATTCCCAAAATGATTCGGGGTCGGCTAACATGAATCGTCGTCTAAGAACCGTCTTATGCGCGCCATAAAATTTCAAAAACGTTGTGAACCATTTTGAAACATTGAAACACTTTCGGAAAGAGTTTTAGAAAGTACTTGTGAACTCTTACTTCCTAGCAATCAAGACGCATATATAATATTTTACTGCTAAATGTACAGAAAGCCGAATGAGTATAAGAATTGTAAGAATCTGAAAACCAACCTTGAGATGATCCTTCCGTTGATTCAGTAATTTAGCAGCTCCAAGGAGCATTGTGGTATGAGCATCATGTCCGCAACCATGCATTCTACCATCAATTTTGCTCTTATGTTCCCAATCTACAAGCTCCTAATTTCAAGCATAACCAAAAAGTATTGGAAAAAATAGCAGACAGAAAAGAAAAAAAAGAACAAGCACCATGTCTTATATCACCTCAGTGTATAGCAAGTATTAGAAAGAGCTAACAGAAAAAGGATATAAAAACCATGTAAGCATGTACAATATCACCCTGGTATATAGTTCTGGTCAGAGTAGACAACTCACCGAAAGGCATAAAGCGCACAAGTTACCAAGAAAGCTAATGGAACCATAGCTCAGCTAGGGATTGAAGATACTCATTTCAACAAGGCATCACAAAGATAGAGAAATCAAACACCATATCCGAACACTTACCTCTCTAACACTACAAAATGTCACCAGCCAAATGTTTCCAATCAGTCCAATTTACTAACCAACTCTCGAAACAGATGTATATACTTGTCGTCACAATCACTAATCCCCCACAACAAGTCAACAACAACAAAAAACTTAATATGAAATCCACCAAATTTCGATGTATCCTTATCCATCACGCCTTGCAAAAATAATTTTACATACAATGAGGATTCATTGACCTTAGATGACAATAACATGCACCCAAACATTCTTTACAGAAATTATCCTTCGTTTCCCCGTCTAACTCCTTTCATATCCAACCCCAACACTAACATTACCTGAGTGCACCTTGAGAGTTGAGACCCTAGGAAGGTCAAATGTACGCAACCTCAACCATTAATAGACTGCCACTCTACTTCACAATATATAGGATAGGCATACTCCATATCAGATTAATTTGATTCATTACAATTTACTCCATTTCTAGAGGGGCACTAAATTTTCAGGCTATCCAGTAAGTCAACCAAACAACATGAAGTGTACCAATAACGCCTTAGTCCCAAAATGATTTCAGGACGATTAACATGTATCATCATATGAAACAATCATACTTGAGCAATAAAAAGTCAAAACTTATCACACAAGCAACACTATGATATCCACAGCATCCAAATTTACATGAAAAACAAGCAATTTAAACAACCCACATATCAAAAAGTTCTCAACTTTGGTATTATATATCAAAAACATCAACAAAAATATAAAAGTTGAAATGAACCTGCATAGGGAGGGCATCCATATCAGCTCTGAGAGCAACAACAGGTGAAGAACCAGAGCCAATAACAGCAACAAGGCCAGTTTGGGCAAATGGGTATTCATATAAAATCCCAAGTTTGTCAAGCTCAGCCCTAATAAGAGCACTGGTGTTGTGTTCTTGATATTTGAGCTCTGGGTTTTCATGGATTTTCCTCCTTACTGAAACCAACCAATCTTTCTCATTTCTTGCTTCTTCTAAAAGCTTTGTATTTGAGTACTCTTTCTTTAAATTGATACTATTGCTTGTAGAAATAATAAGGGTTGAAACCCAGGTAATCAAGATTATTAAGCTTGTCGTACTGCTCAAGAGTGACATGCTGCAACTTTTTGGGGATTTTTGTTCCTACCAACTTCTCTTAGACTCGAGTGAGTCGAGTCTAACCAAAGCGCATTGCACATTTGCACTTAATACAGGAGTATCTTGATGGTATCACTCACATAAAAGTCCACCTTATTTTCCACGTTTGACAGATACTCCAATTGTCACATTAGTCTATAGTCTATACCACGAGTTCATAGTTTGAAAAATTAAAAACGAAAAATGGACGTTTCATGTGTGGGCGGGTAGATTAGTAGTAAGAGTCGATTATGTCCGCTGACGTATTAATATGTCAGGTCCCATGACCACAACTCCCAGTATGTAAATGATTAACCAAAGCACACACTTATAACCAAACAAACCAAAAAAAAAGTTCCACTAAAATGCAATTAAACTTCATAATGTATCTCAACACACTCCATTATTGTTCTTTACCCAAAAAATGCTCCATTATTGTTAAATTTATGTCCTAATTAGAATCCAAACTAGGGAAAGGTTACAACGATGGGGTGGTGGCGCAGTTGGCTAGCGCGTAGGTCTCATAGCTTTGTTGAGTGATCCTGAGGTCGAGAGTTCGAGCCTCTCTCACCCCATTCTTTTTGCCACACACATCATCTCTTAACTCTGCTGGATTTCAAAATCTTTCTGAGCTGATTTTTTGTTTTTTTTTTTTTGTTCTTTCTTACGGGTTAGTCCTATGAGCTAAACTTTAAAAATCTTTCTCGAAGGCGAAGGCGATTACGAGCTAAATTTGGGACAATTGCGCAATATATGAAGCATATTATAGGAGTAGATGGATAGCTGGATACCGATTTGTTAAAGAGAAAAGGTGATTAAATCTTTTGTTATCAGAGCTCTTGTTATAATTTACGATGCTTTGAAAATGTACAAATGTACTCTGTCAAATAAAAATAAAAAGAAAAAGAAAATGTACAAATGTAGAATGAAACGCATCAGTACATTATCACATGAATTGAGACAGAACAAACGTGACCTATGCTGGGTTCTTGTGTAATGATGGATCAGATATGATCTGAGGCTGGAAGTCGGGCCTAACGTAACGAGCGAGCATTTCTTCATAAAGTTCATACCTAGCAGTCATCCTGAATCCCCACTTATCTTTGATCTGGCGACAGAGGTTCAGATCCATATCTGCGACCATCAAGCCATCTCTATACCGAGAGAGCGATGGGGTGCATGAAGCATCTGGGGCCGAAAAATGGCTGGAACCATAAAAGTGACCAAAGTCCTTGTGCTGTGGCTTCCCATCTCCTGAGGTGAAAGCATTTGGGAATACCTCGGTTCCAACACGATTGATTGACCCGACAAAATAATTGTTTGCAATTGCAGCATTGCGTGCCTGTCAAATATATAGTAACCGAAAAAAATCACAAAGATGATGATGGAAAAGTTTGCATCAGCTCACTGTTAATAGAATGAAAATCATTATCCATAATTCACCCTTAACGGAGGGCCTATTGCCTAAAGAAAAAGGATGAGGTAGAAACAAAGCTTACCTCGATAGGCCACATGGGTTCACTGAGCTCACCAACAGTAGCAGAAGGATTAAATACAATTTCTGCCCCATTCAAGCCGAATGCCATCCAATTTAAAGGATGGTGCCTGCCATAGCAAATGTTGACAGCAATTTTGCCAAATGCCGTCTCAAAAACAGGGTGTCCTGTGTTTCCTTCCATGTAATATGTGCTCTCGTTAAAGTCTCCGACCCTAGGTATATGGTTCTGCCACACCCGAGGATAATAAGTATTTTATTGCTGAGACATTCTTGGCAAGAATATTGGTTCAAGAAATGTACAAGATTTTGAAATACCTTTCTGTGCTTGCCGATGATGTTACCCTGATTTCCTATTATGACAGCAGTGTTCCATATAGTCTCTCCATGTAAGACATCCCTCTCCAGGATCGGACTTATAATGACCATGTTGTATTTTCTCGCAAGATCTTGCAGAAGCTGAGTGGACTCCCCATCGACAGGCTCTGCGAATTCACACCAACTCTTCTCACGGGTACAGAATGCAAATGGCATAGTCCATGCTTCCTGTACAGCACTACGAGTTACATACCAAAGACAGTGTTGAACGAGCCCTAAAAGTGTCCTTTAAGATTTGTTCACTAAAATTACCTGCAGGCATAAAATGTTGACTCCTGAAACACCTGCAGCCTCTATGATGGGCTTCATTTTCTGAAAGATGGCATCTTTCTGTTCTCGAAACGGTGCCGTTGTTGGGTGATCAATGGAGTTCTGAATAAGTCCAACCCGTACAATTCGAGGTTCTCTAAGAGACTCTTTCTGAGCTTGAAAGCAGTACGCCTGTGCATGCACACATGGCAATGTTCAATCATATCCTATCATGGTCTTAAGTTTATGCACATAATACAAGCACTAAGCCACTAACACATAAAAGCTTTTCTAAGTGTACTTTCAGGTGGCTCTCTCAGTCTTTTACTCGGGAAGGTAGGAAGTGTACTTGGAAGGGAAATACGGTTACTAGAAACAGTGACCACTTAGAGCTACAAAACAAACCATTCCTTCACTGATCCAATAAGTGTGATAGCTATTCTTAGGTATGGACTATGGAGTAAACGAAATTGTTTTGGTCTTTCCTTTTTAAGATTGCACACAACACAGCTCCTCCATAGATTTGTCACAGCTGGGTTTCATTGTATCCTATAAAACGAAGACCGGAAAGACATCTGAAGTTTTTACCCAAGAGACCATGTAAGCATGGTTTTTCAAGATAATTTTCAGTTTTTTCACAGGCCTCCTTAACTATTACTTTGAAGTTTGAACAAAAGCATAAGACAAAGAGGAAGGGGAACGATATGAGAGAAATGAAAACGAGGGGATTGCCTCCACCTAATTATAGGAGTTCCTGTTTCTATTATCTAAATAACGAGAAATGCAAGAAAGATAAATATGAATTGTAAACCATAGAGAGTGAAAAGCCAGCACTGCAAGATGACAAACCTGAAGATCAAAATCATGGTGAGAAGACAAACTGGAAGCTTCTGCAGGTAGTGTAACAGGTTCCAGAGTTTTGCCACAATTCATTCCCAGGAGCAGCCTGCTCACTTCCTGTCAAACCATCCAGTTATACACCATAAGATGACAAGAATCATAAGCTGACATTATAAAGCTCTTTGGTGAATCAACTGTGCTATAGGTGTTTTGAGTTTTGACACACATGACAGAAACCCTAAATCATCTCTCTTACTAAACAAATATCCTGAGAGTCTTATCAAGATAACATCTTAAGCATAATTAACAGAAGTTACATAAACAATTACACAACCTGAATAATTTTGTGGTTTGTAAATACTTCACATTACAAAGCTTAAATATAGCCATTATCACAGCTACTAGTCAATGTTGCGAAATGGTTACTCAATGGTATAAAACATAGCATTGGATGATGCTAGTGTAGAAACATGGCAAAATCACATATCATAGTACCAGTACATAATCAAGAATACACTTCAATCACATGACATGGTACCATCACCATAGCCCACACATTATCCCGCCCTCCAATCGAGACGAAATGCAACATTACTACTCGGCACTCATTTGGAGTTGACAAAATAACAATGGTTGAGCAGAAAAAAAAAATCCTATAATTTGGTCATCACCAAACCATTATAGTTATAATTTGTTTACCTTATAATGGGTGGACAATACGTTTCCTCTGGTTTAAAGGGGTAGTACTTTAGATCAAGAATCTTACAATACAGCCATATAGGATTACACAGCAACTAATATCAGCGTACAACTTCAAGCTTCATACATAAGCTTCAAATTCATACCAAGATAAATCAAGAGCAATTCAAATCAATACTCTACAGCTGCAAAACCTATGTCTAACCATCAAAGCACCAATCTTTATTCTCTAATCAATCATTATATCGATACCCATCACCCAGAAAACTGATCACAGAGCATAATATAGAAATTCATATAAAAAAATGAAATCATACCTGAAACTGATCATGAGGGAGAGAAGAACGAAGGAGGTGATGGAGTGATTCAAACCCACAAATTGAACCGTTGAAATTTGAAGCTTGATTGGTTAAGTGGTTGTCTTCCTTCTCACGATTCTCAGTTACAACTTTCTCCATCATTTTCTCCATCTCTTTCTCTATCTGAATAATGATATGAAGACAAATAGTAAGAAGATGAGCTAGTACAAAAAGTTTGCCGATGGGGAATTTATGTGTACTTCTAGTCTTTTAAAAGGTAGTGTCTTATTGAATCTGAATTATATTATCTTACAATTAATTAACTAATCTGGGGAGAATTATATTATTGGTGGCCGATTGGTGTACGGGGTAATGTTGTATAATTGTATGATGGATTATTGAGCACTAGACTATTATACGAAACTAGTGAGGAACTAGTATAATACCCGTGCTATGCACGAAAATGTGTAGCCAAAAGTTTTAATATCGTAACGTGCGGCAACACGTCTAGCTTAACTTTGTCTTGGTAAAACAGATTTATATTGTTGGCGTTCGAAACGTAGTTATATACTCGAATCTATTTCCCGACTCAAGATATCAAGGACTTCTTTTAAAAAAAAAAAAAAAACTGAATAGCTTAGCTATCATGTATACGTACGACTTTAATTTGCACTTGATAAAATGCAATCTCATCAAAGTGTGTATGCGTGAATGTATCTCTAAGTATGAATATTAGTAAGGGAACATTTGTATTATGACAAATTTATTTACCAACTCAAAATTTCAGTGACTTTACAATCCCATGACTTAGAAATAGAGATGAAATTTGCATTAGAAGATTACACAAATAAATAAGAACACAAAAAGAAAAGAATAGTGACATTTAGTTACCTCTATTTGAGCGAGTCTTTAGCCATTGAAATGGTTAATCACTACATCAGTGAGTAAAAGGACAAAATTTGATTGTAAAGTAGATAAAGAAGAGCAAAATTTTGGGATATACTCCGTATATATATTTGGTTGAAATTGTCTCATAAATTTAGCGTAGAAAATTATTAGGAACATATTAAAGTTGTTTTTTTTTTTTTTTTGTTAATAGAAGGCCCTAACTATTAGTTGCTTTTTCATCATTAACTTAGAGTTGTTAGAATTTGCAGCAAATTAATAGGAACAAAATTATTAAAAACCATGTTATTAGGAACAAAAATTTTAGCGGGAAAATGTGTAGCCATTGGATGCCACGTGTCCTAGTGGCTTCTGTTTTAGTAGAACTAGATAGATGGTACCATTATCAATACATGTCATGTCATGTCACGGTTCAAAACGTCAGTTAAGTACAGTCTATTGATCGATAATAATTTCGTGGGACATACTGTATTAATATTAAGATCAAGTTAACCAAATTGGGCAGACGCACTTCAAGAGGCATGCCACAACTCCACAAGCACTACTAGTAGAGTAGTAGTACTACAATCCGAACCCCATAATTTCGCATAGTCTGACACTCGATAATCAATCTCGGTCTCGCTTGATGACACTAAATTAGTGAGAGCCCCAGCTCTAAGAGACATTTTGTTGAACACGTCACGGGCATCAGACTCCTGGACCGTCTCCACTTGAACTTCGGTTCGAGTCATATCTGGACTAAATTATCAAACTCATTTTTCAGCAAAGTCTCAAAATCCGGCTCAAATGCCTCATTCACTTCAACATACACCAATCTTTCGTATCCATCAAGCTTAAAAAAACATCCACTTGAAGGCCTTGTCCAAAGACATCTTGTTAATTGATCAGCAAATGAACTTAACGAGTCGAAATTAAACGATGGAATAACCCTAATCTTCAATGCTCTTTCGAGTGTTTCCTCGATTGGTACAGTGTGATAGTAGGAATCGATTGCAGAATTCATTGAATCGATTCATACTTTCCTGGGTTTTCGGGTTCAGTTATACGTCAGAATTTTTTAGTTCTGGATAGCTGCAAACTGGCGTAGGACATTCTGGGATTGTGAATTTGTGATGGAATTTTAAACAGGTTGCAGGAAGCTGGCTCTAATTACCCAATGTTGTGATCACAATTTAAATTATCCAATTATTAAATTACGTATACTTCCTACATGAATCTTTTAACCAATCCAAATCGCCTCAAACGAATTTCTTACCAAGTTCTGACTATGAGGTTTCAATAGATTAAGCAATAATTAGCTAGTTCCTCAGTAATTACAAAAAAAAAAAAAAAAAAAAAAAAAAAAAAAAGCGATTTATTTCAAGATGAAGAGTTGCCTGCAATATGCGAAAGCATCCCAGTGTCGAACTGTAGACAAGCTTTTAATTAAGAATGCTTCACAAAAGCATAAGAAGCCCTGAGCAAAAAAAAAAAACATGAGATTCCAACAGAGGCTTAAACCGAGCTCATTAATGTGTTTCGTGATGCAATGTTTCTACTTATCACTACAGTGCAGGACGACCTAATGAAACAGGTGATGATCGTCAAAATATCATGTTTCAGTGAATTAACAACCATCACAAGTTATGGCTACAGAATCAATACGAACATCCTAATCGCTAGACTGGATGATGTTGCAAAACCAAACAAAGCTGTGACTGGGGATATCACTTGTGCTTCTTTTTCTTATGCGAAGGCTTCTTCTTTTTAGTCTGCACCTTCGGTTCTAAAGATCTCGCTTCCAGCTCAGCTTGAGCAGCATCTGGTGTGCACAGGAGAAACTTCTTGTTTGAGCCAACTTGCTGGCAAATCTGCCTAATCATTTTCTTTCCTCTCATCCATTTAAGCATCAGTTTCATGTGTGTCTTGCTGTTTAATCCACTAACACCAGCTTCCTGCGGCAACAATGTTCACAATTAGAAACAGAAATCCTTCAACTACATGCCTATTCTGATGCAAACCAATATTATATCTTCCAATCCTATCGCTTCGTCACAAATCAAGATTATTTTTAGCCATTGCTCCCAGGCATCTTGCTATTAAGCTTTGACATAGTCGAAGTACATAGGGGGTATGTCAACTGGGAGACCAACAGATAGTCTGAATCTATCTACCTAGTCCCTTTGTCCACCGGCTCAAAAGCGGTCAAGGATATGTTAGTGATGATCTTGTTCATAGAGCTACTATGGACATTACTCAAAGCCTTTCTGTATCATCCTGATGTTCATGGCTAACTGCTTAGCCATCATTTGGTCTATCAATGAATCCAGTTTAAAAATTAAAAAAAAAAAAACAAAAAACAAAAAAAAAGAAGAAGATACACTTCCTATTTCCTAATCTTCTTGCAAATATTAAAATTGGAAAGCCAGAAAATCAGTTTCGTTTGCAACCTATCATAGATCATAAGCCTCACAATAAGCAAATTGAATTACATCAACAGATGATTTCCAGTTGAAGTAACGGAGATAGAACTACAATATTTCCACATAATGCCAGGTAAATTTGTGATTATTCGACAGCTGAAAACAGGACTGTCAAATGATTTGGGGTTGGCTAACAAAAATCGTCGTAAGTAACCGTCTTGAGTATGTCATGTAAGTTAAAGATCATTGTAAATACAACAACAAAAATAGTGAAACACGTTGTGGATCAAATAGAACTGTCAATTATCGACACTAAAAACAGGTTCCAAATTTGGGCTTATGACAGTTGTAGTGGTACCTCAGAAAGTTGCCCAATCAAAAAAAAAAAAACAGTGAATATTGTATAGGCACACTCCAAAACAAAGATTTAACAACAATCAGAAATGAGAGGCCATTTGGTCAATGGCTAGGGACTTCAGGGGGTTTGAGAAAAGGAGAGGGAAGTTTGGTACTCTATCTAGATGTTCGATTGACAAATTCAATCTTCTCTTTATCCATTTTTATGTTTCATTTCCCTCTGAATCCCTTTTCCTCATCCCAAGCATCTCTCAATCGGGAAAGAGAACGGGAAAATCTCTTGTGACCCAGCCTTTTTAACATATCACCAAAAGATTTCGAGGATTATCCACTTTGGGGTTTCACCTCCCCCTCCCCTCACCACTACCCACAAAACCACCACATCCCAGCTGATAACCCACTGCCGCCAAATCCACCAATCCACAACACCACTAACGGCCGACCCCAGCCAACACAACCTCCCACCCCTTTATTTGGATGCATCTAGAACAATTCCACACATCTACTAAACTCCATCCTTGATATTACTAATTACTAATAATAAAATTAGGAACATCCAATGGCTTTAGAACAATTGAAATAACCTCAAACCATTGTTGATAATCTTAACACCTTTTAGATAAAAATCTTACATCAAAGATTATCAATGCAAATCAGTCTTGTGTGTCATGAACTGTGGCCAATAAATATCTGAGAGACTGAGACCATTGCAACAATCATGTTCGGCAAGTAAGTGGTAGTTACAGACTTACAGCTACTTAGGAAAAATAGAGGAGTCACGGAACATTGAGAATGCCAAGCTATTTGATCTCCATATGTGGAAACTAAGAGTAAACAAATTTCACAGAGGAAACACTCGTTTGAATAAGTCGATATGGGAGGGAAAGGGGGAAGAAAAACAGAGAGATACAAAAACCGCATACAGAGACCAAAGGAGAGGAGAAGAACCACTATACTTATGAGCGAATTAGGAGGAACCATAATCCGGCTCCAAGCGAATAGGAGGAACCATAATCCATCCTCTTTGGATGCTCCACGATAGGGCAATTTTCCCTTTCTCACCTCCATTTCCATCCCCTCCCTTACATTATCTCCCTTCCCTCCGTTTACCTCCAAAATGGATATAATCATATCAGTATATCACATAAGTTGTTAAGAAACAATGCTCGATTCCTTCAGTCATTGCGTCGTAGGACATATTGTGAAGCCCAAAATTAGCAAAAATAGTAATCTTAACCAACATTTATGACACCGTGACAGTGAAACTAAGTCACGTTAGATTCACCCACATCATTTTCTTCTCAATGAATATACATTAAAAGGGGTACCATACTGTAGAATCCTAAGACCTTTAGAATACGCCATAGCAAAATTCCTATAATCATACATCGGAACCCTGTACAACCAAATGCACTGACCAAAGAGCCACGGAAAAGCTATAACGGACCCCATCCATCATCCATGTAGGTTTTCACAATCTCACTAATTCAACAACCTCAAAATTCGACATTTTTCCACTCCAACTAATCCTCTACTTATTACTCTTATCACTCCCAAAAACTCAAGTCCTACTATTATGTCACCGGATAAAAACATCCAGCATGTCACTGATCCTACCAATATCATACCAATTGATCTTCTACCATGACCCCGAGCACGAGCACTACTACTCTACTTAATCAATTTAACCTCAACTCCCCTCCTGCTATGTCACTGGTTAAAAACAGGCAGCATTATCACACTGATCATACCCAATACAAGTCACCAATAACCTCCCATCCTCGGCCATCGTTAAAACCGATACACACGCAACGAAAACCCGAACCCCGTTTCCGATCATCTCAAAAACAATCCCCCCAAACACATCAAAACATGCTACAATACGATATACACCTAAAAGATGACAAATTCCACAACAAAATAAAAACGGAAAAAAATGGGAGGAGAGAGAAAAAGAGAACCTGGGCAGTAGTCCAGGTGGCGCCGTAAGTAAGCGGGCCGCGTTGCTGGAAAAGGTTGAAGAGGTCTTGAGCAATGGAAGTGGCTTCAGGGTAAGGCACTTTAGGGTTGATTTTCCGAAGATTTTCAGCTCTTTTCTTTGACATGAATCGAACCCATGTCGTAGACATTACGCCACCTGCCTCCCCTCCTCCGCCTATTCCGCTAACACCACCTCCCATGGCTATGTTGCTCCATACCCTCCTCCACATCTTCTCTCTCCTTTAATTTTTTTTGAGATTTGATTTGTGGGTTTAGAGTTGTTTCATGGGTTGGTGAGATTGTAAGATCGGATTGGGTGTAAATGTTGGTGATTGTGGAATTTGTGAAGTATTTTGGGAGGAAATGAATCAATCGATTTTAGTGATTAGGGTTTTTAGAGGGGATAGCAGTAGCACATCAGAAATGTGTTGGTTATTTTTTCATATAAATTCTTTTAAAAAAATTACCACCACTTCCCGGGTTTTGGGCAACGAGTGATGAGTACTGATAACGTGCTTGAAAGTCATCGTAGATGCTAAAGTCGATGTCTAATTTTGCAAACATATATGTCCATCTTCGGCAAGGGGTCAACCATTACATGTACTCTAGTCAATTCGAATAACCTCAACTAACCTAACAATGCAACCACCGATCACCCCCAAAGCACCCTCTAAAAGGACCACCTCCTCCACTATTTTTCTCTCCGCAACGTGCTTTGTTACTATCCGGATATGTCCCGAGACGGACTTACTAAGGCGCCCTTTGGGGTTTTGCTGACGGTTAGGGCTAGGCTTGGAGTTGGGGGTAATTTGTGGGTGGGTCAAGGGGTAGAAAGAGCACAATAGCCCTATTGTGGTTTAGGAGCACAACAAAGGATCTATGCCCCTATTTATACCACAAAGATCTAAAAGACTTTCTAACACCTATGTGGATCAAGATAGAATGAGTGATACAGTTTTACGAGCAACAAATTCATGTATTTTTACCATTCACCTCCAATTTTTAAAACAATTTCATGTATCGTGTGAAACTTGCATCGAGTAACCTACATTTTAACGCACCTCAATCCACATCCCTATCAATCCAAAACAAAGTAAACAACTAAATGGCACAACCGTACACGAGGTACTATAACTATGTATAGGTGCTAGGTGGTAGCGGTGATGAACAAGTTACTATAACCATATGGATGCTACCGATACTACCCCTTGTAATTGTTCATAAACACTTAACATACTTTCTGACATTCCTCTCGATTGTTAACGTTTTAACCTACACCTATATTGAAATTAACCATCAATTAGGAAAAAGTTATGGTCAAATTTTGACCTCTTTGAACTTCAAAAACCTAATCTTCACTCTTCAGGCTTCAGGCCTTCAGCTACCCGTGAGAAACTACAAAATGTTGGTTCAAAACGGTTTTATTCCTTTCTTAATAACCGGTACAACCGTACACGAAATAGACGACAACGACATTGGCAGGAGTATATCCTTTAAACAGCTTCTTCTTCAAGTTAAGAATCCCCCAAAATCATGAATACCACCTCCACTGCATAAAGGAGAGAGAAAATGGCGAGTAACAAACCTGCCGGAGAATCATCTTCCCAACGCGATTCAACCGCCGCCGACGACGACGGATCTCTACGGCGAGCCCCGAGCTCCAATCTCGATCCCGACGCCCCATTGCGGCGGAGAAATGACCCCTTCTTGATCGTCTGTAGATGTTTCAGCTTAATCACCGCCGTCTCCGCCGTTCTTTGCATTGCTGTCAATGTTCTCTCCGCCGTTCGATCCTTCAAGAACGGTTCTGATGTCCGTTTCTCCTCCTCTCATTTTTTTTTTCCGATTTTTTTAAGTTATGGTATTTAATTGAATTGATTTTTTTGGTTGCGTAATGTTAATAATTAGGTTTTTGACGGGATATTCCGGTGTTACGCGGTGGCGATAGCGGTTTTCACTGTTGTTGCGGAGACGGAGTGGGTTGTCATCTTGAGATTATGGAAGGTTTGCTTCCTTTGCTATTTAGGTGTTATTTTGTTACTTAGTTGACACGACACGATAACACGATAACACGACACCAAGTTAGTGGCACTGATCGTATTCGGAGAATCGACTGTGGCAGTTTGTTGTGATATATTGCTTGCTGTTGTCCATTCGTAATGCCTATTAACTGTACGATATCGATTGTTTCGATAATAGTTAAGGTTGTCTGTCTGAATTTGAGTGTCTAGAGCATAGTGAGAAGCTTATGATTGACTCACATAAGGGGCAAAGAGCCTAAAGTGTAATGTACTTTTTATAAATTGCACTGGCGACTTGCGACTTGGTGGCTAAACATGAAATATGACCCGATATGTTAGAGCCGAGGTGGTGGCTATTTGATTTGTACTGTAGGTTTAGATTTGGTATTGTGATCTCGGTTCCAATGTACACTATAATGCTTTTAAAGTTTTTAAGAAACCTGTGAGGTTGGGAAGAATAAGTATGTAGCTTTGTGAATTGCAAACACTAATATAGTAAGATTTCGGCATGTTGCTGGTGCAGTTATTTGTTTATGACTTTATGTGCTTGTTTCCTACCTTCCATCTGAAAGTCGAGATGGTTGTTTTTCTAATACTCCTCTCCTCCTTACTCGTATGTTCTTTCTGATTAAATCTCCGAGTTAAATTTAGTCTCCTAAAAACTGTTTGTTGTTCCTCAGTAAAAATTCTATCGGCCTCTTTTTCTTGTAGTTGCTGGCTGCCTGTCGTACATTATAGTCTAAACCTAACTTAGTGTTGATCAATACACAGGTTTTGGAATATTGGGCTGGTAGAGGCATGCTTCAGATCTTGTAAGTATCCTAACTTATCTCGTTACTGAATCAAAATTTGAATGTAATTTGCAGTTTGCATTTGGAATGTTTTTGTTTGCTTCTCAGTGCCTGCTAGCATACCAATGCCATTGCCGCTGATGCAATTCCTTGTTTTTAATATAGAAGGGAGAGCTTGTTCCCTCACACCTAGTTTTGAGAGACAAAGAGTCTGTTACCAACTTACCATGGCATAACACCCTTTTTTGGTAATAAAAGGTCTAGAACTGGAACATTATCTGTTAAGAATGTCTTAAAAGTTATGAACAGATTGGATAGGTTGCATAGTGATGACTTTTAGCGTGATGATGCAGTTTATTTAAGTTGAGTTCTGAAATTTATAGCGAACTGCTGTGGTTGAAACATTCAGGGACATTTTTGTATCAATATTCTCAACAATCTTGAGTGGTAGTTCATCTAGGATTTAAGATGTGAAAAACTTACCGAGTTTCTGTACATTGTTGTCGAACACTAACCATATTAAGTATGTATAAACTGTGCAAAATAGCTCCTTATTTGAGCTAACGTCCTTGAGTTGCTTTCTCTAGTGTTGCTGTCATGACCAGGGCATTCCCCGACTATTCTGGACAGCGGAAGGACCTTGTGCTTCTCCAAAACATAGCAAGCTATCTGCTTCTCTCATGTGGTGTTGTGTACCTCATATCAGTAAGAATTTGATTTCTCTTATATTCTTATTTTAGCTCTCTCCCCAGCATATAGTGTATACGGAGTGTCATATATGAAAGTGCAGTGTGAAGTGGGGACGACCTTATGTTGGACGTATTACTCATTTAAACTATTGATTTTCAGTTCCAGATCTTCACACAAACATTTCTTTTAAGATTTAACTAAAAATGAGCCTTTTGAGCATTTCATTTTATGGGGTTATATACTACTTATATCTGTTGTGAAGTGTAGTCTGTAGAGGCCTGACCGTTGTAATTTTGACAAGTTCTGGAGAGTTGGGCTATTATACTGAACCAAGAGGAATAAAACCATCAGAGTATTTCATATCTAAATTGGACATTTAAATCTAGATGATGAGCCTGTATATATACCGGAAACCCTCTGTATGATCCTTTTATCATCAATTTTCAGGGCATCTTATGCATTGGTTTTCTCAAGCGTAAACTTGAACAGCAAGAAACTACAAGGGATCAAGCTGTAAAGGATCTTGAGGTAAAAACGGTCATGTGCCTCTTATGTCCAATTCAAATCTTTTGCTAGGTAGGATTTTGTATGACATCAGATTTGCTACTATTAGATAGCTCCCCCCGCCCCCCACCCCATGGTTCTACTTGATGTAAGATGGCCTTTTGACCATTTAAAGCTCTGTGTCAGACTTATGATTATCGAGGTTCAATCAATCAATGAGAAGTTTATGTTAATAATTGCTGACTACCCAACTTTGTTTTGAGTTTTATAGACAATCTGCTCTGGGGGTGAACTCGCTTAGTCCAACTGTCATCTGGCTTCATTTTTTTTTTCTTTTTCTGAAGAGATCAGTTTTTAATCTAACTACTGTGATTCCATTATGTGGGAGTTAGAGTGGAAAGGAGAAATCTTTCGGCATGGTTCACTGACATGAGCGCTGCTTTCTTGACTGATGCAGGAACTGGAGCGGAGAAAGCATGAGCTTGAAGCTTTGTTAATTGAAAATAGGGTTTGAAAGAACAACTGAATGTTGCATCCTTTCATGGGTTCTTTCGAAATCGTGGAGGAAAATATACGTTAAAACCTCATAGTTGCTGTAGTTTGTGAGTCTTGTAATACAGTGTTTCCATTCTTGTGGTTGTCAACTTCATAATCTGTGTGGTAAGTGAGGTAGCCTTATTTTAGTCTTTTTCTTTGTATACGGGGCTTGTTGAGATTACATTCTCTTCATTTTTTTCTCATTTTTTTTGCACTTGTGTATAGAGCAATAACCCAACAGATGTATTTTTCATTGAAGGACAAATATAACAGATGTATTATTTGTTAACAATTTGTGTGTTTTTCATCATGATTTACTTTAACTATGAACTAAATTTAATCCTTTGTTCCTTATTTGATTCTCCCTACAATTCAAGACGCAGATTAGAAACATAAATTGTTGTTGTCGATGCTATTATGGTCGTTGCTTTCATAAACCAAAATAATTTGAGCTTTCAAATAAATCACATGCATTTAAAATCTTAATCATTTGAATCCATTTTATTTAACAAATTGATCGACACCGCCTTTTTTCATTGTTGGAGATCAATCGAATCATACTGTAGCTATGTTTACACTAATTTAAGGTGAATTGACTATAAAGTCAATAGTACCAAATACCGATATCTAATGAATTTTTCACCATTGATTATCAACTTTTTTTCTATTATACAGTTCCAATTATCATTACTATCATGATTCTATTTTACACAATATTAAGAGTCTCCGACTTACAATGCACAAGCACTTCAGCAACCAGCCTCCCCACAAACTAGTACAAAGTGGAGTGAAAAGGAAGCAAGTAACCTACCTGAGAAATCAGATGTCCTTAACAAAAGATCAAAAAAGGCAAAACACACAAAAGCTGCAAGATAACATCCTTTTGTCTTCCACTTTCCACTTTTGGAAGAGACAAATGAGTCAAAATTCTGGTCAATCTTCCCCAAATTTTCTGCCATTAAAATAAAACATTTTCCACCACCTTAAAAAAAAAAAATGAATTGAAAATTACTGCATAGAAATCTTTGCTTGTCCTTTCAAAACCTGGAAATCTGGTACTGTATTTTCTTCATTCTTTTTCTTTCTCTCTCCTACTCACTCTCACTTTCTTTTCATTTTTCTCCTGCAAACAAAATCTTCTTCCCTAAATTAAATTAATTTAAAATTATATTCTTTTTTTTTTTTTTAAATTTAATTTAATGTTTTCATTCTATCCATTTTCACCACCACTTCTCTTTCTCTCTCTTACCACCACCATCATCATCTCCAACACTTGCTCCTCTTTCTCTCTCTAGGTTATTCTAGGGTTATATATAGAGAGAGAGAAACCGCACAATAACGTATACGAGAAGCTTTTGATTGGTGTTTTCCGACGGAAATGGACGTAGCTTACGGCCGCCGTGACCGTGACGAAGATCGCCACCTCCACCACCGCCGCCGTCACGACCACCGCGCGATTGTCGAGGATGATGACTACGACGGCGATGATGTTAATTTCGACGCTGATGATGTTAGCGACGATGGAGACGAGGCTACCGGCGGCGAGGAAGAGGAGACGGCGGCGGAGGCGGCGCGTGTTAGTATAGCGATTCCTGGAAATGTGAATAGAGGTAAGGCGTTTTGTACGGCATCGCCGCCGCCGCCACCGCGTAGGTCGTCGTCGAGTCGTCGGATGAGTGAGCTCACCATCGCGTTTGAAGGCGAGGTTTATGTGTTTCCTGCTGTTACTCCCGATAAGGTATACTTGATTCTCTCTCTCTCGCTCTCTCTTCTTAATTCGTTTAGACGGTTTTTTTCCCCAAATTGAATCGTGTTTTTGAAGTTTCTGTGTTGTGTTAATGTTGTTTGTTGCGTTTGAAGTTGATAATAGAATAGTGATTCATTCGCATGCAATGAGGTTGAATTTCCGAGGAAGGCGAAATTTTGTTATGTTTTCGGCTGAAATGAAGTCCTAATCAAGGCGGATAAGTTGATTATCATGTGTTTTTAATATTCTGTGGTAGGAGAATTTGAGCGTGGTTAATGTTTTGACTTGAATTTGGTTGAATGTAGAGTGTGTTTTAGCTCTAGTTTAATGTCGAATCTCTGGTTTTCGAGGTAATCGTAGCCAAGTGTTCTGTGGAGAAATGTAGAACGATGGAATGGCAACTTTGTAAACTTCAGTAAATTATAGAAATACAAATTAAAGAAATAGAAATATTTAGGTTGTGGCTTGCTGCTTTTTAGCATTCGATTCTCAGCTTTAGGTCGGGTTGTGGCTTTGCTGCTTTTAGCCGTATCTCGATGTTCATCACTTTCTATTAAGGCGATACACGATTATTGGTTTGTCCTATAACAATTCTGTGTGGCAGGTTCAAGCTGTTTTGTTACTCTTAGGAGGGTGTGATACGTCAACTAATGTACCTACATCAGATTTCCTGCTTGAGCAGCATAATATGGTATATAGTATATTTGAAGTGTCAGATATTAATTCTAGAAGCTATGTTAAATTTGTTTCCTTTACAGTACCTGATATTAGATTAATGCCAATGGGTGCAGAATTTGGATGACTCCTCAAATGGTGAAAAAGTATCACACAGAATAGCATCTTTGGTTAGATTTCGAGAAAAGAGGAAAGAGAGATGTTTTGATAAAAAAATTCGCTACACATGTCGTAAAGAAGTTGCGCAGAGGTAATTTTCTTATTTCCTATACTTACGGAGTTTCCAACCGAAAATTCTTGAAAAGTTATTTCATTATATTTGATCTGAAACTAGAAGTTATAAGAATTGCGAATTAAGAAATCGCTTGCCTGTGTGCTTGTGCCACTGCTGTATTTACCATCTTCGTGGGGAGCTGGTTTGACTCTTTTGTTATCTAACTATCCAATCAACTTCTAGCTTTGTTTGAAAGGATGTAAAAGGGTTTGATTTGTGATAAACTCTGTGGGTGAGCTTATTGTACTTGCAGCCAAGTATTTTGCAATAATTACTATCTTGTTCAAACTTTATTGTTTTGATCCGAACTATGGTTTCTATTCAATCTCATCAGGATGCATCGGAAAAATGGACAATTTGTATCAGAGAGGGATCGCTACAAAATTGCTGCTGCAAACTGGGACCCGAGGAATGGTACACCGCCTCCAGAAAGTGTGTAAGTGTGTAACCTACTAACCTGTTCTTGCATCTATGTACAATTTGTCATGTAGTATTAGAAGGTGGCATGATTGTTCACTTCAAAATATTTTGGTTGTGGTAATGTCTGATGTTGGGCAAACTTTTGTTTCCAAATAGGCCACGCAGTTGTCAGCATTGCGGGACTAGTGAGAAGTCTACACCAGCTATGCGTCGCGGTCCAGCTGGTCCAAGAACTTTGTGCAATGCTTGTGGGCTTATGTGGGCTAATAAGGTAGACATTGCTGTCACCAAATAGTATATCTAGTTTCCTGTTTCCTACTTTAAAGCTGTTGAACTGAAGACGTACCTGCTTGTTTTTCAGGGAACTCTAAGAGATCTCACAAAGCCTGGGAGAATTATACCCTATCAAGGTGACCCGGTATGTGCCCTGAATGCTCTTGCATTTTCTTGGTTTGATGATGCCATGTGCCTGACATGTGTGGTGTAGTTGGTTAGGTTGCATGTATAATGGTTTGACTTGATAAATAAACATTTGATGTATGAGTTGACTGTCTTTAGTTGGTTACATTACATGGAGTCATGTATGCGGTCTTGAGTGGCTTTTGCTATTGCATCTCAAGTATGGAAGAGAAGATATATGCTTTTGTTCACTGATGATCTCTGATTGCAGGGTACCCCCAGTGATGTAAAGCCTTTAAGAATGATAGAGCGGGACCATTATCAACACAAAGATATTCAGGTAATTCTATGATATCATTTGTTTCATGGGAAGGGATAATGTAGGTCTCATACTGAGCTCGAACTAGAACATTCTGAAATGAGTGGCTAAGCGCATAAAGTTTTGGTCAGGACATTTCTTGTACAGCCTTGAGGTTCATGTCAGCTAGGTTCCTTCTGTTAACATGTGCAGTACCATACTTCAGCGTCAGTACTCTTGTGTGCTGAACAGTCAGGTCTCTGGTTTAGTGGGTGGTTGGGCATCATGTATTAGATTTATAATCTTCATGAAGGGCACTCATTATTTATTTTTCTTGCTCCAATAGGGAAGCCCAGAGGACGCAAAGCCAACAGCTTCTGATTCAGGAAGGACCTTGACGAGGGAGAATGAGCAGGTACAATTTTCAGTGTAAATGTAGGATACTTGAATCTTATTATGTTGTCATTTTTTGGAAATTGTTGCAACCAAGCCTACGAAGATCATGTTAAGTAATTTTGAATTTGGATGGATGCTTTAATCTTATAGTAGTCAGACATTTATGTATAATATAGTACTCGATGTTTGATGAGTGATGATTTGGGTGTTTGTATAAATATTTGATTCTTGGACAAGGAGGGTTCTTCACTCTTTGATTTATGCAAAATACATGGGCGTGCTTTCTTAGAACGTTATTTTGCTCATTTTTTAATGGCTAGCCTTTAAGATTGCTGGCCAGTCATAATGATATTCCATGAATTGTTAACCTAGATGAGACCATTGTATTTGTTGAGTTTATATGCTTTTATTGTTTTCTAGAAATTGGGAAGATTGGCTGTAAATAGGTCAGGAAGCTGATAGATATTCACCTTCACGAAAAAAGGGGAAGATCTAGATTGGTCTGTTTTTTTTTCTTGGGTAGAATTATTCTTAATTCAATTTTTAGGACTGATGGGTATAATGAGTTGTTTTTTTCACTGACTTTATGTTGTTTTCTTCACTGATTTTACGTTGTTTTCTTCACTGATTTTATTACCTCCTCAGGGTTTGTTGGACAACGATGACGATGTTACAAATGATTCTGCTGCATCCTTGCGGAATGCACCTGTCAATGTCACTGAGCAGGTACTTTGTTCAGCATGAATTACGTTGGTTAACAAACTGCTGTGGTTGTGTACATGTTTGGAAAGCAAGACTATGTTTGGTATCCCCTGTGCTTTCATATAGCAAGTACTTTTAGTTGGAACTTGGAAAGGGAATATTAGCTCACTCATGGAATTAGAGTTTCGTGTCTAGATCTGCCCTTTTTAGCATTGGACATTGCTCATTGAATCTGCTGCTTCAGCTGTACGACTTGTTATGAATGAGTCAGTTAAGTTCAGGCTATTATAGGGTTTTACTACTGAAGTCCCAGATATGCTGATGAATCTTTTTTTTTTTTTTTGGATATATTGATGAATCTTATATTAATGTTTAAGGGGAAACTGAAAGTATTGAGAATGCTGCTTGTGATGAATTGATAAGAATTTTTATTAGAATATTCTCCTTTTTACAAAACTAGCAATCTTGCCAGGGAATGCTTGCTGTCGGGGGTCATACAGGTTTGTCGATCGTAGTCCTTAACTACTGATATAAGCAGGAGTAATCTTGTCAAAAAAAAATAAAAAAAAAATACACTCTCCATAGCTTGTAATTAGTAGGTGTGGGAAGATCAGGTCTTGTCATTGATATGGTTACCTGCTGCATTTTGCTCAAATCTTACTCTCTTCTATGTAGTTATTTTGACCATTTTGCCATTCGCCTGTTTATGGCGGAGCAAAATGGAAAAGGTACTATATATCTGGAAATTTATACTAGTTTGTCAACTGAACCATCATGCAGGAGGCTGTAGAGGATATCACCAATGGTTCTGGGACTGAATTTGAGATCCCATCAGGCTTTGACGAGCCAGAGGGTCCTTTTTATTGACAGGATGACCTGGGGAAGGCTGAAAGATTTAATTCGGTCAGGTTACCGAAGCATTGCTGGGCTACAACAGCAACCAGCGCATGTAAATTATAGCGGTTAGCAACAAAACAACCCGATTGGCAGAAAGCAGCTGCTCAGGGATCACTTTTTTCGAAGGTTCGTGAAGCTAGCTTGCCTACGTGTATAATCTACTGTTTGTGGAAGGGGTCTACCCTCCCCCTACTACAATCCGCAGATTAAGGTTGTTTCTAGTAGTCACAATTCAGTTATGTAATAGTACGCATAACATTTGCTGTGCCAAGCTTACATTTGTGTAGAAAATACTAGAAATGCTGTCCAGATCTTTCACGATGGTAATCCTTCGTGGGTGTGTCCAGAGTTTGAAACCTTTAATGTATGAAATTGACGGGGAGATATGAAATTACCTCATTGGTAAATGATAACTGATTTCCGTGTTTTCTATGCTTGTCTTTGCTACAGATTCTTCGTATTCAAGTAATTGTACAAAGATGCATAAAGCTGAGTTCAAGAGCACCCAATTAGTCTGGTTATAAGCCCACGCTCCTGGAAGGCTGGAACTTGTAGGTCATTTACCGTGCTGGAGTTCGGATTTCAATAACATACAGGTGACACAGAAATACTAGCAACAAATCACGGAAGGAAATTTGATTTATGAAAATGTCAGAGATGCCCTTCAAATACATAGACGACCAAGTATGTACAACAATACCAGAGTAGCGTTTTCCCGTCATTCTTTCACGGGAAACAAACAAGTTATTCGTATACGGCAAAATTGCAAAGAGATCACGCACCCCTTTCACTATATCTATTAGATTTATGACCAAGCAATGCAATCAATGGTTACAAGCAAAAAAATAATAACCTGGCCAAATAAAAGATATGACGGAACTAATACTAGGAGCTAACGAAGTGTTTTACAGAACGTGCATCTGCCGTTTTGTTTCCGGCAATCAACCCCTCCGCAGAAGGCAATTTCAGCACAGACGTTGACGAACAAAGCAGAACAGCACACTGACTACGTCCGTCCAGAGATGCTTGTATTTTCCACAATAATGTTGGCTGACGAATCAAGATGAATGCAACTCCTCCAATTAGAAATGTTCTTATATATGGACAGTTGGGTAAAAGCCCTGGCCGCTTCCATTAGAATCAGCATTGGAATATACTGGTGATTGTAGTTCCCCGGAATGAGATGATTTTCTAGATCTGTGATTTTTAGGGGATGAATAGGAGTCACTCGAGAGACCGCTGGAGTACCCAGATGTTGGAAGCCTGCTCTTTGGCAAACCGATAGCATCAGTGCCCAAACTGTAACCTTTCTCGACTGTATCAGCCTCTAACGGCAATTCATCCAGTACCTGCAAATTGGTAAACAAAGGTGGCCAGAACGATCACTAAAATGAGCAGACAGACATTCATTTGTCAACTGCACCTAACAAGATGAGTGAACCACTACTGACTTACTGAGTGTACCGACACACACACACACACACACACAAAAAAAAACATCATTTTACAACATCTTTACCCCAGTGCCTTAAAGGCTCCTGCCATAAGACGGGGTAAGGGGGGTCGGATGCACGCAAGCCTTCCCCCTATTGAAACATAGAGAGGCTGCGCACGGATGACCCAAAATGAGAATTGCTTCGAGAATCGCATCGACTGACTGCTACTTCACAAAATAAGAGCACACATGAAGCACAGAAAATAGGAGATGAAGCACTCACGAGATTACTGAATTATCTAACAAGGGCCACATGACGGTCCCTCTTTACCACAACTCAAGGTGATCACTTGGCAAAGAGTAAAGAGACAAGTGCAACTTGATCAAGAATCAACAGTATAGGCACAGCAATATGGTTCGTCAAGGACACTAACATATCTCACATATTTGGACTAGAATTGCAACCATAACACATTCAGGCTCTCACACAGACCAAAATCATGATCCTTCAGGCCAAGTCACTGATATTTGTTCCAGATTAAATGAAAGGCCAAGACAAGACCATATATCCTAAAACATTAAAAAAAAATCCCGGGAAGACCATACACAATAACAGGCAAGTCCTTGAAATCTAGATATACAATTACAAACATACCCGGAAGGCTTGATTGAGAACTCGCAATTTATCTCGAGTTTGCTTTCTCTTGATTGCTACTTCATCAGGTTCTTGCAACATCTCCTCAAAAAGATTCTCCCTGCATAGTTCACCACACAATTAGATGACATCAGGCTTGTAAAGCGTAATTTAGAATTGACAACCTCAATAGACAATATTCCAGCTTGCAACTAGGCAGCACTTTCACCTGTAAAGTTTTTTGATAAAGACATTGTGCAGTTCTCGTTTTGTATGATTTACCTGCACAAGATTCATTGACGAAACTGAGTAAATTGTTAAACATTGAAGACCCACAACCAAGGTAAGGGTGTACTTGAAATCATTACTCTCGGTAGACACCTAACATAATTAACTGACTTGCTAATATATTGTCACAGGTGAGACCCAACAGGGGTGGTAGAAGAAAGAGGCAGAGAGTTAACAAATAGGCTTTACATTTCTTCTGAAACGAAGATAACCAAACATTTACCTGACGGCCACAATTTATTCATAATTTAAACAAGATAAGACTTCTTTGGGGAAAAAAGTATTAAATCTAAATCTAAACCTAAACAGCTGAAACAACCAGCAGTAGTAAAAGAAAATATAAGAGTTCAACGAGATATTCATGAGCATTTTCTTACTCATTCGAATTACATCGAAAACAGTCTGGTTAATCAGTCCAGCTGTTCCAGAGGACCTATGAGGTTCCTCTTTCAATTTTAATTTTCTTTCGAAAGAACATTCCTCTGTCAAAAAGGAGACAAGTGAAAGCTTTTAAGCATTAACAGTAATGATGAGAGAAGGCTTCAAGACAGTGAGAACCAGAAGCCACAGGATTATGTTAAATACTGTCTCAGCTACTCAGACACCCTATCTAGTACATAGCTTTTGACCTACAGTAGCACTCTATTGCTCAACTAAAAATCAAACCGTTACATAACCCAAGCAAAATCACAAAGCTCAGTTGTAGTCGGGTGCCCCAAATAGTCAAAACAAGGGCATCAAATAAATCAAGTCTATATGTAGTCAACAATAAGGTGAACATGATGTTACCAAAAAAAAAAAAAAAAAAAAAAAAAAAAAAAAAAAAGGTTAAAAGGTTCCTCTAAACAGCTTGGTTCTTTATTAGGCAGTGAGAAAGACATATATAAAATAAAAAAGGGTCCCGAGCTAGAGAAATTCACATATTGTTACCAAAAATATACTATAAACAATAATCAAGATTCCAAGTAGCACCCTTAAAAAAAATCCAAGGAGCACCCTCAAAAAAAAAAAAGTTCCAAGGTGCAGACAAGTAGGGATGGCAATATAACCCGAACCCACCTACCACCCGATCCACCCGATCCACCCGATCACTTTAAACGGACGAGAACCCGATTTATATGGATGTCACACGGATTCGGGTGAATTGGGTTCGGTTGACGGATCGGGTTCGGGTGAAAAAATTTCATCCGTTACCCACCCGTTTAACTTAATTATTTATTTTTTAATCCAATTATTTGTATATGTAGCTTAATAATGTTACTTAAATTGTTATTTTTTTCATATTCAAACTCATCCGTTTATCACCCGATCCATCCGATTATTTCATGGGTGATGGATGGATCGGGTTCGGGTGAGAGATTAGTCGGGTGATGGATGGATCGGGTGGATGGATGATAAACGGGTGATGGATCGGGTGAAGGTCCACCCGATCCGAACCCGATCCATTTACATCCCTACAGACAAGTTTTCACAAAGAAAGCAATCCATGCTAACGGCTATGAGCTTGAACATAGGGCAAACCACAACAACAAGAAAAAAAAAGGTGCATAAGATCCAGTTTGACATCATGAAGCCAAAAGAAAGATCCAAAACTTTTAATTGGAACTTTGCATTTTCCCATTCTTACCAGGAAGTGCATGATTGCCTTGGGCACAGCGTCCTCCACATTCTTCCTGACAATGTCATAGTATGACTTCAACAAAAGTTTGGTGACAGCAATTTCAATTGCTTCAGTCTCTGTATGGGTCTCCATAGGCCTCAATATAGATGGGGGCTTCAAAAGGTAACAAATGCAACAAGATTAATACAGACCCGCAAGAGTGATAAAAGTATACAACAACATTACACCAGTGCCGCAAAGGCTCCTGCCTATGGTGAGGTAAGAGGGGGGGGGGTCAGGACAAACACAAACCTTTACACCAATTTTGAAAACACAGGCTGCTTACTGATGACCCATAATAAAAACTGATAAAATTATTTAAAGTAAGTAAAAATTAAACGGCATGCAAAAAAACTTACTTCCTTTAGATGTATCATTGAGTATGACTGTTCCAAGGTATGAACAGGCTCGCTGAAGGACTTGGAAGCAGAGCTTTCTTTAAAAGCTGTGCGGTTGTCAGCAACACCAAAGATTGATGAAATCCCCCAACTAGAGTTAGTAGAACCTCCTATGCAAAATTTTCAGATCAGAATCACTTTGCTCAATTCATATTTCAACTTTAGAAAGTAGTCAAGCTCAGGTTATCATACAACAACTACATAACCTTACCAGAATGAGTACCTTTCTCACCATCTGCTGCAGGACGCATGCTCTGTCATAAGAGAATTACAATGGAGATATCAAGCATGTCAGCTAGGATATTAGACGATATTTTAAATGAAAAGGTATAAAGAAAAAAACACAGAATCTACAACATCTGCTTTACCTGTTCCATCACAACACCATTTGCAGGTCTAGGAAGAATAGCTCGTGATTTGATTGCAGATGCAGATCCTTTCTCTAAATCCCCACCATCCTATTTCATGACAATGCAAACTGTTAGAATGTCGAATTGAATACCAACCAGGTGCTCGAGTGTCATTAATAAGTACCTTTAGCTTTGGGGTGGATACAGGAGCCCTTGAGGATTTAATATGTTGAGCAGCAATTTCTACCGCTTTCGCCCCGCCAACAAAATTATGATGTGACGTGTTTATGTAGTCCATCTACAAAGTTTGACAGAGAATTTAGTATAAACACAAGGAGCATCCCAGGCTCTTGCCCATATAGTTTTGACCAAGACAATTTATTTCTAAACAATGGATCATTCCGTCTTTCAATTATAATTTCAACGCCAAACTAGTATTTTCGTGAGAAGGCTTAATGCCAACCCACACAATTCTCCCATTAGTTCAAAGAAGCAAACAACAATAATCATGAAATCATAGATACTAATGTGAAGTAAGTATTTGGGTAAGACGGTCTCACAATAACTTTATTGTAAGACCATTCTAATTGTTTATTATATAGTGACCTCTTTTACGTTATTAGTGACCATATACTACTTTTTGTAATTGTTTTAAACCATCTTACCAAGACCAGCCATAACTACAAGAAACCAGAATCCAATACAACAGGAAGCTCAATCCTTGCAGAATAGCAGGCAGCACACAATCATATAAAACACTTTGCTAATCAAGAGTGCATCAGAAAACAAGGGAAAAAGTTTTAAGTAGAATATTTTAAAGGCAACTGAGGGTTCAAAAACAAATACCTCCATTTCAATTATATGTCCAATCATTTCCTCTGCAGGTTGAAGACCTTCCCTCAGAAAGCTATTGATAACATCATCCATCCGCTTTCTCAGAATGGGAAAGCGTTGCAGTTCATTGACTAGACATCGATGGCTCATCTACAAGATTTTGGTAATTAGCTTTTGATAAAATACTTATATAGACCATGGAGAAGAATTGAATCTTGCTACCTTGATAAGCTCATCGTATATAAATCTCGCACACTGGAGACTTGGGTCTAACAAACGAGCAATTTGCCTTCTCACTAGGACTTCAAATGGTATCTAAAAGGACAAAAAGCAAAACAAATGAGGATAGGCAAGCAATGAAATGCAGGAAAATACAGACAAAGAAAACAGACTCTGCAATCAAAATCAGAGTACCAGACTGGCGAAATTTAGAATTTAATTAAGTGACATTTGAGTACTTACTTCTGGAACAAACAATGCAGACTTTGGACCAGTTGCATTCTGAAGAGCAGTTCTTATATCATCATCACTCAAATCCTCACAAGGATCCACTTCCTGCAATAAGTATAGAATATTTCAGTTAGGCAATATAGCCACACGATAGCAAATCGTATATCAGTTGATAGTGTGTACACATGATAGTTGCAAGCTAAACAACAATACACGAAGACAAAAATTGACAACCAAAAAAATTAAGAATTGAAGGCATGTATCGAATAATGCACACCTCTAAACTCTTTACAAATATTGATTGAAAAATGTAATGGACTCTAGCTCCACCAGACAACTCTGATGTTGACA
Source organism: Spergularia marina (assembly GCA_963680865.1). Lineage (NCBI taxonomy): Eukaryota > Viridiplantae > Streptophyta > Magnoliopsida > Caryophyllales > Caryophyllaceae > Spergularia > Spergularia marina. The sequence goes on along the minus strand of OY804547.1, from coordinate 21,310,003 downwards.
TCTCTTCATTCTTCCCTTCTATCATAGAAGAAAAAGCTGTGCAAACAAATTTTGCCATTTAAGCACAAAGCACCCATAACATAAAGGACAGTAGAAAACTGAATAAGCTATTGAGCCCACCTTCAGAGTACTTCGACAAAACATTCAAGATGACCGTCCCTTGTCCAGCCTGCAAACAAACACACACCAAAGCATTAAGTAGACAAATCAGACAAATTGACAGTGACTTACATTCTCCCTAGAAATAACACACAAAAGTTAGAAAATATTTATATTTTGATTTACAGTACCAAGAATGGTCATGTATTGCCTGTGAAGGTTATATTCCATACCAAAATGCAGAAGTCTTAATACACCGATCATCATGCATGTAAACACGTCCCCAAAAGCCCAAGGCACATTCCAAGTACAGCATTTTCTGTAAGGAAATTTCCGGACATGAATGAGAAGTTGTTCATACCTTAGATTCAACAGTTTCTCCATAGCTTGCATGCTCCTTTGCAACGGATACAAGTTGACTGCTAATTTGAGCTTTCAAACTAGGAAGAACAGATTTGATGTGCTGTACTAAGATCTACGGAAAGGACACAATCATCAGAACCAGGAACCAAAGCTAAGAGCAGGCCAACTATAAGAACATATGTGCAACCTTTCTTTACCTGATTTAACTTCTTTGCCAGCTGCGGAACCCCGCATCGATCTGCAATATCACTGTACACCTGCATAGCCCATACGCAAACCAAAAAGGAAAGATTAACGATGGACAAACTTTATAGCAGTCTAGTAGCTTGGTGGAGTAAAAGGAAAAGACGGCATTTTGTTAGAGCTTAATTACCGGTCGACTCCGGAAAAACTTCTCCTCAGCCACAAGAGCCTCCTTTACGCTCTTGTTCAGTATAATGTCCTGTTCAAAATATGAGAACGTGACTACAAAATTTGACAATATGATGCACACCCAAAAAAAACAATTCCTAACAACTTAACAAGTGTAGACAGAGCATCCAGTAAGCGAACACTATTAAGTATTAACCACAATAAACGGATTGAAAGGTAGGCGTGAAGTCAAACAAAAAAATCTCAAAATGGATTTAAGACTATCAAATTCGGATCATTTTTTGCTAAATTTTGTTTTAAAGGAAAGAGCAATACCTCTTGACTGCGGTTCACCACACCTACGTAACCAAGTCGAAGGGGTATGACTTTTCCAAGCAAAAAATTGCGAGCATCTGTGCCTCGGTCCATAATGTCCAGCTGAGTCACCATCAAAAACCAACATGCCTCAGAAAACCCATAAATATGTCACAAACAGAAAATTCCTGGTGCATATGCAACCTACCTTTGAAATAACACCAATGGTTCGGTATCCTACACAAGAAGACAAGGAGAAATAAGAAAAACAAGGCCACCAACAACTCAAACTGATAATTTAGAGGACTGAACAGTAAGTTTGTCGAAGAACTTGCCATCAGGATCTGCAATTCCTGCCATCTGCAGAGCATCTGAGTTTGCTAAATCCGAGTTTGCAGGGGTAACAGCTAATATAACGCAGCTTGGAATTTTAATGTAAGACATTATCATGGTTCTTATTCTGGCTTCAATGTCAGTAGGCTGATCACCAACGGGAACTTTAGTTATCCCTGGAAGATCCACTAAAGTAATATCAAGAACATTAGGCGAAAAGATCTTTAGACGGATCTGCTTGTCAGAAACACCTTTGTTTGCTCCAGCCTCTCTGTCAGTCTCCGCCTAAGACAGCACACGAGAGAGCAATTATTACGCAAATCTTACCCCATGCAATTGGCAACTGATTCTAGAAGTTTCTGACAAGGCTACAAAGAAGATGCGGAGGAATTCAGGTTATCAAAAACCGTCAGTGGAAGAAGACAACATGCGTGTGTGTGTCTCTGTGTGTGAGAGAAAGAGAAACAAAAGGAGCTACAAACATTGCACAAAATTCAGGACTGATGCATCTAATCCACATTTGAATAATTTATTTAGATAGAGATGAAGTGTAAAAACCAGCAGTGAGAAAGACGACATGTCCAAAGTCAGTAAAAATTAAAAAGCGGTGAGTCTACAATAGTGAGGGGCCAATTCCACTCTGAGTGAAGGACAAGAGGATAGGTTGAAATTCAAAGCTTTCAAACTCAGAGTAGAAAGTGACGAAAAATCCAAGACAAACTTACACACGTATCCATAGAACAATCTTATAACTTAAAAAGTACATTAACGACATATGTAGCCTGGTTGAACGAAAGCTTCCTCTTTTGATAAGGGTCCATGCACATATACGGCTAGACGCCATGGACCACACCAGATATTTGATACCGGGTTGATGCTATCCTTGATGTAACAGCACTAACTTGCTACTTAATAGCATTCGGTCAATAACCACAGCAGACCTCTTAAAGGCTGACACCATATTGTTTCAAACCAAATTCCAACACCCAACATATCACGGCAACCTTCATATAAGCAATCTATGGAACTGAGGTGACAAACAAGCCCTTCTTTACATCCCTACTAGCTAAAACCACCCTTATTCATACTTGCTATCCTTCCTAATACTGCCAAAACATTAGCCTCAAAGTATCAACTACTAAGTTAATTATCAACCACACATAATTAAGAAGCACATATACCTTGCTTACGGCCACTTCCAAGCCTTCGTTCGTTTTAATATTCAGCCACCCAGTTTTTATCTCAATTGGCTAAAAGGCGATGGAATAAAATAACACCCTCACCTAAAAAAATAGTCTGTCCAAACACACAAAATGGGAATCCCCGATTCTCTGTGTATAATATTTATCACACTGAGCAACAATAATAAGCAGTTCAATTTAACGCCTTCTCATTCGTGCCAATCTGCCAAATTTGCACTCTCCACTTCAACCTACTATGTTAATCTTTAGAGACCAAAACTGAGCCGTTACCAGCACAATTAACCTCAAACCCATGGACAGATGTATAACACCAAAAACAAATCCTTTCACTAAGAAACAAAACCAAACTCCTCTGAACTCAATTTAACTATCTGGAGGTAATACATAAATCCTAAGTTTCAGTCATCACAGCAATAATGTAACGAACGCTGATACTGGATCAAAAGAAAAAATGACCAGTTAAAAACGCTAATTGGTAAGCCAGAAAATTCAACACGAAGATTGACTGTCTGAGAGATGCACACCACATAATTCACGCTTAGATTCCACTTCTAAGCACAAGTAATAATGCCATTACAACGTCCAATGAAAACATTCTAGCTAGCATAATCCACAACGCATTGAACAAACTTCATCACCATACTACTGACTTAAGTTCAATACTAATCACTAGACTACCGATATCGTCATTTCCGCCAAAGAGGAAACTATAGCAAAGCAACAGGTGCGTGCTCAACATAACACATTCCTCATTCCTCCTCTAATTCCTTTTCTATGAATCTAGCAAGCAAGTTCGGTAATAAAAACAGATTACAATTGCCAATACTTTAGTAAAATCAACAATGTCAACCCCGCACATCTCGACATAAAGATCAAAAACTTCAATTCCTCAACTAAAACTCAAACGAGACATCCTACTACTGACTTAAGTTCAATACTAATCACTATACTGCCGATGTCGTCATTTCAACCAAAGACAAATTTATAGCAAAACAAAACTCCAAGCCTCCTATCGACATAGAAATAATGCTTCTCAACATTCCACATTCCTCCTCTAATTACATTTCTACTACTTAAGCAAGCAAGTTCGGTACTAAAAACATACTACAATCGCCAATACTTTCGCAAAATCAACAATGTCAACCCCGCACATCTCGACACAAAGATCAAAAGCTTCAAATCCTCGACTAAAACTCAAGCGAGACATCCTATACAGGAATTACATTTCTACGAATTAAGCAAGCAAATTCGGTACTAAAATCAGACTACAAATGTCGACGATATCGCGAAATCAACAATGTCGACCTCGCGCACCTCAACACAACAACCAAAAGCTCCAATTCTTCCACAGAAATCGAGACGAGACATTCTAAACAGGAAATTCAACCTAAAAATCCTCTTTCATAAACTCAATTGTTCATAAACCTAATTGTTCTCATCAAGTATACCTAAATTAACGAAATAATTATAACAAGTTGAATCAAAATTAGGTAATTTTTACCTGAATTTCGCGGCGAATATCGTTGAAATCAAAGAAACGTTTTCCAGGAAGATGGAGAAACTCTCCCCACTCTTCATCACCTTTCTTCGTCTGCAACAGCTGAAGAACGAGCGGGCGGCGCGTGCAAATATCGGAGCCACGCGGCAAGAAATCGCGGCCGACGAGAGCTTCAAGAACACTCGATTTGCCACTGCTTTGGCTGCCGACGACGGCGACTTGCGGCAGGTCAAACGCCGGACTACTCCCGAGCTGCGCCGCTATGTCCTGCAGCTTGTTCACTATCGGAATCACCGAGTGACCTAGCGCCAGCGCCGTCGTTGTCGACGGCGGCGCGTGCGACGGCGATGCAATGGATTCGTCCGCCATTGACGAAGATCGGGAGCGAAACCCTAGGAGAGAGAAAATAAATTTGTTTGAGAATTCGAGAGGTTTTTCAGAGAGAAATGGAGAGAGAAAACGAGAGATTGTTAAAACGTAAAGAAGAAGGATGATATTTTTCTTTCATTTTTAATCACTGTAATTTCTTGGGGTGAAGGAAAGAGGTGTGTGTCGTTTTGAGAGTAGTGGTGTGTCGTTTTGAGTGGGTTTAGGTTGAATAGAGGTAGAGTTTGGGAGGGAACAAAAGGGGTGTGAAGAAGAACAAATTATGTGTTTCTTAGTAGTTTGGTATGGGCCCATGTATGGTTGGACGGCGAATGTTACAGGGTAGTCTATGTTGGTAGTGGAGTTTATTTCTTGGTGCGATCTTGATTTGAGACCGGGTTATGATAATTTTGTAGTCCGTTTAGTAGCATTTTATTATTTTTCAAAGTCACGTTTTTTTTAAAGAAAAAATTATATTTATGAGAAACAGAACCAACGTTATTATAGGGGGAGTTTCGGAACACGTTTGTGTGTCTAGTTGAGTGCTAGTTTACGATTACAATACATCATTCTGTTTTCGTTGCAAACTACGGAGTATTGATGAAACGAGATGGTCTTGGCATCTTGCAATGTTGAGATCAACAAGTGAGTATCTCATTATCGAAGGTTGTAAACTTATAATGGTAGAAGTCGTAGCAAAATAGCAAATATCAAACAAGCGAAAGTATTGATGAAATCACTTCACACCGAATATATATATTGAAGAGCTATTAAAAATGCAAGGCCGGCCCAACGCATACTCGGGCCTTGAGCAAAATTATTTGTGAGGCCTCTTCTCCGTTGAACAAGCAACAGTTTACTTCTGTTTCACAATTGCAATGCAACACCTCGCAACGAGCTACTTGTGCTTGGTGAGTTGGTGCATACCATGGTTGCCTTGTTGGTGACTTGGTGCGTCAAAGTCCATGTCCAATTTTTCATGATTTCTGATACACTCTAAAAATTACGATATGATGAACTGTTTAATCAAACGAGTAATAGATTCGTATGGAGTGTAAATCGGTGGTAAGTATGAGAAAGTTTCCTATGATTCACAAAAGTGGAGTAGAGAGAAATGGAATTCTAAGAGAAGGGTACTTCTCAGAAGAAAAATTGATTCATTCATTTCTTATCCCACACTTACAACCTAAACTCTCTATATATACGCGTAAGATTGCTTGAAATCTAATCCTACTCTTAGCTAAAACTAACAAAATACCATAAAATAAAGGGTATACAAGTAAAATGACTTCTCTGTCATTTTTAGTGTGTACCAATTTCATGCAATGTACGTGCATAATTTGCAGCAAGTAATAAACGTTGTCTAGCAAAATTGCTAACAAATGGAATACAGGTCATTTTGCACTAAACGTTTCCCGTGAATATACGATTCACATCATGCATAAGATCATATGCTAATACTATCACCACATATGAAACGCAAAACGTACCATCATCAAGCATCAATTGTCGAAGCTCACATGAGTAATCTCGATCAGTTGATTAGAATCTCGCGTGTGTTGAGGGAGTAGTTATAAGGAGAAACACAGATTTAACGTATATATGTCCAATAAAACTTCTAATCTATAACGATGACACAAGTAGCCGCAAGAGTAAATTGTTCATGTGAGATAATTGCTCATACAATATTCCCAATGACCTCTTCTTGTATTGACATAATAACACGTTATAAAACATTCAAATTTGCATTGTAAGAACATACGGAGTATGAAATACGAGTATTAAAAGAGTATGTCAATTTTTTATTACTAGGTTTTGTGGACATGACATTGACTCCTTCGAGAGTGAAGACAGAAGGGAAATGAATCAAATGATGTTTATTGATTAACCATATATAATGTCCATGTCAAAAATCAGCAGACACCGCACAAACATGCACATATGCGTACATACTAATATGGCAAAATGATTTCAGCTGATTTCTTTGTCCACGCTCGTTATATATAGGTCAGCTGGCCACTAATTGATCATATATGATCGCCTGGCCTCTTGCTTACTTTACATCATCTTAGCCATTAATCAATTATTAAGAAATAAAGTCAATTTGATTAGTTTAAACAAATTTACAAACCAAGCCAACGAGGCATCGTTAATCAGAACTCGAGAATAAATGTACTTTTTTCGGGGGCAAAATAATAAATGTCTTGCTTTCAATAATTTACTGAGAGACCAATTATGTTATTTACATCGTTACCCTGTTTATATAATTTCTGGACCGTTATACTACTTTTGGTAATCGTTTTAGTTAAACACTTTAGACACTTAATCCAAGATTTGCAAAGGGGTTGCTTTATAAACTTTAGCTAATTTTATATGATTTGATGTTCCAAAATTATAGATAATGTGATTTATTATAGTAAATAATTAATACAATCACTAAAAGTATTATTATGGTTACAATTTGTGTAAAAAGAGTTACTTTGTAACATGATATAATGGTCTCTCAATAAATTATTGAGAGACTGTCTTTTATGAGACTTTGTGGGTCGATAGTTATACTTCAATAATATTTAGCATATTTCGTATCACCGTGTGGAAGTGTAGAAAAAAAAACATTCAATACCACCATATTCAAAAGTTAAAAAAAGTATAAATTACCCGAATTTAAATTCCAGACGTACTTAAATTGGTCTGGAATAATGCACAGAGTTATTATGTCTCTCTCTGTTTTATGACTTTATGCACGTAAATTACTTGGCAAATTTCTTCTTATTATTTGTTTCCTGTCTTTTGGGGCTATGAAAACCAATACTAAGCTAGTAATTGCCTCTCTGGATCCCGTACGCGCATGTCATGTTCGAATGCTTAGGTCACAAGATCGATCAACCTTGTAAGTTAAGTTAGTACTCAATACTTTGGGGTTTAGTGGTTTACTATACCGAAGAAACACTACAAAATTGCAATACGATCTACTACTACCTCAGCAAATCGGCAAATAATTATTTGATGACTAGTTTTAAAATAGATTTTGCATCTACTATACAATACTTTAGTATCATCGTTAGCATTTTTAGGAATAATCGTAATCAGAGTTTTCTTTGTAACATATTAAAAAGGGTTCGCTTCCCATATTAGAAAGTTGGAAGCATTCTCAATGACAACTATAACAAGAAGAGTTAGCTATGACGATGGATACAGAAGAGAGAAAATTTCTCAAAATTTAAAAAAAGATGTTTCTAATTCATAATGAGATAGTACAATTTAAAGAACCCTTAAAAGGGTAATAAAAATTAATTGCTACATCCTCATTACCCTCAGACCGCCTCACCATTAATTAATGTTAATACTACTAATAATAACAATAATTGAGTAGTAAGTCAGGTTACCACTCATACGCACATTACATAGATATGCACATTTAAATTTCTCATTCTAATTATATATTTCACTTTGTTTTCTCTATTACATAGTATTATCATTGATATAATGATAATACAATCATTATTCATTATTATCATTGGGTTGATTATGCATGATCACAATCTCCCCTTGAGAAAGCCGACACACAGTTTTCTCCAAGCCTCTTTGTCCGGTTCACGTGATTCCACAAGCTTGCCACTCATTTCATTAGCATAAGTATCCTGTCAATCACACCAAATCACACATTAACAACTAATTAAATTCGCACTTCCAAGTTTGATCTTGGAACAATTACTAGTTACTTAGTGAAATATTATATTCAAGGACAAGTAAGTCAAAGTAGTTTGGTATTAAATTAGCTTGTCACCAAGTCACCAATATTTTAGTCGTGAAATGACCTTATAATTTGATAATTGATTTTGACCTATTAAAGGCGGGAGTATTTAAGGCGTTGGGATAAAAATGTTCACTGCTTTTTGCCTATTAAATAGCATCATATAAAATACTACCAAAAAAAAATTACACGCAAAGATTAGTGGTATAATGAAGACTACATACCCCAATTAGGTCCTTTTGCAAGAGGCGATCAATTAGGTGAGTAAGTATGTCTTTATTGTACTCAGGGTGGCCTTGAATGCCCATCATATGATCACCATATCGAAACATCTCAATCGAAGTTTTGTCGGACCGACCAATCACCTCTACTTTAGAAGGGAGTTCCCAAATCTGGCACATATCAAAAAAATAATTCACTTTACAATAATTCGAGTCAAGAATATACTATATTCATAAAAACTTATTAATAAGGTTTGATTTTTGAAAGTATGTACAAACCTCATCTTGATGACATTCGATAATGTTGAGCATAGAAGGAATTTTGAAGTTCGAAAAAACTTTGCTAGATGAAGGAGAAAATTGGACGGTTCTAAGCCCGATGTCCCAACCTGAACTAGCTCGACCTGTTTTCCCTCCGAGTAATCGACCAAGTATCTGATTTAAATCACACAAATATTTCACTAAGATTGAATAATGTAACAAAAAGTTGAAGAAATTCACTCTAGAATTATTATTAGACCAACTTTATTATATTTAAGCATTTTCCTACAATGAATAGGTTTAAGCTTTAATTGTTGGATTTTTGTTTTTTTTTTAGCAGCTAATGTTGTTCGGGTGGGGATATTAGGTTTCGAGCCCATGATAAATTGATTTCCTAATCATTAGGCTAACTTTGATCTATTGATTCAAAGCTTACCGTTGACTTAAGGCTAGATTCAAAGTTGGAGGAATATACAGCAGAGGATGACACGGAGAACCTTGATTTAATTGACAAAGAAATACGGTTTATGCATTAACAACAAAGTGGTTCTTAACAACTCACGTGCTCATAGTTTGTAAGCAATTAAGTGATGGAATCACCATACTATAGCAACACAACACAACTAAACAACTCAAGTTGGTTGCCAGTTGTCGGTTAAATCTAAAACCATTTACCTTTGCCTCGGAATAATTCATCAAATCGTTGAACAACATAATATTTTTAATATGATTCGGTTCTAGGTTGAAAGTCAATTAAGTAAATTATAATGTATAGGTTTACTTTGGAAGATTAATAACTCGTAATCAAAAGTAATCAAATTTTTTTTTTTTTCCGCTTATACGTGTGTGACAATTGACAATTAGTGGCCAATAAAGTCCTAACAAGTTAAAGTTGTTATAGACGCAATCAAGGATACAAGGTGACGACGACAAATGGTTTTATTAGCAAAAACAGCACTGTTATTACATCTACTTGTTTGGCTTTATGTGTAAGATGGAAACTTCACATCTCCAATCAACACTCTGAAGAAATGCACACATGGTATGTGTCTTTTGCAAATGATTTCATTTTTTTGGACAGGATTTCATTTCATTTCTGGTACAATCATTATTGGAGAATACTAATAAATAAATACATGCTCCTACATTCTTTCAATTATTAACCGTCATAACTTAAATATGTTATAGAAGGTTACCTTCCTATAAATAGCGAAGTAATTCACATAACATCACTCTAAAACGTTACTTTTAATATGGTTTTTGGTACTTTTTACAATTACTCTCTTTTATCTAGTACGAGAACATACTACAATTTTGAGATTGTCCACAATAATATTGTCTACAATTTTATTATATTATTCATTAGTGCGAGCAATTTCAGTCTTATACGAGCAATATGGTTAATTATTAGAAAAACATTTGTTGATACGCATAAATCCAATTTAAAAGTCGAGAAAAGTAAACAAGAAACAATTCAAAGTTAGAAAAAGATGAGAGCATGCAATTAGCTACATTAGGTTACACGATACATAATTGATCCAACTACGTACTAACTACTAAAAGTAGTCATATGTAGGTAGGTAAACATACATACTATATATAGTTATAAGTTGACAATTTATGAAATTAATAAAGGGTGAAATCGACCACACTATCGCAGCTAGCTCTATATATAGCCAGTGTAAGACAGTCGTAGATGAGATAATTATCGCATGACTAGTACGTGAATTCGTATCAATTGACAAACATGTAATAAATGTACTTTTACATGTCACGTGTTGATAATACTCCGTATTTTTAAGTAACAAATTAACAATAATATATGTGTACTCCGTATATAATAGCCCAAAATGGGTATACAAATATTGTGAAATCAAATCTAGCTATCGTACTAGACGACTAGGAGATATAATGGGGCACCAAACAAATCAACTCAATATTAGCAATCAATTTTACTCAGCTTGCCAAACAAACCAAACTTTGATAACAGAATGAGTCATAATAACGATCGATGATTTTAACATCATCCTCCAATCTACCAGAATATTAACTAACCTTTCTTTGTAATACTATGCTTGATTTCGCTGAAGTTTTAAATTAATCCGCTATATAAATTATCGTCACATACTTATATTTTAATAGCTGATATCGCATTTGAAGGGGACACGTTACTCTAATTCATGGCGCCAGTTAAGTAACATGTACTCGACGTACATCACTGACTTTTTATATCTAAAATTAACAAAATGTCAATGTCTCGAACATCAACTAATTAAGATGGTGGCAAAGGAATACTTTATTACTCCCTCCATTTTATTTATTTATTTACGTTGGATCTGGGTTCTCCTCACAAAACCCAGTCCAACGTAAACAAATGAATAAAATGGACGGGGTAATTTATCTTCAAATTATGTACGTACCAGGACCAACAATTTCAAGTTATTATATGAGTAATAACTTAATAATACGACTTATTTTTAGTCGTCTAAATTACAAGAGCTATAGACCAAGTGGTCACTTTTAAATTTTAATCACCCTCATATATACGACCAAATGTCACCCCCGAGAATATATTATCGAGTAGAATCACTTCTAATAATCGTCTCATAATCTCATATTATATTATTAGAATCGTAATAGTATTTGTAAAGAGTAAGAAAATGGAAAATGAATTATTACCTGATGACCAAAGCAAATGCCGAGAAGCTTCTTCTTCAAGGAATCCAATTTCTTAAGAAGAGCCAAAAGGTTACAGATCCAAGGCTCATTGGAATGAGCATCAGAACAACTCCCAGTAATCACAAACCCATCATACATTTCTAGTTCCTGATCATCAGGAAATTCGTTATCCGCCACACAATATGCATCCCAACTTTCTCCTTCCTCCCGGAACAACATCACAAAAACCTCAAAATACCCCCCGTACTTTTCCTTCACATACTCTGACTCGTCTGCACATAGCAACACCGCAAATTTTTTCCCATTCCCACTCTCAGCCCCTATCAATTTCTCTAGTAACTCATCGCTCATTTCCTCCTCTGGCCCCTTGGGAATCATCATGTTAACCATCTTGTTTTGGGGGTATAATTGGAAAAATGAAAATATGGGTTTTTAATTTTGTTTTTGTTTTGTGGGTTTGATCAGGAATAGATGGGAAAGCAGGGGAATGGAGGATTCCCTAATTGTTTCTCTCTTTTTGATCTGAATGTGGAAGAAATGAGCAAGTAGAGGGGGTTTTATAGGTGGGAATTGTTGTGATTATGATGATTTAATTAACCTTTTTTAAGGTATAGTTTATTAGTTAATTTTTGTTTGGTCAGTATTAAGTAAGGAGGGTCTAAGAGAGTGGACTATTACTCAAATAAACGAATAAGGTATTGCCAAGTGGACACTTCTCTAGCTCTTCAACATTTTACATTTTTCGCTATTATTATTACGAGATCATATTAAATCAAGTCAAATAATCCAAATAAAAACTAATCAATAAAGTTACGTACTCTTATCTTAGATTTAAGTTCATCAAATCCGTTTGCTACAAAAGACAAGTTTAATTTCTTATCGTGTCAAACAAAGGACATACACAAGAGGAGCTCGGTTGGATCATCCTAAGCATTTCACTTTAGTGTTTGAGATATTACAACGGTGGTAAATGGTCATATTAGCTCAGTTATTGCGATATACTCCGTATTATCATAAACCTTTCACATTTATCTAGTTTTACGTTTTCACTTGAAAGTCATGTGTAGATTTCTGGGATACATACCACTACTCTTCTTACATGTTTTCTTCTACAACTTTTGATTAGTGTGAGAATTTAGAACACTTCGTATAGCCAAATCAACACAAATATTGAAGTAATGATATGACTTACTCGTATATGAGTGATAATGAAACTTAATAACACCAATAATACCATGCACGAAAAGGGGAAAATGAAGGAGATAACAATGCATTATTGTCACCATTTCTTTCCTTTGGTTGTGCGGGGGTTACGTGTGATCTTAATGGAATTACTTCTCTACAATTCCTTTCCAGCTTTCACTATAACATTTCTTAAAGAGAATTTGAAAAAAAAAAGGTTGAAAATTGCTTTAACTTTGTCTGTTATTAGCATTACTCCCTACATTTCATTCAATTACTTATGTTGGGGTGAATATTGTGAGGGAAATTCAAGTCTAATGCAAACAATTAAATAAAATGGAGGGAGTATTACTTTATTAAATTATTAGTAATGAAAAAACTCACGTTTCGTCGTCTTCGTTTCCGTAAAAAACTAAAAACTACGTTCCCATGTAAGATCTGCTATACTACTGTATAATGGACGACTAGCTGGTATATTATATACTCTTATTTAGAAATTCGGACTAAAGCTACCAGCACAAGTGAATTTCAAACAAAATGCACGAGTTTGGGAAGCAGAACTGCAGATGTTACACTGAGCTTTCAGACTTGTTTGGATCGATGAGTAGATTCGTTATGAATAGAAGATTTGGTTTCGCCATTACTCCTGTCTCCTGATATGATTTGGGTTGTTTCTTATTTTGAATGTGGACCTGAACTTGTGCAAGGTACAAGACTAAAAGCCAACTACTCCAACAAAATGTACTGTGTTACATACACGTTACATTCTCTATGTGGAGTATGAGTTACTACTTACTAGTATTCATTAGCTCTTCTATATCTTCATATGAAATGAAAGGGTTGCATATGGGGAGTATCCTGTCTCTCTCATTTTGTAATAAGGATGCGTTTCCGAGGCATGTTGAATTGTTGAGTTAGTTACTTGTGCACGCTAATTTTACCGTCATTAATTACTATATCTTGATCTCACATTTATTAATCGTTATATTAGGTCATGAGCTCGAATGCTTGATTTCATTATTTGATTTATTTGAATGAGAGTCTTTACATTTACGTCGTTAACGATCTGAACTTAGACTTAATATGAATAAAGAAAAAAAATCAGTAAATCACGAGTTCAAATGTCAATAAATCACCTTTAACAAAGGGGTTTTCACCTTAAACCCCTCGTCAATGGTTTGATTTTGACTAAAGTATATTGCGATGTGCTCATCATGTAGAAATATTAGAGCATTTCATGTTTCTTTAATTTGCTACGTACGTCCTAATAAACTGGTTTATACAGAGTAATTAAAATCAAATTAAAAAAAGAGTGTTGAATGTGGTACAAATTTCGGGATATATACATTAACTTTTCGATCATGTAAAATATAATAGAATAAGTATGTAGTAGTCAACATGCAGAGCTTGACTCGACAATATTTTCATTCGAATTGAAATTGAAGGATTCTTTTCATTGCTTGGTCCATACGAATGTGCGTGCCTCTAGAATTAACACTTTCTTGCTCAAAATTCAAATAACAGTACACTTATGAGTAATGAGGTCCCATAAAACCAATCATGATTCACGACAAGGTGTATGAATAAGAATTTTATTATTAGGTTTGAAACTAAAAGATTCAAATTACTACGTAAGGGGAAAAAAAAAGGCACAGTGAATGAGAAGCAACTAGGCAATTGTTAGAATTGTATAATTTCAAGTACATTACATGCCTAGGTAATTAATATACAAGTGTCTATTTGGCCCAAATTTTTTTTCTATTTTTCCTAATTGGTTTCTATAAAAATTGTTTTCTGAAAAACTAATGTGTGTTTGGTTCAACATATTATATAAGCACCCCATTTACTATTTTAAAAAATTATTTAGAGACTAAAAACACATTGAAAAGTTAAACTAAACATATATTAAGTTAAGATCAAAATGCTCCATAATTAAGATTGCATAATCCTTAATTAGCTTCAAAACTCTATTTCCATCTCATAGTAATATGGTTTATTACACTCACATTATAACTGAAAACAACGACAATTTTGAAATTATCATGCTTCATCTATTTCTTCTGGGACATTATCACATTCCACATTCCTGTAATTACACAATGTTGTGAAATGTAGAGTTGGTTGGAATGAAGGGAGAGTAAACATTTTATGAAAACAAGTGTATGTTCATTCAGTCGATCAAATATACCGTAGATATTTATCATTTTTGAAAATATCATATTCCCCGCAAAACAAGTGTTCATTATTCACTTATTAGTCGATCATAAACTATAACACGCAGATATTTAGTATTTTCAAAAATATCATATATATCTCCCAAAGCTATTGCCAACGTGTGTTAATTCGTACACTTGAGTGGTCGTTTGGTTGCCACTCAAAATCATGGGATTTCAAAATTCTCATGAATTAATTTTTTTGAAGTTGTTTGGTTGCCTAAAATTGTGGAAAAAATAAATCACGGGAATTTCCAATTTAGCAAAATGGAGGGAATTGGCTTACCTAGCCCCCTTGGTAATTGACAATTCCTCTGGAAATTCTTTTTCTACATGCAACCAAACAGTTTTGAGAAATTCATGTGAATTTCTACAACATGAGAAATGGAACTTCATAGGCATTCCGAATTTCCGTATGCAACCAAACGACTACTCAGTTTGCTTATCAACCCCTGTAGAAGGTAGAATAACACCAGCAAGTCCGCAACGTAACTTTCATTACGCTATGCAGTGCCTATACCAGTTCTATAAGATAATTCTTTAAGTTTCATGTTCATATGTTATTGGAGATACTCTTTGCTTTCAAATTATATTAGGATAATTGGATCGTAGGTATTCACTATTCACGCACAAAACATGCAAATATCCAGAAATTATTGAACAATTTGGACACATTCAACTTCACCTCGTTTTCTACTGTGGCCCTTTTCATTTATTTTCTCGAGTAGGACGTTAATTTTCAGTGTGGACCTGTTATATATTTGACTTTGTCTCTCTTCTGTGCACCAACTCGCCAAGTCAGAGTAATACTCTCTCCGTCCTAACTCAAATGCCTTATATTTTTTTTTCCGAAATGTCCTAGTTTTAACACCCCTTTTAATTTTGGGTCATTATTATCTCTCCTATTTTTTTTTTCTATAATCTTCCCACCCTCTCTCATAGTTAATCCCCACTCTCCTATTTTCTCCTAATCTTTTTTCCAAAATCACTAATTTACTAATTTTCCTTATTGCACTTACAAATAGTCCACATAGTGTTTGAGATAAGACAGAAGGAGTAATAATTTACTATGCGTCTACCGAGGTCACATGAAGTTTGCTTATTGGAGTATTTTCAAGATCCAATTACATGATTGCTGTGGTCCACAAAATAGGAAACGAAGTAGTACAAAAGATCGACACTCTTTTTCAATGTCCATAGATTGCTTGGTTATGGATGTCTATAATGGAAGGATTGAGGCTACTTAATCCACTATCGTCAAATATAGCTTTTGAGTGTTCACTAATTATAGGAGAGTATTAATCTTGCGAACTTGCGAGTTTTACCAAAAAGAGTTTGTTTGAGCCTTTGAGGAAGTGCTGCTTTCCAATCAGTGCCTTAGTGGTTAGTCGGTTACGTTTTGATTAAAAACTTATCAGTATAATGTTGCTTCATAAAGAAGAACCATTGTAACAAACTAACAAAGTGGTAAAATTTATTGCTAAATCAATCAGTTTTCGTTTCGAAGAAGTAACAAAATTCATTGTGCGATAAGAAGTTTAACGTAGTTGCAAGGCCAGAGCTACCCTAAAGCAGAGAACACATACGGAATTATAAAATCTTGTGAAATATTGTCCGAAAATCCGATTTTGAAAATCTACTAGTAACATTTTGTGTCTAACCATTAACTCGAATGAGTAGTTCGCAAAATTGCCATTCAATAGCCAATTTGAAGCTGGACCATCGACAAAATTGATGGTTCAACCTCACATATATTTCCCCCCCACGTTTGTTTCACTAAGCTATATCCGATTAGACATCAATTCCTCATTGGTCCAAACAACATGCATTGCTGGATGAGTCAGCATCAGAGTTGCTGTATGTATGTGTTTCACTCTATGATGGTCCAAGGACTAAGGGCCAATTGCCCTACACGGTCCCGATAACTACGTCTAAAGCATATTTTGGCTTATCAATAACCCGTTACATTTGGGGCGTAATTTGGCCTGTCAATGACTCACTGCACATAAATTAGTATTCCGAACTTTTCACATTCCAAACTATATTTGGAAAATCTTAGAAAAGGGAAAAATGAAGTACGTCAACCGACAATATCCAAAACTTTCTCACATGTATAATTGTACGAAGTGGAAGTCTGTATCACTTGTTTCTCGTGACATATGTACATCTCATTTATTTATGTGCAGAGTTGTACATCTCATTTATTTATGTGCAGAGTTGTACATCTCATTTTATTTATGTGTTTTCTTTTTCCTTTTTATTTTAATTTTTTATTTTTTGGGCAAAGCTAAGCATGTTTGACATGTGAATTAAGTCAAACGCTTAACTGTTACGAGTAGTTTCTTACACATTTGCTTTATATCACAATGTGGCTTTCTTCTTTGAAACTGAACAAGAACATGTACACAAACTGCTGCTAAACCTACAAACTAGTAAAGACTGGCAATGACTGCAAAGATCAGTTTTACGGATTTTCGACGAAGAGAAGAGCTTTGCGTTACTCCAAGTGAGGTTCATTATGATCACTTTTGTGAAGTAGGCATTGCTAGAGATACACCACTTGGTAAATCTTTCCACTGCTGCGTAATTGTTTTCAGCTGTGTGTAGAATTGAACGCCAGCCTTCCCTGAAATTTGTAAGAGTGCATATTAGTACATAGTTTACTCAGATCGAGTTTAGATGGTCCAGAGCAACAACACGGGCTGATAGGAGAAATAAATCTGTGATATAAAAATGACGGTTGCAGGTTACCATAGAAATTAAGGTCGCCTGCAAACGATGCCTTGCTGCCAGTAAATGAGAAAAACGGGAGAGGAACAGGAATCGGAACATTGATGCCAACCTGAATTCCATAATTCACAAACTAGCTTAGCTAACTGGAGATTGAAAAAAAATAAAAAATAAAAAAAAATAAAAGATGAGAACTGAAAAATGGCAGGGGTGGGGGTCATGTGTGAAGGGCCAAATGAAACAATGAATATGTCACAGAGATAAGAGATGCAAAATTTGGCTTTTCATTACCTGACCAGCCTCAATTTCAGTCTGAAATTTCCTCGCAGCTGCTCCCGACGAGGTAAATATTGATGCCCCATTTCCATACCTAAGGCAGAAAGATGTTCAAGGTCAAATGTATGATCAGACATATAGGAGATGTCTTTTAAAACAGCAGTTATGTGATCTAAGCAGTGATTTACTTGTTTTTGTTGACGATATCTATCGCTTCTTCTAAACTATCAGCCTGATCAAAATAAAAAGTGAATTAGCTCCAAAAACAGAGTGTCAGAATCGATGGCGAAAAAAGAAATGCTGAACGTTTGCTATTGTACCTGCAAGCAAAGTAGCACTGGCCCGAAAATTTCCTCCTGTTTGATAATATGTTAGGAGTTAGTCTGCCATGGCTTTGTCAGACATGACCAAATACACGTCAGAAGGAAACAAAACATGGGGTACCTTATAACACTCCATGTCAGCCGTTACACCACTAAGGATTGTAGGGCCTACGAAATTTCCACTCTCGTATCCTGGAACCTGTTTTGCAGAAGTAGTCATAAGCAATTCAGTTATCACCAGAAACATAATACTGAACTTCAGGAATAGAAGAGACAAAGTTTGAAGTCTGGGTGGATTGCTAAGGAGGATGCGTGTTTAAACTGCCGTCAGCGATGACATGGATCAACTTATTGGACAATTTTGAAAGGAATTTAAATCAGCATAATGAAATGAACAAGTAAAACAGATGAAATACCACAATGTTCCTTCCATCCAAGACGAGTCTGCCTCCAGCTTCCACCCCACTTTGAATCAGTTTGCATATTCTTTCCTTTGCCTGTCACCGAAAGCAAGTCCAGAGTAAGCGAAATCTTGAAAGATGAATACAATAAAGATCCAGAGATGAGATACTATTGACATGTGTAGGGTATGTCTATGATTCTGGTAAACTGTAAAGATCTATACTCCAAGGTCAAAAGACTATTTGGATCAGTTTTCTGCAAAAGTTAACATATACTATAATACATGAAAACAAGATGACAACATAAATTATATCAAACTGTGATGAGGTCCACGCAATCTACTCCTGCATCTTCTTTCTTATATAGATTCATTCATTATATATGTTGGCATATATCATGCGAAAAAATAGTCATGTTATACTCAAAACTCAAAAGTGAAGGGATAATTGTAAAAATACGAAAATGTAACAAATGCTTCCTAAATTGTTTATGCATTTCAACATGATAATCTTTAGAAGATTAGCAGGTAGTAGGTAAGGTTTACCTGTTTGCTTATGACAGGACCAAGGTCAGCATCGGGAGCTGTTCCAGCGTTGACTTTCAAGGACTTTGCAAGCTCGACCAATTTGTTTTCCCTTCATAATGAGACACAACCTGTAAATTTTATTGCCCCAACACTATCCCAACAGGAGTGCCACACAATCTCAAGATAAATTTCATTAAAAAGTTAAGGAGCAAAAAACACGTAAATGACACTCGTGAAGCAATTTCTAATAGGTCACACTGATTGAGATATTGGTTAGAACTGAGCAGTTCTTCACTTCTATCCAAGAAATATAGGACTACGGTAATCGCAGGTATACACGAAAAATCAGACTGTTTACAACTAATCAATTCGACAAGTATTAAAACAATCAAGAGAGTGGAATATGGAAGTCATAGATGCGGTATAAAAATAAATCATTTATTTTGCTTTAATTTATCCAAACATGTATGATTTATATAAAAAAGTTTCTGGAAGTACTCAATGACGTAGCCATAGAAGAAACAAAAGCAAAGCAGAATTTCAAGTACCATGTTTTCAAGTCACCAACAAAGACAACGGTGCTGAGTGCCATGCATCTCTGACCAGCGGCGCCAAATCCAGCCGCGGCCAGTGCATTTGCAGTCGCATCAACATTTGCATCAGGCATGACAATTGCATGGTTTTTGGCACCCATGTTAGACTGATTGACAAGAAAACAAAACCCGTGAAGTTAACAGTAGAACCAAGAATACATATCATATCCAACATAAGCCATGACACATTCATTTACCTGGACACGCTTTCCTTTGGCAGATGCCCTAGAATAGATGTGCATCCCCGCCTTCAAAGACATATCAGTGATTGATTTAGCATAATGAACAAAATGACTCATGACACCACCAAATGGAAGTAAACACAAGAGTAAAGCTCCAATTGTTGTAGACTTGTAATAAGCTGGCAATAAATCCCCCACAACAACAAAAAAAAGGTTTTCTATATAGCACCTTCACACCAACTCCCCCCCCCCCCTCGGGATACCAGAAAAATGATCAAATCAATCGATAATACTCCAAGCTTCTCTAGCGAGTATTGTTATATTTTTCTTATCTTCACCCCTGGCCCTCTGAAGACTAGGATAGAGAGGGATTGGAAACACCCTCTTGTAATCACAGGCCCTTAATCAATGATTCTGAAAGTATAAGATGAGCATTACCAAGGAGTTTTAGGCTAACATTCAAAACCTGGCATGACTTTTTACTACGAATAAGCAATGATAGAAAAGTCTGTTACAAAATTAGCCTTTATCCTCTTGATTCTACTCCAAGTGTAGCATTGCCAGAAAAGCCACTGAATCTACTAATGAAACTTACATTGTTTGAACCAACAAATGATACAGCACGGATACTGTCGTCATCACAAATTGCATTAACAATGTCCTGTTTCATAGAATGAAATATTGTGTTAACATAGGAATAAAGAGAGAAACATGATGATCACTAGTAAAATAGTAGAGGAAAGCTGATTTGCAACCCAACCCTTCATAAGCAATAAAATGCAAATACAGAGAAGGGATAAAGATAAATTATCTAAAAGAAAAATATTTATAGACACCATACATTAGTCCCATGAACAATATTTAAAACCCCGTCAGGAAGGCCTGCTTCCATTGCCAACTCAGCAAGCATGACGGATGCTCCTGAAAATTAAGATAATCCCTTCCAATTATTAGTTTTAGAAGACAAGAGAAACTGGTTGAATAATTCAAAGGAAGCTTGACACACGTGCAGGATAACAATGACGCCTGACAGCAGCATGTAGTGGGGAACAATATCCTTACTATGATATACACACCCATCAACATGATATATCAACTTTAACCATTCAGTACAACAGAAGGAAGAACAACTGATAGCTTTCTATAAAGAGCTTCACTACAAAATGCAGATGATTCTAAAACAACATACAATTTTACTTTCACTTGACTACCTTTCTGGAAGAGACCTGTTGCTCAGTGGAAACTTTCAGATATTAATATCAGAGGAGGTGAACGTGCGAGGCTTAATAACAAATTTCATCTTAATTTACATATGTATGAATGGAAGTTCTAGCAGTATACTTGGAACATTTGAAACATACAAAGCTACAGGATAATAAATCACAGTGATTTTGGCCATGGTTGCATATGTGGCGTAGATGATTGTAGACAAGTTTCCCAAATTTAAAAATCTACACAATCAAGTTGAATCAAAGTGTCACCTGGATCTTTCTCTGATGGTTTTAGAATAAAGGTGTTGCCGGAAGTGACTGCAACAGGAAACATCTGAAGAAAATGATACCAAATAGTCACCATCATGAAAAAATTTGCTGTCCTCCCTCCATACTCATCAGAGGGAGAGAGACTCCACTTACTATATACTCAATAACAACATTATGACTCCAACCTACAGAAGCTGTTCGAAAAAGAATGATGTGTGGTGTCAGTATCAGAGGAACTGCTACGTCAAAATGTTTGCCGGTATTTGCTCATATGTTATTGTATCTTTGAGTCTTGACTTAGTTTCACCCAGGAAAGGATAATAAACTATACCAGAAATAACTAGCATCCCCTCTTCCCATCCCTCTCAAAATTAATGGACAAACAAGTTTGCTTCAGAAGTTAAGTAACAAGCCAGTAGTTAGCCTATATTTTAACACTCACAGGCAGACAGCAGAGTAGTGGAAGTCTGGCGACCAACTTGAATAGACAGGTAAAACTAGCTCCGAAATTGTTTCGGAGCAGATCTGGGTGAGTAAAAAGATTTTGGAGAAAGCCCAGATTTGGATTTAATGTAACTGGTCTCAAAATCCATTTATTACTTAACTTGTAGGAAAGATTTTCCTGCTAAACTGTTGGTGTATATGAAGTACTCCTATATACAAATATAGCACAAGTTCAATCTGAAGGTTATTAAAAAATGTACATAAACAATGGACGGCTGCCGAAAGAGAATGTGTATTGAAATGACTAAATGGAGTATCTTTGTTAAGAAGTTCCAGCTATTTGGACATTCGTGACTTCGTGAGTGTGCAGTTGTCAAAAAGATCACTTGTTATAAGGATGGTCTTAAAGTAACAAAAGAGTTGTTCCTATGTAAGATTGATTTGAACAAAAAATACACGCCAGTACCTGAGCTGAATACCATTTGTACTTACCCATAAGGGAATCATTGCAGGGAAATTGAAGGGACATATTCCAGAACAAACACCAAGTGGCTCTCTGATGCTGTAAGTATCGATACCATTTGATACGTTGGAAACAAACTCTCCCATCTGAAGACTCCCCATTCCACACACGTGTTCCACCACCTCTAGAAAAATGTTTTGGGAACAAAAAAATTAGAATAACAACAAACAGAAACCAAGTCCATAATCTTATATTACGAGATAGCTAACCTAAGCCACGGAAAACATCACCCTGAGCATCTTTAAGTGTTTTTCCTTGTTCGGTAGTTATATTCAGGGCGAGCTTATCCTGGAATGTGAGTATTGATGTTAGGAAAATGAATTGAAATATAAGGAAAGAGATCAGAAAAGAAAAAACACTTATGTCTACATATAGCCTAATTCTTACCATGTCTCTCCTGATAAGTTCTTGAAGCTTAAACATAATACGCTGCCGAGTTGTAACAGGTGTATTTCTCCATGATGGAAAAGCTTTTTTTGCAGCCGAAACTGCAGCTTGGAATTCCTCCTTTGTTGTCAAAGGAACTCGAGAGACAACCTCTTGGGTAGCCTGAATATACCATGAAAGAATATAAGCCATCTCAATAGAAAAAATGTGATGTTCAGAGAACCTGTAAACGAAAATGAGGTTATTAATGACAGGTAAACCAAAAGGAAAGGAGGCAGTAATTACCGGATTTATAACATCAATTGATTCGGCTGATTCTGACTCAATGAACTTGCCTCCCACCAGAAGTGGAACCCTCTGTTACAATTTTTATTAGGACACTACATAAGTCGTCAAAATTCGAGAGCAAATATAAGAAAACTAGCACCACAAATGCCACAACTTAATATATCATCCATAACCAACAAATCCTTTCTACACTGTATCATTCTAGATTCATCTTCTACTTCTCAGTCCTCACTACTGTTCCTTTGCCAAACAAATACCCTACATAACATCTATAAACGCGTTGCTGAAAGTTTCCCTCAGTAAGTCAGCTAATTTCATATCAAATTTCAAAAGGTGTCCATGAGATCAATATGAACAAACAAGCGGTAGAATACATAAGTAGCCTCAAAAACTTGCGGCATTCCCTCCGAAAGCAATCACCACCATAATTTCTTCCTTGTCTAGAACATTACTATGCACTACAACATCCCTGGCCGAATATTTTTAGCACTTACATCACCTGAATGGAGCGAGGAAACCCGTGACAAAAACACTCCTAAAATGTCTTGATGTACGGAACCTTACTCCAAACACCAACACCACTCATACTAGCAAAGTTAAACTCTTTGACTCTGATGAGCTTCGAGCAAAGACACTTAACTTCCAGAATACAAGGGCAGCCCGGTGCACATTGGCGTCCTCGCTAAGCGAGGGTCCGGGGAAGGGTCCCACCACAAGGGTGTAATGAGGGCAAGCCTTCCCTTGTCAATTTATTTGACAAGAGGCTGCTCCTAGGACTTGAACCCGTGACCTATCGATCACACAGCAACACTTTTACCGGTGCGCCAAGGCTCCCCTTCAACTTCCAGAATACATATTCAACAAAATCATCCAAATGAAAAATAATGTGTACATAATAATCTACGATGTAATAGATCATCTTCCACAGAATCTCGACCTAATAGAATAATAATCCGTCTATTATGTTTTCCGAAATTATCTTCTACAGCTTTTCCACCAAAAATCGCGTAACACGGATACACCAACAACAACAGCCAAGCCGTATTCCCAAAACGATCAAATAACAAAAATCAGAGTGTATAATTCATGATGTAATAGATCATTTTCCACAGAAATTCCACCCCAAAAATTCTTCCAAACTAAACTTCTCCAGCATTTCGACCAAAAATCGCGTAACTCGAATCGGATAAAATTTCCGAATGTATAATGTGACTCAAAAATATCATTTCTCCACAGAAAATCCACCAATAAAACAAAATTACTGCCTTAAATCCGATCAAATGTCAATTTCGACAGCATTTTCATCAACAAAACTGTAATTAAATCATCTAGATTAAGAACAATCAGTGGAACTTAATCATATACAGTCAGAAATTAGGAAAAAAAAAGAATATTAAATAAAAATTACCGGAGGATTGCGATGCTGACTAGACTGCTGAGTTGCAGTTGTATAGTTGAGAGCAAATATCTGAGGCCGCAACAATTTTGCATTTTTCGCTGCTGATTAATTTTCAATTTCAAAAAAAAAAAAAAAACATAAAAACATAATCAAATATCTCATCATGATCAGATTTTATTAATTGGAAAAATTAAAAAAAAAAAAAAACAGTTCCAAATATTTGCATGAACCTATTTTTTTTTTTTAATTTTTTTTAATGATTGAATCAGAATTATAAATAAATTAATTAATAAAATTATTATTTCTACAGAAAATGAAATGTGAAGTGATACCTCGTTGAAGAGAGAACTGAAGCATGTTGACTGATTTTGAGAGGAGAGAGAGAGAGAGAGAGAGAGAAATGATGATCCTATGATATGATATGAAATGATATATAGGGAGAGAGAGTGGACAGTCCACCTAATTTAGGTCATTTTTGATATAACTGTATCTTTTTGAATCGATCTGATCTGAATGATTATGATATGATCTAATCTGATTTGAATGACTTTAAACTGATCTGATTTAATCTGAATTTGTTGAAAATTTGATTAAATTCAACGAATTAGTATCAATTATGGACCTAATACATTGATAATTATTTGAACATTTCTCAACTGAATGGTTATGATTTGAATGACTCTGAACTGATCTGAATACTCCTTTTATTAAGTCCTATCAAACAAGGAATTAGAGTGGAAATCAGACGGATAAGATTTGATGTTGGTGTCGTAACTCGTAAGGTTTACTATGTATTAAAAGTCGTGTTAATCGAAACAATTTCTTACGAGTGTATCATTATCTAAGTCTCGACTATCAACGGATTAGATGAATGAATCGTTATTGTACTTGTATAAAAGTCGGGTTCAAAATAAGAAATGGATCATATTTAATGATTGGGATAATGATAATGACGACGATTACACTACACCACGTAGGTTGAAAACAGAAAGAAAACAAAGACAAAAACCCTTAAATGATGCGTATGCTCTCACATTCGAAATACCTCGGTTACACGAGGCTAGATTTCAAATTCGAGAAAAACGCAGCTGTGAAAGCATCGGAAAGAACCGAGTTTAATGAGCTATGCCACTAATTACATGAAACAGCCAAGATCCTAAGCTGATCAATGTTGTAACTCAGACACGCGGTCCTCTGTCAAGGGGGGCATCGTACTTCCCCGAAACTCATATCTACTGACGATTCTAAGAATACCCAAGGGGTTAATCGCTATTGACCTGAAAGTGTTTGATGTGCATTTGAATTTGCAAACATTGGCACAACACCTGCTTCCTCCTCCACATGAACTTCATTCCATTGTTGTCTCACTGTTTTAGTCTTGGTATAAAAGTGACCTCCAGCTTGTCCTGAATACGGAAAGAGGGATTCTATTAGTAAGCGACTGAATACTAATTTTAGCTCTAGAGTTCGGTGTCTGAAATTATATAGTAAATGAGCGCGCAAGTATGGAAAGGTTAAGGAATTAAACTTTCAAAAAAAAAAAAAAAAGGACGAGGACAAGTGATTGTTATATGTGGGCGATAAATTTGAAACGGATAGGCAATTTGTACCTGGAAGTGAAGCATCTGGATTGCTAGATGAGATGAATGGCACAGGAACTGAAACAAGGACATTGATGCCAACCTGAGCAAGGAAAGACATTCACAGTCAGAAATCAACAAGCATTAACCACGATACACTGTATTTCGGGGAACATGTACATAGTTGTAGCTAACCGGTTGATGACAAGTTGACAACACAAACAAATTTCAATACCTGTCCAGTCTCAATGTCGGTTTGGAACTTCATAGCAGAAGCTCCCGACGCCGTAAATATAGATGCTCCATTAGTATGTCTGGTCAATAAACAAAATATTACTTGAGCAAACACTCTCACTAAGCAGGGATTAATAGAGCTGCACATTACCTGCAGTCATTCACGATGCTTATAGCCTCTTCTAAACTCTCAACCTGTTAAAGCAAACAAAAGAGCTGTCAGGAAACTTCATCAACAGTTTAAACAACTGCTCCTGCAAACATAGCATGGTGAAATATGTACCTGCATGCACAGAAGAACAGGCCCAAAAATCTTGTCCTGCGCAAAACCAGGGAAAACAATTTATCAGGTCTCTTAAACACACATAATCAGACTAACAGGTGCGGAAAAAGATTAATGCATACCTGATGAAATCCCATATCAGTTGTGACGTCACAGATGATTGTGGGACCAATAAAATTACCTTGTTGATATCCAGGGACCTATCAAAACAATCCAGCTAGGAATTTACGGGAGCCGTACGTTGCAAATTACATATCACACAGGACAAATAAGCTTGTTTATGCAGGATAAATGCATCAGGATTTCTTCCCATGACATCAGGTGAGATGATGCGTTAAAAGTGTCTCACTTGTGGGAAATCGAACGAAGAGACCAAACTTCAGCAATGTAATGCAATTACATAATCATCCAGTCCATCCACAAAAGAATAGAAATGTGTTCTTTTCTTTTTTGAATAAATTGAATACTATCGTTATGTGAAAGTTAACATTCAACATGAGCTGCCAATAGGGGGAAGGTCATTGGATGAGAGAGTTGTTCAGGTTTACAGCCTTACAGGCCATCATACTCATAAATGTAGAGCCTCCAAGAAGTAACATAGACTAGAAATAACACTACACACTAATTGGAGAAACCTGTGTGATATGTCTATTAGAGCCTTGACTCTGCCATATATAAGCTTAAGCTATACATACCATGATGTTTCTGCCATCAAGGATTACTCGGGCTCCCTTATCTATTCCACTTTGTATCAGTTTGCAGATCTTCTCCTTTTCCTGTAAGTAAAAAATTGTATGAATGATATGAACCCGCATGCAAGAACAATGTCCAAATCAGAATTATGGTAGGCTAAATTTGGCACCATCACCATTTGTAG
The DNA here is from genome assembly GCA_963680865.1 of Spergularia marina. Lineage (NCBI taxonomy): Eukaryota > Viridiplantae > Streptophyta > Magnoliopsida > Caryophyllales > Caryophyllaceae > Spergularia > Spergularia marina. Next base: position 21,282,638 of record OY804547.1, on the reverse strand, counting down.
TGAAACTCTTAGTTTGCAATCTCAGAGGTAAGAGACAAATGTCCAAAAATTCGTAGTGAAACTCTTCTGAAACTGGCTAGAAGTTGATACCTGTTTAGTGATGACTGGGCCAATGTCAGCATCAGGTTCACTTCCAGCATTCACTTTAAGGGCCTTGGCAAGTTCCACCAGCTTACTTTCCCTGGTACGTTTAAAAGCATACAAAAACTCTTAAGGTGAGTTACAGCATTCAGGTGGAAATGTTGGTTGGATTCTCAAAAACAACTTAATAGTTGTGATACAAACAGACCATCCAAGCACTAAACTTATAAGGAAACTAAAACGTCCAGGCAATAGGTATAAGCATTAAATTTATTCCAACATAATTTCTACGGATAGGGAAGCACAATAATTGAACGAAAGCACAAGTAAGAAAGCAAAATACCATGGCTTGGAGTCACCAATAAATATGACTGTACTGATTGCATAGCACCTTTCCCCTTCAGCTTTAAAAGCTACAGGAACAAGGACATTTAGGGTAACATCCATGTTCGCATCAGGCATGACAAGTACATGACTTCTCCCTTCTGTGTAGTTCTAAAACAAAATGAGATTTCACTTTTCAGGTCTGTAATCCAAAAGAATTACATACTTCTCCATTGAATTTCTAATCAAAGCACTAACCTGAACACGTATCCCCTTTGTAGATGCTCTTGAATAAACATATATGCCATACTAAATCATAAGATTGGCCAAAAAACAAAAAGTAATTAAAAATACCCTTAGCAAGCGCAGAAACAAGTTCGGGGTTGTGGGGAGGGGGAGGGGGTCAAGGCTGCTAAAAAGAGCCGACATTAATAGATCAACTCACTGTTTTTGAGGCAGCAACAGATATAGCTTTGACATCATTATCATCACAAATAGCATTGACAATGTCCTGACACCAAATGGAGTGAGAATGAATAAGGCTCGTCCATTGACATCAAAATTTGCCATCAAAATAAATTACGACCACCATGAAATACTTAGATCTAGTAGTTACAAATCTGTTTAGTTCATAATTTTCAAAGTAAAATTGACAACTGATTAAACGGAACGCAAAAGATGAAGAAATGACAGGAATATACATCAGTGCCATGGACGACATTTAATACACCATTTGGCAGACCGGCTTCTGAGGCCAACTCCGCAAGCATCATACACACCCCTGAAAGCCATGGCAATAATTGTATTGAGTAAAGGACATAAAGGAGGACAGATCTTAAAGCTTACTTTTATCCTACTAAGAGAGAATTCCAAGTTTCCAATCACCTGGATCCTTCAACGATGACTTCAAAACAAAAGTGTTACCATATACAACTGCTAAAGGGAACATCTGCAGCAAAATAATGCCCATAAGAATCCCATGCCAATGATAATTGAGTGAGTTGAGAAGAATAAATTAAGTGAAGAAAAAAGGGCTTCTCTATTGTGAATTATCTTCCATTAACAGGACTTGGGTATGACCATCAAGGCAAGCATTTATGAAAAAATACTACAACAACAAACCACATACATCAAGTCAAGTCAACTCTCAACTTTCACCAAGTTGCTTAAAGAGTCTATAACTTGTAGTTCCCTGTTCTGTGTGATGTATCATAAGACGTTCTGATCTTGTTATCACTTATTTTACATTCAAAAAGTTACCACATGGTTGCCTAATGTCAAGTATCACAAATCAACAAACAAGATCACCAGGCTGAAATTAAATGTACATGAGAAGTTTGATTAGAGAAACATGAGTAAAATGAAAAAAAAAAAAAAAAAAACCTTATCCTCACCCATAAAGCAATTATGGAAGAAAAATTTGGTAAGCACATTCCAGCACAAACGCCAAGAGGCTCTCTAATGCTATACATATCTACTCCATTGTCTACATTTGGAACAAACTTCCCCGTTTCCATAGTTGCTACACCACAAGCAAGGTCCAGTGCGTCTGCCAAGAGAATAAGAAATCTTATCACATGAAATGATTGTGATACATGATATCCTAGTTCATAAACTGAGAATGTGGGCTACACTTACCAAGACCGCAGTACACATCTCTATATGCATCATTTAGAGTCTTGCCCATTTCATGAGTAATACTAGATGCAAGTTTGTCCTAGACAACAAACAATCAGGAAGACAAATAGTAATGACAGCATACAATAGCAATGATAAACTAAATACTAAGTAAGTGAATAGACAATCTTACCCTGTGCCTGCGTATTAGTTCTCGAAGCTTTAACAATATTCCCTGTCGCGTCATAATTGGTGTAAGCTTCCATAAATCAAATGCCCGTTTAGCTGCAAAGACCGCTGTTTTTAACTCTGTAACGGTTGTAAGAGGTAGTATATACACAATTTGCTGGTTGGCCTACTAGCAACAAATACTTCCGTCAGAAAAATGAGTGCATCTCATTACCAGAGGCAACATGACACATCAACAGGAGAGAAGAAACAAAGAATTGGTGGGCAGGGCAGCTCTTACTGGGTTTATAACATCAACTGTAGCAGTTGACTGCGAGTCTAGAAAACTGCCTCCAATAAAGTTAGGTACCCTCTGAAGTTTTCAATATAGCAAGCTTTAGTGAATTAAACACAGTATGCATGCTAAGTTTGAAGAGGATTAGCAGTGGCGCAAATGAGTGTAAGAAGGTGATTGTCAAGAAAGAGAGTCATGTGCTATGTTGCAGCACAGTAAGCTTACAGGGAAAATTCGCTGTCTCCAAGATGCCTCAGTAGCAGCTGCAGTTAGAGATCTTCCAGTTGTCATTTTCTGAGGTCTTAAACACTTAAACTTTTGTACTGCACAGCAACAAAGTACATAATACATTAAAGCTCCTCAAAATAGTTCTATTTACTTGTATCACCAGATTAAAATAGAGGAAGGGAGGGGGGGGGGGGGCAGCCCAGTGCACATTAGCGCCCCCCTAAGGCGAGGGTCTGGGCCTCAAGGGTAAGGTCCCACCACAAGGGCGTATAGGGGCAAGACTTCTATCACTAGATAATGGGATAAAAGAAAATGGCTCATAAAATCGTTTGCGCTACTTGTATTGTGAAGCAGTAGTTAGGCGGTGCGATTCTCGGAGCAAATTTCATAATGGGTCATCCGCAAGCAATTTTCATAATCGGTCATACGTAAGCAACCTCTCTATGTTTTCAACGCAGGGGTAAGGATAGCGTATATCCGACCCCCCCCCCTTAACCCACCTTATGGTGGGAGCCTTTGAGGCATTGGGGTAATGTTGTTGTTGTTGTACTTGTATCACAAGATAGAAGGCTTAGCACAAAGATACTCAAATGTAGGCTCAAATCTCAAACAACCTGACTCAAGTGAAGTCAATGCACACATCATACACACAATTCAGTTGGGAAGAAGCCCAAGAACAGAAGTTTGATAGTAGCCATTTCTCCATAACTAGCTCTACGGATTAGTTAAAGACATAAATCTACGCAAATCTCTTATGGAAAACAATTAGCACACACTCGTAGGTCCTATTATTCGCAGCTTGTGAAATTCACTAAAATGAAATGGGAGAAGAAAAGCAAAAAAGCAAACAGGAGAGACATAGTAGGGTGAGATAAGGGTAGCTTCAGAAATGCAACAGTTACCAAAAGCCTATTGTTTTCCACAGGACAAAAATGATCTGGTTTCAAAGACTTTCAAGTCATCGTAAAGTAGCATTAACTTACCAGTTACATTCCCTTGCCTTAGTTTGGCTTTGACATTGTAAACATGCTTAGGCGTAGACGATAGTTCAGGATTCTTCTTCCTCAATCTTTTTAAAATCTGGCGTGGCTTTAGACCAGCTTCTGTCATCTCTTTAATCTGTAAAACCTCATCCTCAGTAAATCTACGAGAAGCCGGGTGCTCTGAAAGGTCCTTCATAGGTTCATGATTATGGGTTCCATTTCTAACAGTTAAAACCCATACACCATTCTCCCTTTTACCATAGAGTTCAAACTGACAGTTTGTAAGACGGGAACCAGACTTGCGTTTTCTACTACTTTCTGCTTCATCTGTTTCAGGAGTTTTCCGCCTGTTCCTATAATAACCGCCTCTATCACAGCCAAGTACCACATCTCTATCCTTCTTGGACTGCTTAATGGTAACTACATATCCTTGTGTGACACCAAAGTCGCCTGCATGCTCAATGAGTTGTTCCCGGCTTGCAAAACGGCCAGGGGGAGGAGGCAGCATTTGAGGTTCAGCAGCCTCCAAACTTTGAGGATTCATCCTGAAGAACATAAAGAAAAGACCGACAACAACCCATCACACTCAAACTCATATCCATCCTGTCTTTTCACATCCAATTCAGCAAAAAAAAAAAAAATGCAATCTTTTTTCGACACAAGCTACAGGTTATATCCTAGGCAAAAAGACTTGAGTCTACAAAGAAATCTAAAGATTCTTACTTTGAAACCCTAAGTTCAAATATCTGATAGAAACACATAAAGTTCATATTAAAGGATCAACCTTTAGTAAACTAGCAACAAGCACAGAGTCAATTTCCGCATAATTATACAATTAAACCAGATTGTCCATGACGATACCACTCAAACTCGACTTTTAGGTTAAATATTGCGAAAACTCAAAGCATTATGTGATCAAGAAAACAAAAGTTCAGAAGTTTAAACCATGAAAATGATTACACTGGAACTCGTACATCTAAATTCCCAATTTATGCATTAAAGTTCAAAACTTTACAAATTAGAAACTTCTTCATCACTATTCACTAATACTCCACAATATACATCAATAATAAACGATATACTCCGTACTAAACTTCTAAAGCATCATACCCCAGAAAAAAAAAAAAAAAAAAGCAATCAAAACCAAAAAGCAGAATGCAGTTAAATTAAATAAATTGAATAAATTTTAATAGACCTAGAATATCAAGATTAGGCAATAAATTAAAATGTCGGAAATTGGGCAAAAATAAAACTAATTAGTAATTCAATTGCAACAGTGGAATCAACATAACGAGAAATAAAATTGGGATCAGTGAATTACGAAGTATGGATTCCAAAAATTAGGTTATAATTTGGCGGAAAAACAAGTACGAACCTTTTAAATTAAAATTGTTGGGAAATATGTTGCTCAAAATGTCATTTTTTTTTCCACCACTGCTGTGAGTTTTCGTAATGCTGCGTTTTGGTTCGGAGTTGGGATGGAAATTTACAATTTACACACAGAGTTGGTCCAATGTGAGGGGCTGTATTGTAATTTCGCCGGTTTTATATCGGGGTTCTACAATTTACGTTGGTTGATATTCGATGTGATCAATATTTGTTGTTTTGGTTCGAGAAAAATCGTTGGGTTAATCTAAATGATTAAACATTCTTCTCCCTGCTATGTACATTTACTCTTAATTTATTGTTAAAAATCGATAGGTAAATGGTTTTATGTACATTTACATTTTAATTAGATTTGATTGATCGGTGATCAAGTGCACTCGCGTTTTCGTAATTTTAGTGGTTTTTAATTAAGGGATTATAATTGACTCGAACGAATTGACTTTCTAGTTCGAGAAAATCCACAAGGTTAACCTAAATGAGTAAATGTTCTTCTCCCTCCTAGGTTATGTTTACTCTTGTGATTGACATTCGTATTTGATTGATCGAATGATCAGTAAAGTAGTTGTGTCTTTATTTTCGTGTGAGAGAGTGTATATGACTATAAACAAATGGAAAATTACTCAACGAAACAAGAAAAAACAAGCAGCTTTGTAAAGCATTGTCTCGCGATCATAGCGAGTCAAGTTTTTACCCAAAACCTCACCAGATTTTTCGACAAAACCACCTTACCAAAACACAAAAATTTGTCAAAAGAAAAAGAACACTTTCTTTCTAAAAAGGAAAGTGAAGGAAAGTGGTGAGTTACTATATAAAAAAGGCCCAAAAGTCACGTACTTGCATGCCAAGCAATTAGCAAAGTGTATAAATATAACCGAACGTGAACCGTCGTCATTTCGTCTCCCGCCAAACGTCGCATCTTTTCTCAACCAACTTTTGCAAAAGAGTATTGGCGACATCTTAATTCTTTTCATTACATTTGAAGCAAATATACGACTACTCTTTTGCAAACTTCGGTTGCTAGATCATCTACTTGTTTGATTAATTCGTCACCCTTGTACTGCAACGGTAAGATCGCCAAGTTATAGTATCTTTTTCTGCGGTGTATAGATCAAATAAACAATTTGACAATTTACCATAGTTTTCATGTTGTCACCAATATAAGATGAATAGTAATCATATGAAAACCCGTACATACAACATTGTTTTACATGTATCGTAGGAGGAGAGGCGTACGTAGTAGGTAATTTTGTCGTTAATGTTCTTATAATATTATGATTATGTGAACATTTAAACGGTATGGATTACATTGTCAATTTTGTAATTAATTCTAATTTACTAAATTTGTCTGGATTGGGATTTGAATTGTTGTACTACCATCACATTGTTTTTTTTTTAATTATTAACAAACTGGTTTCCCCATTCTTGCTTTTAATTCCATAATATGAAAAATCATTGCAATTAGGAGGGTTGAATCAAAATATCAAATCATTATCAGTTTTTTCACCGTCATTAGAAGTCGTCGAATTTATAGGACAGAGATAAAGCTTAAGCATTACATGGCCGCGATAGAGATACCAGATAAGTTGATTTAACATAATCAGGCATTAACATATATTAATCTTAGCATATTAAGCAACATAGTTAATGCAATGGAAAACAATGCATGTACATACATTTGATTTTGTGTTTCATTCACACTGCTTTGTTATATATATTTCTGCATAGGGTATGATAAACTTACGGAAACTGTAATGTAATTGTAGGTTTCTGTAATACAAAGCGTTATACAGGAATCCAGAAATTCTGAACATGGAAAGTCATGTCTTTGTTCTGTTTCTGCTGATGCTTCTCTCATTTTCGCCGAGTAGCCAGTCATGGGGATGGTTTGCATCGTCTACAGAACGCCCTTCTGCAGAAAAGCAACCAGGAGACAAGGACATGTCTAAGGGTTTGGTGGCTGAGTTCTCTGTAGATGGTCTGGATGATCCTACGGGTGCTGAACTGCTGGAAAATGCGAGGAGAATGCTCGGTGGGACGAATCCTTGTTGGATTAAGGCGTACCGAGACCTGTTTTCTTCTTGTTCGGAGATCTTTGCTGCTGAGGAGAAGAGAAAAAGACTTGCTTGGTTATTGAGTGATTGTTTTTTGAAGGATACAGGCAGGAATACTTTCCCTTTTTGCAGTGGAAAAACTCCCATGGTTGATTGTCTGAGGAAATTGAGTAATGATGATCATAAAACCTACCTTGAATTTTACCTGCAGACCAACTCTCTTTGCCATCAGTTACAGTAAGTTTCAATCTACATATAATTTTGTTTATCTTCGCATAAGCCATATTATGATTCATGACCCTAGTGCCTCAGGCTGCCGCCAATGGTGAGGTAGAGGGTTGGGGTGATACTTACGCAGTCTTGCCTGTTATGTCGAGATCATGGAGCGACTGTCTCTGAATAACCTGTTAATTTTTGGATCTCTTACATTTTTTCTGACAAAATTATGCTGCAGGTCAAAAATCTTCAAGGCTCAATTAGAAGGGTTAGTGAATGACTTGAAAGACTCCGCGCATGTTGCAGAAGACAAACTACAGACGATTGAGCAGAAATCAGATCATCTTCTGCAGAGCTCGAAGGATATTCAAGATTCAATAACTTCAATTGATGTGAAAGCCCAACAAGTTGGGGATGATTTGAAGATTATGTCAGAATACATGAGCAATGTCTTACTTCACTCGAGGGAACTCAATGACACGGCCATGAGTATAGCGACATCTCAAGTTGAGTTGATCGAAGGGCAGGGGAAAATGCGGGTGAAAATGGAAGAAGATATGGCAAGAGTTGAACAATCATACCACAGTTTAGGGCAAGGGGTAGAAAGTTTACAGAAGACTGCTGCTGATGTGAAGCAGGAAGTTAATAATGTTGGGGAAGCGATGTCTTCACAGATGCAAAATCTTCAAGGTAAAGCTGATGACATAGCTAATTTGGCAGGAATTTCAATAGACAAACAACAAGAGCTTCTTCAAAGCCAGTCCCTGGCTCTCGAGGGTCTTCATTCCCTCACCACTTTCCTGTCACAAGCGCTGCAGGAGAGCAGGTAATTCTAAATTTCAATAACTTTGAATAAACCCTTTTCAGTAAAAACAATTTCATCAATTGTGCTGATTAATTTTGCTATACCACAGGGTTTCTATGGAACAACTGGTGGACTTTGCACAGGGACAACATCAGGAACTACTGGAACAACAACAACAGCTTTTGCAAGCTCATGATCACCTGTCAAATAACTCGAAATCCATGTTGGCAGCTCAGGTCAATTTCATATACGATTCTAATAGAAATGACATTAAGTAGATATGCTTAAGCTTGCACCAACTGACATTATGCCTGTTTACAGGAAGCATTTGAGTCAAAACAAGCTAACATGTTTGCTGCCATTGACAAGCTCTTTGCCTTGCACAATGCTATGCTGCTCGAATCAAGGCTCATCAAGGCTTTCTTTGTTTACTCTATCTTAATTCTTGTTCTCTACATGCTCACCAGCACAAAGCAAACTTACGGGGTGAGGTGCAGGCTTTATCTAGGTATGTAATTGCAATGCTGTATGCTGCTTGCACAAATCTTTCACCAGCACAAAGCAAACTTACGCAGTGATGATGAATCTCCTTGCTCATTTGCAGGTTTATGCATTGCATTCGCAATAGAGTGTGCCATTCTGCGATTTACCATCATCAACATTGAACAGCAGAGCATGTTAAGAACCATAGTAAAGCCGCTATTTGGTGCCTATGCTATAATTCAGCTTGTGTACGCCATTTTTACGTTCAGGTAATGTTCTTTCCTAGCAACTCTGAACAAATAAGGTATGCCAAACGCCAAATACTAAACACCATTGCACACGCATATACATATCTGAATTCTACAGACATCTCTACTTTTTTTCTGATTAGAAGTAATCTGTGTTTTGCAATGTAAATGATTTCATTTTTGTTTTGCAGGGATTATGAATCACTCAACCATAAGATGCTGGCCTCGCTTCTTCAGAAGGTTAACGGTATGCACAAAGGAGAACCTATTTCTTGGGATGATGAAGATGATGATATGGACAGTGAAGTTAACTGGCAATCTTGGGTTGTGGCCGAACTGCCAGAAGACATAGGCACAAAGGAAGACCCAGACTACTTATTACCGGATGTAGCTGAAGAAATTGGAGAGAATTCAATGGTGACAAGCACAGCAAGAAGATACAATCTCCGTCATCGTTGCTGACATCTATATCCACTATCACTGACATGTAATCTTTTAGGACACTTCAGCAAAGAATCACATATTTATGCCATATAGATCATAACGGAAGGCGTATAACGAAACTAGGAAATAATTATGTGAAGTTCTCTTATACATGTAAATTATAGTTTTGATACCATGTAAGGTTCTGTAATCACACCATATCCTTCCAATAAGATTATGCTACAAAGTACCACCAAATTGCAAAAGACTTACACTAGTGACGACCACCACAATAGCTTCAACTTTTTGAAATGTGATAGAGGTACTTCTTGATTGCCTCTTCCTGAGATTGTCCCTGCACATTGAGCATAGGAGCACTACAAATAATCTCACAGCAAATTTTTTTTTTTCTTCTTGATAAGTAATATTATCTCTCCAAAAAACATTCCAATTACTACCATCCCAATTCCAGCATCAACCAAGGATCCGAAGCTACTGGCCTCGAGCCTCACAAGTTAGGAGTACAACAGATAAACCATATACAAATCAGCAATCAATATGTACAACAGATAAACCATATACAACAGATAAACCTTATATAATTGAACCAAGGATCTGAAGCTAACCCTCTATTCACAGAGCACAGTTATAAGATATCTACAATCTAACTCTATTCTTTACGACCTCTCACAATTCCAAAAAAAAAAAAAAAAAAAAAAAAAAAGGTGTTCTTTACCGTAATATAATCAGTTCAAAAGTATATTTCAACATAAGAAGCCACTGCTAGGATTTCATCAATCGATCACCAGAGTACCACACACCAGGATGTGAACTGCAGACACTGTATTATCTGATTCAACAACTCAGAGCCATATACAGAGGATAAAAACTAGTAATATCGTATCTCAGGTAGTGTCACAAAGCAGACACTTATTATCAGCCCAGACAACAAAAGATAACAAATAGCCCTTGTTTTCCAGTCATCCCAACACAGCTAACCAACAAGCAAAGCTATGTTTGGGCGGAGTGACTCCAGACCCATTTAGACCATTAAACAAAATGTCCAGATTTAATAAAGTAATCTGTCAAGGGAACTAATTTGCCAGGAACTGCCAGTAAAGCCCATATTAAGCTTGTCCTCGACTGAACAGATGTTCTTCCGAGACCAGCTGCATCAGATATAGTTTTTTAGGACCATAAATTAGACCATTTGGAACACTGACGGTCTAACAACCATAGGTAATAGATTTACTCCATTCAGCTTTTGAGAGAAGGAAACTATCAGAAACATTGTGTATTTATGATGATAGTGAGCATGAAGCTTCCAATATCAGACAAGCCCTACATGGCTGCAGTGCTAAACGTTTTTCCTCATTCTGTAGTCAAACTCTAACAAATATTCTCTCAAGAGAAATGCAAGCCGATTGCTGCCCTGAGTGTCTTTACAGGAAGAAACCAGGAAACATGCTGCAAAAGCAGCACGTTTCCAGCAGAACCCAAGATGATTGCAGATAATACTGGTGAAGGAGACTCACTTTCATCTCTTTTTTTGTTTGTTTGTTTTGAGATCAAGGTTATACTCCTTTCTCTCATCATGATAAAATGAACGCAAACACAACATAAAAGAACAAAAGAGTGACCCCCCCCCCCCCTTTCACCAAAGAAGTAGAACCTAAGAAGAACAAGTCCAGGCGAGTAAAGGGAACAGCACTACAACTGTCAAGATAGAAAATAAATCAACAGCCACATTGGAATGACTAGATATTGCGAGCTGAGTAGGGTTTTCACATAAGCATGATCGAGGCATTTCTAAAATTTGGGGAATTGTTACAGTTTTGCTGCAGAATTTTGTAGAAGTCCAGGGCATATTTGGAAGCTAAAGGTTCATTGGATTATGCTCGGTCACACTTATAGAGATTTTAATCAGTTTCCATTTAAGCGATATTTGTATCACATTAAGAAACTTACACCTTCAACGCGTTGAATACATGTACATCAACAATGAGATACCTTCAAAAGGAAATAAAGTCAAAACCAGTACGTCGTTTCTACATCGAGACAAAGTCTCATGCAGCCACAACGTACTAAATCGACAAAATGCAAGGTTTATGACCCTGATCTCTTTCAGACCCTCGCTTCCTGCCCACAACCCCATTCTTCTTATTACTCTGCCAGAGAGCCCACAAGCAGCCTCAAAGATGTACGTAGATATAGCAATGATAAGGATCTCACTGCTTGACATACGCAGTTGCCCTATCAACCATATACTCCTAGCTATTAAGGAGGTTGAGACCTACAAAAGTGTCTAAGAAAGCAACCTTAAATACCCCCCACATAATGCTGAATGCAGATAATTAGCTCTCACAGTCATTGAAGAAGCCAATTGCAATTCTGAGTGAAGCTATTGGCTATAGCACAAATTCCCCCCTCCCCCAACATGAAAGCAAAGCCAATGCATAGTTAGGATGGTGTAACAAAGAAACAAATCAACTCCGAAAAGGCGAAAACCAAACTGTTGAGAACAATAACCAACTTGTATTAATCATCCAACCAGGTAACATTATTCCAGTTGCTTTTACAAGAAAAGAAAAAGAACATAGCAACTAGTAGTATCTTTTTACGAAACTAAGTCTATACTTACAGTTAAAGAGCATTTGTGTGTTCAAATCTTATATAAGAAGATTCCAACTACAATTGACACCAGAATATCAAAAACAATAGCTAATGATATTCATATCAGAAACTTACATTGGCGACGATTCGAAATCGAGCGCACCAATCATCCCATCATGGCCTATGGTCCCAAATGAGGAATAAAAAGCACTTGGAATTGGACAAGCACTATCAAACTGATCCCACTCTTCACCCTTAATAAACCCCCTGAGTTTCTCCCTACACAACCTCAGTTGATCCTCCAACAAGCTTCTTTCAGACTCATGTTTCATGATAATCCACTGAAGTGACTGAATAACCTCCTGATCATGTGACTGCTTCTCCTCAGCAACTCTTTCCATCTGATTAGCTTGTATCTGAAGCGAACTCTTCTCGTTCTGAAGCCGCAAAATCATAGCCATTGCCTCATCAACCGACGAAGATGCCGCCATTCTCTCCTTCTCAAGCTCACTACGAGCAGCGTGAGCCTTACGCCTCTCAGCCTTGACCATCTTTCTCAGAGACATAACATCAAACATCTCATCCTCATTCCCACACTCCTCAACTTCTACCTCTTCTTCAAGTTGAAGATATCCAGAATTTGACCTCAACAAAACTTCATTGATTTCCTCAAACTTTTGGTCCCCACAACCTTTGCGCAAAACCCTTGTGGTCCCAACCCCAAAAGGTGTGTTCTTTACTCTACCACCATGATCATCACCACCATCATGATGACGAGCACACACCATTTTTGAATAAATCCCCCTAAATTGCAAGAACCTAAACCCTAACAAAAACATAAACAACAGTGCAATCACATTAAAAAGCCTTGAAAAACACCCCAAAATCAAAAACCCACATCCAAAATTAAAATCATTGCATTTGTTCGTAAAAAGCTTCAAACTTGTAGCACAATCCATTATGAAAAAACCCACTAGTGCCAGGAAAACCCTCTTATAAAACTCGATCACAGAGCAAAGAGCGAGAAGATAACAAAGCCGACCCATTAACTTGCATCGACTAATGTGACTGATTTTGTATAGAATTGAGAGAAAGATTGCTGCTTTTGAGGTTAGGAAGATGAGATACAACGCCGCCATTTTTTTTTTTTTGTTTGTTTGTTTATGATTTCCCTACTCACTATATATACGAGTGGGGTTTATACTGAAGTAGGAGTAGTTCAAGTTATAAGCGTGTGACACCAAGCTAGATAAGAGTTTGCCCACATGGAATGTTGGTGGCATATCATCTAAACAAATCTTGGATAGAGAGTACCATATAGGACTGGACTGCCGTCTTGACTGTGGAGTAGACCGTTTGACGTGGTATTCCCAAGGGGTTAAGCGTAATCGAGAAGTTTTGGGTGTAATCGTGTTCGTGTAGATGTTCATGTGTTGAGTTAAAGTGGAGTTTTGAAAGTACGAAAGTTTTTGTAATATCGTTAAACGATGATAGACTCAAAAAAATGACATACTGTAACTTTACGCTGAACACGATTAATGATATTGATAGGTGACAGAGGGTCTGAATTATTCATATGTTGTATCATAGGGTATATATGTAGTTATTAACCTTCATATATACTATTGTGGAAAAAAAAATATACGTGTGTGCAGTGTTGCGCACGGGACTTTCTACCATTTTCTTATGTTTATGGGAAATAGACTATTAGATTACCCGACTAGCTCGAAGAAGAATAATCATCGTCTCGTAGGCAAAAGAGTTGACAATGGGTGAGAATGACATAGCTCTTTGTTTTACGAAATAATAACTCTAACCTCATATTACATGAGACACTCCGGTCATGTACAACTTTGTGACATTTACTACTTCACTAGTACACATGCAATAAAACATACGTGTATCACGCATATAACTGGATATATTACATATACTGATATACTATAACATGTAGCATGTGCCAACACAATGCTCCATAGCAAATAATTCATTTACAAGGCTTACTCCATTGTTGTGTTGTACATCTTCACAACATTTAAAGGGTCGAAAAGCGCCTTTAAAATCTTTGATTGATTATAACATTTTGTTCAATGGAATACAAAACTTGATTTGGCATGAAAATATGACTTTTACTGGTAATATTCATCTATTTATTTTCAACTATTTATTTGTTTAAAACATTAATGAAACCTGGAAACTACTCGAATTTGTCTCTAATTGCAATTTTTCAGTCTCCAAGCAAACTTCACCAAAAAGTGGCAACATAAACAAGCAAGCATCGTGGATTCGTGGGCTAGTACTCGTACTAGCTCATGTCGAACGAATTGAGTAAATAAATGATGGTGGGGTTAGCTGGATCCAATTGGGGGGATCGGAGGAGCAACGGTAATATCAGTATGATAAGATCATGTTTTTGGATTTTGTGAATTAGAAGCAACCATATGTTTATTGGATTTTTTTGACATATGTTCACATATAGGGTACACAATAAAAGTTTATTACCTTCCTTAATTAATTGATATTCTTCTAAATTAAATAAAAAGATTTCACAAACTTTTTTTTCAAGTGCGAATATCGTTTAATCAAAAAAATAAATAAAGTTTTATCATGTGTCATATGATCACATCACACACATTAAAAACATGTTGTTTATTTTGTAAAGCATAACTATATTGAGGGAGATTTTTTTTCAGGATAATGGCATAAAGTTCAATATGTTGAAGTATGATTCACCCTTTCGTGCTCTCTATTATAGGTAGACTTGTCAGTTGCAGAAAATAACCTCGTGTGATGTATTGACAACCAACAAATTTTTAAAGTGTTTTACATATACACGATAATTAAGGCATTGTTTAAAACCTGTTAGTATTAGTATGGGAGAAATATTCAAATTTCACTAAGATTTTGATTACATATTCAATTATTTACTAGGGTTCATAAAACTGTCTGTACTTCTTATTTTGTGAAGTAGTTGTAACACCCCGGCTCATCGCCTGAGCCGAGTGTAGTCACCTATGGCAGCTTGCCAGGCTGTGGGCTGACCTCATAGACCAACACGGGTCCTTCCGGCGCATTTTGACCTCACTCATGCGCACCCTGGGAAACTTCCCAGGAGGTCACCCATCCTGAAATTACTCCCAGTCAAGCACGCTTAACTTTGGAGTTCTTATCACATGGGCTTCCTAAAAGAAAAGTCGACTTTGTTGGTATGAGTAGCACTGTCAATCCTTTTAAGCATCTCATATGAGCCCTTAATTTCTCAGGAACCTCCTCTGAAATCTGGGGTATTACACTCACCCCCTCTTAAGAAAGCAACGTCCTCGTTGCGACTGGCAGCCTACCATAGTCTAGCTCCAGGATCTTTCCCCCGCTAGGTTGTTGACCTGGGCTCTCCTGACCACAGGATCAACACGCGGTCGCAGGGTTGCTCTGATACCATTTGTAACACCCCGGCTCATCGCCTGAGCCGAGTGTAGTCACCTATGGCAGCTTGTCAGGTTGTGGGCTGACCTCATAGACCAACACGGGTCCTTTCGGCGCATTTTGACCTCAATCATGCGCACCCTGGGAAACTTCCCAGGAGGTCACCCATCCTGAAATTACTCCCAGTCAAGCACGCTTAACTTTGGAGTTCTTATCACATGGGCTTCCTAAAAGGAAAGTCGACTTTGTTGGTATGAGTAGCACTGTCAATCCTTTTAAGCATCTCATATGAGCCCTTAATTTCTCAGGAACCTCATCTGAAATCTGGGGTATTACAGTAGTAGTCAGTCGGTGCGATTCTCGAATCAATTTTCATTTTGGGTCATTCGTGCGCAGCCTCTCTATGTTTCAATAGGGGTAAGGCTTGCGTGCATCTGACCCCCCCTTACCTCGCCTTATGGCGGGATCTTTTAAGGCACTGAGGTTAAAGATGTTGTTGTATTCAATTATTTACTAGATTTCATATGCTCTTATGAGTTAAATTTTATCTCATTAATAACAACTATAATTACTCAATAATCTGCTAATACCATGATAGTTGAGGCGAAACGAATAATACACCCAGTATTACTATTTAATTATTTGATGTTCCTTATGACGTGTTTGAAAAACAAATACTCATTCTGTTACAGCGATATGTTGGACTTTACTTTTTGACCAAAAACCAATAAAAGGTGGGGTAAAGGTGGATGAGAGGAGAGAGAACAAACAATCCCATAAAATATGGGGTAAAGGACTAGAAGTAAGGGCACCATAGTAATCTTATAGACCCAAAACCCGCAAATAAGATAAAACAAACAATTGACTGAAACATTTCCAATATGGAATAATAATCTAACGTCTCACCTGAACAAAAGGACCACCTCAGACATATTTGTCCAGAAAAAAAAAAAAAAAAAAAAAAAGTCGGACAACTGGACAAGTAATGGCCTTCCTTTATCCCCAAGATACAGATGAGTTGGATACAGATGGGCAATAACAATGGGCTTTTCATCTGACCTCACAAAAAACACGGGCTTTCATCAGCTCTGTAACAAGAAGTTACATAAACAGATGGAAATCAGAAATGGCAATCGACCTGTGCTGCAAAATAGGGCCTGGCTAAATCTGCAACCCCTCCTGCGACTTCTAATCTATAGAGTATTGTTAAACGTAACCTAATCAACATTTTTACAATCCGGCCTATGCTACATGCCTGCATAGTTGGGTCCCGTGATACGTCCCCCCCCTTTTGTATCTTGTTCCCCCTTAAAAGGACTACAGTAGTGCAACCTGCATGACATTTAAATCACGACGGGGGAGAATACAAATTTACAATATTTTAGGAAAAAACAGTCAATAAATATTTTGAGTCAAAAAAAAAAAAAAAATTAAATGTAAAAAAGTAGTGAGGGTAGTTATGTTTTTATTGTGAGAGGGGTACAAGAACTTGATGTACCCTCAGGGGGTACCATATAACAATTGTATTATTAACTTATTATTATTGACAGTAAAAGTATGAGGTGAAAAAAATTAACAATACACAAACGAAAAGGGTAACATACCAACATTTTATTGAGGGGACAGACGATCACACATTATTATTATTTTTTTTTTTTTTCTTCTTCTTTTTAGGTCATGTCACACATTATTCTTCGATGTCGGCTCGTCTTTGAATTGAGCCTAGTGATTGACTATATGGGCCTTGGTTGCATCCCAGCCCAATATAAGGACCACATATATAGATGAACGATTTTCGGGTACAAGTAACTGCATTTCTTTAATCGATGTACTAGTGTACTTGCACATAGTAGTACTCGTATCACAACTAGACCTGGCAAAAGTGACCCGAGACCCAAAACCCGACCCGAAAATTTTGACCCGAACCCGAATTTCACCCGAAATGATATCACCCGTATTTGACCCGAACCCGGTTACACCCGACCCGAACCCGATTATCACCCGAAGTCAATTAACCCGAAGTTGACCCGAACCCGTAATGACCCGAACTAAACTAGCCCGACCCGATTATCACCCGAACCCGAATAGACCCGTACTAAATTGACTTGAATATTTTGATTCCGCATACTACATGTCTAACCTTTAATTTAGTGATACGAGCATTTCGCGCCTTCAATTTTGTATCATATAAAGTGAGTACATTATATGGCATAATGTTTCTCTTTTTCACATGAAACGAGTACCTAAACAACTTAATTTAATGTTTTCCATCTATATTTGGTCAATCAATCGAAAATAAATGTAAATAGTACAAATCTAATTATTATTTGTCTCGATTTTTCAACTAGACCCGAATTAACCCGACCCGAATTGACCCAACCCGTATGAACCCGACCCGAACTAACCCGAATAATTTGACCCGTACCCGAAATTGACCCGAAAAATGGTAGACCCGAAGTGGCCCGAACCCGACCCAACCTGAAGTGGCCCGAATATTGTAGTGCACCCGAATTGACCCGGCCCAAGCTAACCCGACCCGAATGACCCGTTTGCCAGGTCTAATCACAACTAGGGATGGGCATGGGTCGGGTTTGGGTCGGGACCGCTAAGACCCGGACCCGGACCTGTAGAAATTTGTGTAGACCCGGACCCGACCCGGACCCGTCGGGTCCTAATTTTCTAGACCCAGACCCGGACCCGTCGGGTTTGGGTCGGGTCCGGGTCTCGTGCGGGTCCCTGAAACAAATGGTATAACGCTTCCAACGAATAATATTTTCTACTTAAGAATTTTATTTACTCGATATTCCGCCACATACAATAAGCAAAAGAAATTAGCATATGTTCATATCTAAATTATATGAAAGACAATTGGATCAAGACAAGAGATGTGATGAACTTAGATCTTTGTAGATGACATAAGGACTCGGGGAGTAGGAATACATGTAAAACTCATGTGTGACATGCTATGCTAGAAAGAGTCGCAAATATTAGATAAAACTTTTAGAATTTTTCATTTTTTTTTTTAAATTAGGCGGGTCTGGGTCTCAAATCTTGGACCCAGACCCGACCCGTAATTAATGTGTGCGGGTCTGGGTCGGGTCTGGACCCGTCGGGTCCTAATTTTTAAGACCCAAATCCGACCCGGGCAGGTCGGGTCCAACGGGTCTGGGTCGGGTCCTGGGTCTATGCCCATCCCTAATCACAACTCTAATCAAGAAATGCAATTAGTACGTATACTTACTAACTTATGAACCCGTGTCATACACGAGGTTCTTAAATATTTATATGAAGTAGTTCTAATAATGCTATATATATACTCCCTCATTTTAGGAATATGTGACTTTTTCTTTTTCTTTTGAGGTGAGTTTTATTTTTTATTTAACAAAAAACTAATTGGATTCATAGGGGCAAAATAATGTTATTAGATTGGTAAATATTTGCATTTAAGAAATATAGAAAGGAAGTTATAAGTGATAAGGTATGAAAATCATAAAATAGGTAGTCTTACATTAGGCTTATGAACCCGTGTCATCTGAAATCTCTAGGGTCTCCTCGCCGTCATTAGGCTGTGCCACCTCGCCGTTACCCACCTTGAGTATCTGGAATTAAATTTATTTAGGGTATGGATACAGTGTACATGCCATTTTCTTTTTTTATAGTTTCCGAATAATGAAAAATGTCGTTTTTCATAAGAAAGAAGTAGAAGATTTTATTTTGTTTTTAAAAATTCAGCCATATATTATGCCAAAATTTCGGCTAGCTTTCTTTTACCTTAATTATTACTGATCATGAGATTCTTTGATATATTATCTAGAATAAAAAAGATTCGATGATTTATATTAGGAACTAATATAAATTCGGCAATATCTCTTGCCAAAAATTTCGACCATAATTTTCCGTAATTATGCTAGATGACGGATTATTTAATTGTTAAATGTAGGTTATGACGTCATCATTGATATTCATTTAGACTGGTTATTTCCTTTTTATAGTATGAGTTGTAAAAATATGCATGAAGTAATGGTTAGCACACTGGTTATGTGATGAATAAGTAAGTGAGAGGTCAATGGTTCAGATCCTGATAGACACATTTTTTTGTTGATCTACCAATGAGTATACTGACGTGTTAAATGATTGCTGACATGGTGCTGACATGTCGATTGTTTATCAAGTTCATGCCACATCAGCTTTATGGCAAGACTTTATTAAAAGATATAGATAGATATAGATAGATAGATAGAATATAGATAGATTGTTCATGGTCGTACGTTTGACACCCAAGTGTAGTTTAGAAACACCACAGTTGCTATGACGATATAAACGAGAAGTACAAAATTACCTATAATTGTCCCTCAAAGCACTTACTCCGTACATCACCCTCCACTTTATTTTTACCAAGTGCTATACACGGTATAGAAAACATATGGTCACGTCCCCTTGCGCATCTACCAATTAAAATTAGCCACATTTTCAATATAACAATATCAGACGCTGTCAGGAAAAACTGACTTTTCAAACAATTGTTAATAAAATGTAACAATTGTTTTCTCTGTATCCAATTGAAATTGTCTTTAAAAAACACTTATAACATGATTGTTTAATATACATAGACCATGTTCGGTAGTCTTTTAAAAAGTAGAAAGTAACATTTTGACTAAGTCATACGACCAATGTACCTATTTGGTTGTCATAATTGAAGTAACAGTTTTATGTAAAAAAAAAACTAGCATTTATAATTTATTTTTCGATGTTTTATATAGTTTTAATAACTCAACACTTACTTTTGCCGAACATGTCTGATATCATCTGTTGCTTTTAGAGGTAATAGTTACATGCTACCTATTACCCGCTACATGCTAGTAAAATAGTTACCTGTTACTCGAATAACTATCTTCTACTCAAACCATTTATACATCCGAACAAAGCCATAGACTAACTAACATTGTCTCTTCATTGATTGCTCCAAGTCTTCATTCATCATTTACCTAGGAGTACTTTTGATGAATTGGAAACAATCAAAATGAAAATAGAATAGGACACTTTTAGGTAATTGTTTGAAACTTGAACTGATCTATTCTTGGTTTGTAACTTATTCAAAATTATACTATCATACAAGTAATTTATTCACACATCTTCTAGTTCTAACAACCCCTTTCTGAAAATTTTCCAAATAAATGACCTAGTATAGTTTAACTTTTCTTTGTTGGACTAACCCTAATCTCTACTCCACTCATTTCATTCTTCTATCCTCGATAACTACCCCCAAATCAAAGAATGAGTAAGACCAAGAAAGGAAACCTTTCCAATAACATCAAACAATTAACTATCATGCATATATACTCCACCATACCTTTTATGATGTATGTGAATACATAGTGCGTTGAAGGAGTATAATTGGCAACAAGACTGGTAATAGTGAAGAGCGACGTTGAACCAATACTCGTAAAAAAAAGTATCTAAGAGATTAAACCTCTGTGCGATTCAACTTATTAAACTGTGTTTTTAAATCAGATAAGATTATTCAAATCAAATCAAATCAGATCAGTCTTATCCAAATCAAATCAGATCAGAATTATCCAAATAACAATGAATCTACTTTTTCGGTTATTAATTCGTCTAAGTGCAATTAACTTATCAATAAATTTAGTTCAGATCAAATCAAATCAATTATTTAAATTAAATTAGATCAGATCAGCTCAATTCAAATTAAATCAAATCAGATTAAAAAAATGCAGTCTAATCATACAGGATCTAACTTACCGATATATAGAAACTTTTATGCCCGTTCAATTCACCTATCACCTTAGTTGCTTGCCTAAAGTGAGAGAAAGGAATTGAAATGGAAGGCTGCTTATAACAGTAGTTGTGGCACGCTATTTTGAACTAATTAAGGAGTCGTGCTCAAATTGTTATCTCCATGTGAGTACACCACTACTACACTATGCTCCAATTAATTTTAAAATCTTTGCAGACAACCAATAGTGATGCATTGATTCCAAATCAAGGAACTATAGAGTGTAGACTATGCATGTGGTAGGTAAAGCCATAACTGGCGCAGACTTCTAGCCTCTATGTACAATTGTACAAATTACCATGCCCTTATTTGTCAAAAATAGCAAGAAACGTTTTATAAGCTACTTTTATATTAAACAAATGGGTTTATTTATTTCAAAATGTAGTATATATTTTATTTTGCATCGCTCTTTACGAACTACACTTGATTTGAAGTGAAAAAGTCATTCATTTGGTCTAAAAGTAGCTCTCAACATAACCAATTAAACGTAACAACCGGAAAATAGGAGGGAGTATTAACGGAGTTTTATCGTACTTTTGATTTCTATTACGTACTCGTATCCGAAATGTTTCGACATATTCATGTATTTATATGAGTATTGTACCGGCAAAAAGTTTAAAGAGTACAATTACGTACAATGTTAATCTTTACTCCGGATATCAATATTGTTGCATCCTCGAAGGTTTAAATCCGAAGTTTGTACCATATTTGTTAGATAAATAAAGCCGTTAGCTTATCAGATCAATTGATCTGAACGTTTAAGGTCACCCGGCCATTAATATCGGCATGTATTAAGAAATTATCATAAATCATAATGGTATTTTTTTTTTTTTGACGGTCATAATGGTAATTGATCCGCATATACCGTATTTGTGCTTGAGTTAAGTTTATTCAGGTATATAAATAGGTGTGACGTCCAATTCTGTAAATGAATAAAAAACAGCGAGTTGATCCTTGTAATTTCGTAGTAGGGTAGTAGACGTACGAATGTACGATCACCAAATTAAATAACCATTGCAGAAATATCAATAACGCAAATGACAAGGTCTTTGGTTTCCAAAACTAATTGAGTACTTTAATTTTGCTTTATTTCCGGTCTGCCACGCACTTTAGACTTTAGGTACGGAGTACTTGTGTAGCTTATAATGCGGCCACTGGACCGCTATATTTAAAGATAACGACTATTGACATTTTATCTGTGGCTTCCAATATTATTATCGGTCACTAACAATATTATTTATCTCAAAGGAAATTCATATTGTGGGAGCTCTAAAAGACTATTGTGAATATATAGTCATTATTCCCTTATTTAAAAGTGTAAGAAGTCGTTCAATACCTGTTCAACTTAAACTAAATGTTAACGATCAAAATATCGAATTGTGAACATTGAAACTAAGCAATTAGTGATATACTTGCCGAACAAATTATACTTACATTAGTTCGTTTAGGTTTACTCCGTACGTATTATCATTGCTATATCTCATTATATTGAGAAGGCATGTTACAAACGTAATGTTACTAGTAGTTCTTAAACAAATATAGTATGCACACAAAAGGACAAATGATTCCCCAAAGCAAGCATTTATCCCACCAAACCTACCATTATCTCTCTCTCGCGCGTAAATATGTCATCATTTTATTTGACTGTACCTGATATTGTGTTATATCATCATTAGTAATTCCTTAAGGGTCATATACTCATAAATATGCAAAAACAAACGTACACTGCTTGCAATTAGTAAGCATCACTCATCAATATATTTGAATCTCAATGTCAATGAGTCGAAATTATAATATCTCGAAAAATGCTACGGAGTATATTTTCAGGTTCGAAATAACTTTCATTTTCTTGAAATTTAAGCATTTAGAATTGAAACTAATAGGCAACAAGAAAATGTTGACTTATATAATATATAATTGAATTGATCCAAATTAAGATTCCTAGTACGAGGAGTACTTTGATAAGTGGCGCAAGTTATCAGATCAGAAATCGCGTAAAAATTGCATCGACGTCTGCGTCTAATTGGATTGGACTTCGGTGAACCGTTGCTTTATTTTCCGACAAAAGACAACAAAACCAGCTGATGCAGCAGCTGTACTACTATAAATATATACGATGACGTTGTCGAAACGTCGTACTTACCATTTTATTCGCTTATGAAACGTTTCTTGCTCTGGATGGCTCGAAACGGGCCATTAAAAGTCGTCGGATCCTAAAGTTAGGGACATTGCATCTGATTTGTGATTGGTATACCTGGCTATCTCCAATGACACTAAACGTTCCATTTTGGACCATGTTGTTTTCTGAGTTGTTTGTACTTATCACACACTACTTAATCAAAATTAGATCAGCTAATCGATATCTTGTTTAGTCAATGGAAGACTCGATCGACCATTTCTAATTAGAAACTTAGCAGTATTAACAATTGCGAGTGGAAGAATACGATGATATTGAAATGGATTGGTTCTGTATATGCAACTGTATTAATTAAAATGGTATTCGCCCTATAATATGACTTATGGTTGCCGTTGGCACGAATTATTTGAAAAAAAAAAACGAAATGTATATGTAAAACATCATTCTTAGCTTATATCGCCTTTTTTTTTCAAGAAAAGTTCTTTTATTTTACCTTTTTTTTTTTCAAAAACAGTATAGGGAAAGACGACCTAGAGTAAGAAAATAAAGCAAGTTAATTAGGCACTATCTAGTTTTCTAAAAATTGGTAGCTTGCAAATTCCATGATCAATTCTAACCATCATTTTATCGACATAGATATAATTAATGTCGACCTAGTGGTGCTGGTTTTGACTACGAACTTGACGTTAGATGTCATAAGCCTAAGCCGTCAATACTCAATAAGGCCCTAAGAAGAGAGATTAAATACGGAGTAATATAAGACTATGTTTGGTAAAACTAACTGAAATAGTAGTTGAACACTGAAATAGTAGTTGAATGCTGAAATAGTAGCTGAAAGCTGAAATAATAGCTGCAATAATAGCTGAAAGTTTTTAGCTGATATTAGGACTGTTTGGCAGAATTAGCTGATATAGGAGCTTGTATATATAAAATTACATAAAAATGCATTATTTATTTTTAATCTCATTTTATTTTAGTAAATAATTGAGGGTAAATTAGGAATAAAATTACGATAAACTAGCTTATTTTAAATAAGTTACATGGGATAACTTCTTAAATAAGTTTGCTTATTATTTAAGCTAGTGGTGTTACCAAACCAACTTATTTGGTCAAAGAACTTAAAAAACTTGTCAAATAAGGTACTTTGGTCAAATAAGCTTGCTTATTGTGCATACCAAACATAACCTAATTTCTTCTAGTCTCATCACCTCTTACTTCCATGGGCCTGACACATAAAACTACATTGGCTAACTCGAAATGGGTCTGACGCTCCTCCTAATCGATTTGAAAAAAAAAAGTATTATAACCTACACTTTTATTTCTGACACTTTCTTTTTTTCTTTTCATTTGATAAATTTTTCTTGTTTTAGATCGAATCTTTGCAGGTGATGGCTTGATGTGCTGAGCATGATACAAATTATGTAGATGTTTTTTTTTATTACAACTATTCGTCTATCTATCTATTTTATATATCCGACTTTTGATCATGCCAATGAACGCAATATGCTAGTCGTACTTCATCTTGATTATACAAGTTACATTAAAAAAACTCTATTTAGTCACAACTTTTATATCTACACTATTAGACTCAAAGGAATTATTAGCTGCTTCAATTTATAACTCTCAAGAAACAGAAGTTTGTGGCTGATTAAGAGTCCGTTCACTTTATTTAACGTTCTTGAATACAAATTTAAGTTGCACAAATAATATATATAAAAAAATGCGATGAATACCTAATAATATCAGCACATTATTTGTTAAAACTTATAAATATTTTTTTGAAAGAAACGAACGGATACACTCATTTAATGATGCATGCATATATTTCGCTTAACAATATTTTCCGTTTCTTTACTTTAACGAAACAAAATTTGAGATTATATATTTATTACGAGTCCATTTTAAATCACATAACGAATTATTGTGGAAGACACATCTAACGTTGAAAAGCCTACAATATAGTTGTCTTCATACTTAAGCGATCCTCAGCATAGCTTATGTACAGTAAGTGATCTATTGTAAGAAACAAATTAACTTATTATTAGTAATTGATTAGAAGGAAAAAATAATTTTAAAATAAAGTTGGACTTGGACTTCCCCAAAACCGTCATTTTCCAAACACGCACCAAATAAAAAGACATAGAGAAGCATTTTTTTCCATAGAGCTCAGAAATAGCAAGCAGCAAACCTTCTTCTTTCTCATTTGACCCAACTAACACTTCTCAAGTTCTCAGGTACATATTTTCGTCCATGAATATTAGTTTTTCTTTTGAAGCTGATTTTTAGCAATATTTATTGAATTTAATCTCACATTTTATCACCATAGATCGTTTGTTTTAATTTGCATAGCTAAACTAATGTCTTATTTATCATTAATAATATTAAACTTGTTATAATAAAAATAAAAATAATCATAATAATAAGAAATAAATAATGAACTCATAATAATAAATAGAAGATAGCTTTTGTAACTTGTATACTATTTGTTGCATCATAGTTTGACTTGTAAGTTTTTATCATCTCAAACACATACATTACCATTTTCAGCTGATTTAGTTTTATGCTAGCTAGCTAGAGAGAGCTCATCATCAGAAAAGCTAGTGGTTTTATTAATCTTTGAATCGCGATATCGTCCCGTTGTTGCGTCAAACATACACAGCTTTTAGATTAAAAATGGGAAGGGGAAAGATCTCGATCGAGAGGATCGACAATTTAACAAGCAGACAAGTGACATTCACAAAGAGAAGAAAAGGCTTGTTCAAGAAGGCTAAGGAGCTTTCTGTCCTATGTGATGCTGAGATTGGAATCATCATCTTCTCTAGCACTAACAAGGTTTATGAATTTTCAAGTCATTGGTAAGTTCAATTTTTTTAAAGTTTTCAGATTCAAAGTTTTTTTTTTTTTTTTTTTTTTTTTTTTTGGGTGTAGTAAATTTGACTTGAAGGGATTTACTGCTGGTAATAATAGTTATAACTAGATCTAAGTCTAACAAGTTGAAATAGTTGGATACTTGGATGAAAACTCTTACACTCAAGTTGGAAGGGTTGATTAATCTAGCTACAAAATGTCAAAATATACATACATGTTTTTTCAAGTTGACAAAAAAAGAAAGATATACTACGGTGATATTAGGTAAATCGACAATGTTGAACATCAGATGTATATATACAATACAGAAAAATAAGTTTTTTTCGTCCATCTTATATTATTTTTGTAAAAAGAATATAAAAGAACTACCGTGGATCGATATTTCTTACAGTTCACTAGATTTAGGCGAAAAAAAAAAATTCAAGAACTATGTTTCTGACTTTTTTCAAAACTTCATATTTATTGTATTTAAATTTAAAATTTTCTATTTTTTAAAATTTGACTAGCTTATTATGTACTATATTAAGGGTAACAAAACTCTTCCACGATTATATACTAAGTACGATAATCAGAATATACAAGTGTGTAAAATTAAAGGATGCACTGAACATGAACGCAGAACTATGAGAAAATCACATGATAATAATGGACAAGCTTCACTTATTCCGATCTCTTTCTCGTTGACTCGTTAGTTGTTTATTTATGTGGTGTGTGCATGCCGAGAATTCCTTAATTAGCTTCTCTCTCATATACCTCTTTCTTAAATTAAACTCGTCAATCTTTTTTGCTTTATTAAGTCATACTCTAAATTATTGGTCCAGTTTTCCGGTCCATGTTTTTTTTTAATCAAAGCTCCATTGTTCGCTCCTACATTAAAAGCCCGAACAACAAATGAGATATACTTCGTATAGTAGTTATTTTTGTTTAGTTTTTCCGTTGGATTTGATACGTTAAAGGAACTCAAATTTATATGTAAACTAAACAAATTGATCTGAGCACAATGGAGCGTACGTATGCAGGTTCATTGTTTTGACCTTACCTTATAGGAAATGATTTATACTAGAAATTGTTCATGATTTCATTCATACGATCAATTTGGTTGAAGGGTCTGTTAGGCTGTTCGGTATATACATTGCATAAAGTAGATTTAGTCATGGTGTTAGCCAATGTTCTAATAATTCGTGGGATACTTTATTTTTTCAAACCCATGCCAAAGCCAGTTGTGCATTTTTGGATGGGTTGGTATGTAACTTGGTATGTAATGTGAGGATGAAAGATTTTTCTTCATTCGGAATTTATTAGTATAAGGGGAGTGGTTCCACTGTCCACACTTCCATTTGACATTATTTTATAGGATTTCAAACTTCTTGAAAAAGCTTTGAACATGGCCGGATCCTACATTTTGATATTCGGAATTGTGGAAATGCCAAAAATATATTAGTGAGTTATTTTAGTTTATAATATTTTAGTTCCTGGAAAATTGGTCTGAGTTACGACAACAACTACTTATGACGCATCAGATGTACCCTGAGCGTAATATCTCAATCACATCACCAGATTTTGTCTAATGTCAAACAAATATATATGACCATTAACAAATATACAGTTTAATTAGCTTATACACATTATTCGCAACAAATTATATTGATCAAACAATGTATTGATGAAGCGTTTGATGAAATGTTTCAGCATGCAAGCGTTGTTGGACAGATACTACAAAGCGAATGAGGAGAATCAAGTGCTGAACCCCACTTCTGAAGCTCAGGTCTGACATTTATATTTTCAGCTAAGCTAGTTGATCATACAAAGTTTTAAAGAACAAGCTGGCATATAAAATTTCAAGCATTTTATTTATTTATTGAACTATGAATATTAAATACTCCGTATATAGACATTTCGTTAATATGTCAACATCGACGGCATGCATGACAGATCTGGGATTTGGTAAAGGGAACATTAATTATAGGACTGTTACTCGCGGTACGGAGTATAGTAATACAGATTGGACAATGTTAGAGGTTTATAGTGTAGGCACCTAAAAATGTCTACAATTAGTAATAATTTTACTACACTATTAAAATTTTACTACTCACACAATTAATTTTACTACCTTAATTTTTCATTATAATTATTTTTACTATTCCGATTTTAATTTTATTACTACTAACTCAATTTTAAATTGTAGACAAATTAATTGTGTCTACACTGTAGACCTTTAGCAATTTGCATACAGATTTCGTTAAATATACCGATTTCTTTTGGGCTTATTTCGATATCTTAAATTTTAAAGCCGAGTATGGTAGTTTTGAAACTGTACTTGTGGTAAGAAAACATTCGTGTTTTAATTTACATATACAACATGGTGTAAGAAAATACGAGGTAGAAATTCAACAACATATTTATGGAATTATGGATTGTTTGAGGAAGCGGACATCGTCCTCCCATATTAATTTAAGATCTAATGGACATACTTCGCCATGGAATTCTCAGTTGTGGAAGGTTGAAGCAGAGGGTTTGAGGCAACAAGTGGAAGATCTGAGAAAGAGTAACAGGTACGCCATTTTTTCATACATGGCCTGGTAACAGTACGTACAATAATCTCTATTAATATTACTATATATAAACTTGTTGCTGCTAATGAGTATTAAACAGCCAATGAGGACGCAATCCTCTCTCCGGAAGCATGTGGAATACCCTTTCCGACTAAGGGAAAAACGTGGCATCAAAATAATGTGCTAGCAAGAGATTCAATTCAGAATAGTTCAGGTATACAAGGGATACACGCACGGTGCAATAATGCACTGTGCATGAAGATCTGAGGAATGATAAGACATGCGCGGTGCTTTGCACCATGCATACTAAGAGACAGGGAAAAATGGTAGGGTCAAGGGTGATGTCCTCACCTTTTTTCCTTGTTTTTTAGTATACCATTGTGCTGTTTCGATCATACCTCCTCGAGATCTTCCAACTTAAATTGTCTCTGTTTTCTTTGCTGCTGCCCTTGACTTCATCAAGCATGCACCTTCATCTCTGGGCTTCCTCAGCAAGCCCAAGATAAGAGCCTTCCTTTGACCATTACAAGCCCAATATAATGACATATTATATATGGGTTTGACTTCACTCAAAATGGGTCAAAGTGAAAATACAAGGGTCCAACATATTGGGCACCTTTCAATACCTAACAAATACGAATTACTCTACTAATAGTATCTCAGACTCTAGAGCATATGTACAACCATAATATTTCTACCTTGAGTTCTTAAATAAAAATAAAAAAATTACTTTCATTATGGAAGTAACTAAATAAAAACTGACTTATAACTCAGTTTTTATTTAAGAACTCGGGAGAAATAAAGAGAGGTCATTTTTTTTTCTTCTTCTATTCCACGAGCTAGTATTGTTAGTGATTATTACAATATGATAACATGTATTTGGGCTTAAACGAGAAGAGAATAACCAAGAAAATGAAACATACTACTCCGTATATTGTTATTTTTTAGTATTTATGTCACTCAACATGAATATTATTGGGCATTATACTTAGTTTATCGTTTACTCGAGCATTGTTAGTGAGAGGTTGTGGATATGCCCTTTCGTTTATCAGATCATTTACTCGATATAGCACATAGATTCACTTGTTTGATGATTATTAAACATCTCCTACTCATGTATTGTATGCATGCATGTGTTCGACGAAAATTTGTACATGTTTTCTGAGCTGTGATTATTGATGTATATGCCCCTTTCGTTTCCTAGGTTGTTAACGTTTTGTTGAAAAATGTCAATAATCTAGAAGAACGAAACGAGTACATGTTAGTATCTTACGTTTTACGTACAAACTCTATATTAGTATATAACAATTCATCGTCTTTTCATATACATAGCCTATAGCCTTCAACCTAATGATTTAATTATCATAGAATTATTGAAGTCCGGCCTATATAGATCGATCGAGGGGATTAATTTAGGAAAATTAAGTTAAGTCTTTGAAATATGAAATGATGGTGGTGTATATGAAGAAACAAGTTATTATGTTCTCCATTGCAGCCAGCCAAACTCATACCACAAGCAACAAACTAAGTTTAGCTGGCTCAGCAAGCTCAAGCAGGGATTTGATGATGAAGATGGTGAAGCGTGAAAACAGCTTGACGAACACATAAGAATGCATGCACGTACTTCTACATTAAACAATGTCGTGTTCAGGGGAAATGCATATGTAAGCTAGCTAGCTAATTGGTAATGTTTGGGGAATAGGTATCGGGTATATATTTTAGATTTTGATCGGGGCCTATTTTTCATCGACTATGTATATATGGATTTTGCGTGGTGATATGAAAAACACACAACAAAATTTAGATATAAATAAACTTGCAACCCCTTGATCCCTAAATTTGCAGGCAGTTGTTAGGAGAAGAGCTTGTGGAGTTAAGTTTTGATCAGCTGGAAAACCTAGAGAACCAGCTGGACCACGGCTCGAAATCAGTCCGTGTGAGGAAGGTGAAATTCTCTAAACAACGTCTAGTCTGAATATGTGATGTTAACGTTTATGTCATAATCCAATAGAATTCAGGGAATTTATTAAGATCCAAAGTCCAAAGATAAGTTTGATGGAACATTGTTTGATTTTGTAGGAAGAAGTTTTCAGGGAGAAAATACACGAGCTCAACAAATCGGTATGTCACACATTAATTAATAACCACGAGCTCATTTCAATTATACGTTTACATGCAGTTGATGAGCAAACTTGATTGTTACGTCGTCAACTACAGGAAATTAGCATGCACCAAGAGAACATGGAGCTGCACAAGAAGATTAATCAAATGCATCAAGAAATCGTGGACTTGCAAAAGAAGGTTGAGACTTGAGCCCTTGTGTGATTAAATTTCACAAATAACATTAAATTTTATCGTAATATAGACTAGACTTTTATACGACCTACTTATGCATGCGGATGTTTTGAAAATCAAGGAAGTCTTACTCCTACCTAATACGGAATAATGGTTAAGATGGAGGCACTGAAACATAGCAGCAGTTATTACACATCATGTCACCGAATTAAAGTTTGATTTTTGCTCTTCTTGTTATATATAGTGACACAACATATATGTTCCTCGATGTTTATTATCTTCAGGTCGTCGCTCCACCAGGAGCAAGAGATGAAGAGACCGGCGGGAATGGAGGAGCGTCTAGCAGCTCAGCATATGACACATACGACCCAATTCAGCTCAAGCTAAGCTGACTCAAAGGCCGGTCACTTCACTACGTCAAGGAGAATATTTCGAAGCCTTCTTCAACAAGCGCGAGCTTAGACGATGAAATCAATTTTTGTGATCGAGACAGTCTAATCGATTTACGTTTTTTCAGTTCGTACCTTTTAATTAATTCGGGTTTCTGCCAAGTAAGACTACAAGGACGACAAAGCTATCCATCGGGCGTGGGGTAGCTAGTGTATGTGTTGTCGTTATTGCTTAGTCTCATTATTATTACGGATTTATTTACCGTAAGCATGCTTGTGATGAGCAAATTACGCTAGTACGTCATGTAACCCATCTTAAGCTCGAAGGGTTCAAGGTGAAGATAGGCCGTGAGGGGATGGTTCCAACTTTACACTGCATTGCAAGTCGTAAGTCGTAACCAAGTTGTAAGTCGTAAGTCGTAACCATGCCTGAGCCTATATTGTTTTGTGTTGTAATTTCCATTTCATATTGTGAGACACACAAGTATGTCATTTAGTTTTTGTAATAACTTTTGAAGGTGACAATATTATACTCTAAAGGCGATCGATTTTTTTTCTCTATTACGATATCTTATTCCGACCGGGACAATGCTAGAGGTCTACAGTGTAGACACCCAAAACTGTTTACAATCAGCAATAATTTTACTACACTATTAAAATTTTACTACTCACACAAGTAATTTTACTACGTGAATTTTTCATTACAATTAATTTTACTACTCCGATCACAATTTTACTACTACTAACTCAATTTTACATTGTAGACAAATTAATTGTGTCTACATTGTAGACCTCTATCAATTTGCTTTCGATAGACGAGAGCAATAAATCACATACATATTACATCTTGACATACATCTATGTATCTTTTAGCCCGTATGTAGAGATTGTTATATAGGTCGATTATATCGAGATTGTATTCTATTAGTAGACAATATGGGTAAAAAAAAACATGTAAAGAAGGAAGTATAGATGCAAAACTTTGGAAATCACAACATCGTTCATCGTTGCTACTCAAATTCTATGTTTCACTTTGTTTTACGTACCAAGAGTAGTATATCAACACTACATATCGTCATGTCACTGTAGTATCCGATCCGCAGAATTATTATGGCTGAAAAAAAAAACAAACAAATAAAGCTAAGTCGTCGTGCAACATTGGCACCTCCTACAGCTCAACTACAAGTATGCATGTATACGATTGAACGAGAATGTTATTTGTTTCTAAACTGTTGAATCACTCTCCGTGAAATCACCATCTCAACTAAGCAAACATAAGTAATGTATATAGCCCTATGCCTGTGCAACCAACTCCAATTCAGCCTGTTGGCTGAAAGGTTCTTTGTCTTAAACAATAAGTCGGGTGTTTGGGACTTGTACGTAGCCAACAACAACATATATGTAGGCGTGCAATTCCACATATCTTTTGCATGAAATTATAAAGTGGATAAGGATACATATACACAAGTGTTTGAGGAATCTTCATACACTATTGAATGTTTATCACCTTAGGCCGCCCAGATTTAGGTCCCACTGGCTGACCGTCTCGCACTCACGCCCACTGCCTAACCCCTTTTCCTAGATTAGTTTTGCCCAAATCAATTTTTTTTTTTTAATTTTTTGGAGAGAGAAATGTACTGCTGGGATGGGCGAAGGAGTCGATGGTGGCTTAGTTGGGTTCACCGGCCATCAGTGGTCCTGAATTCCTGATACATACTGTGGCCTAAATGCTGTGCGTTGGTGGTGGTTGTGGATGACGGCGAGCGGTGGACGTTGTTGGTCGGTGATGAGGGGTGAGGGAAGTGATCGAGAGTGGGATTACCTATGTTAATTGGGCCAATCGCCATTGTTAGTATAAGTCTAATTGTTCATATGCTTAATTGTCAAACTATAATTGGTGACGTATGAGATTTCTCATACACCTAGTGTATGTGTACAAGCTTCCAATTAAAATCCACTTACAAGAATTCTCGAGGAAGTGATCTGAGTTCCGATCCCAATATTTAAACTTAAAACAAATCTCATCCAGAATGGTAAAATGATACTAATCCGATGAACAATTTTGTACTGGGGATGCTATGGTCACTCTCTTTGGGAGAGTGACAAGGAATAATCAAGCTTTTATTGGCTATTCAACAAAAAAGTAATCATTTACTTGTAGCATTAATTGCACCACTTGTGAATTACAACCAATGAAAGTTTGAGTGTTCTTTGTCACTCTCCCAACAAAGAGAGTGACCATATCATCCCTCTTTTGTGCTTCCAAACTCGAAGAGGGGAAAAACGGTTTTGTACTCTAAAACCACTTATCCCACAGTATTCATCGACTGACCAAAACCACTAGAGATATAATTAAATGACCATGTAGCTTCTCGCCTTTACATTTCATGATAAGGCAATGCCTCAAATAGAAAAATACAAGAAAATGACATTTTCGTTGCTTTGCCTTAGACCTCCAATTAATAAATCAACAATATTCTATACATAGCTAATGTACGGTCATCTGTACGATTGTACATGTCTATACATGTTGTATAAATTAATTAATCAACTAATTAACAACAGGCACTATGTCAAAAATGGCCTTTAAAAACGGTTCTCCTAAAGCTAAGCAGAACGGTTGTAGAACCGTTCTCTAGACGACGGTACTTAAAGTCTAAGAGAACGGTTACAACCGTTCTAAAAGGGTATTAGAACGGTTATAGACAGAACCGTTCTAAAAGGTCTTTTAGAACGGTTTTGTCTAGACTCCCTATCTTTAAGAACGGTTTTGTTAAAAACCATTCTTAAAGACCCTTGCTCAAATTTTGAATTGCTCTGCTGGCACGCGTTTTTTATTGGGACCTATGAGAACGGTCTCTTAGGTCTGTTTTTTTTTTTTTTTGGGATGAATTTACAGACCTCCCATCCAGAAACTTTTGGCGGTCCGCCATCAAAACAACGCGGACCACGTCTACAACCTGCTAAGAAATGGGAAAAGAACAATGCTCCACAAATCATACCCATTCTTCTACTCCATTCTCATACTCCAAAGTACAATACCAATGTCCAGCACCATTTTCATCTAACAACTACTATATATTCAACAAATCATCACCATTGCTATCTTACAAAATCCAAGTTGTCCAACCTACAAATCTAAGTTCCCCGTCCATCCTACAAAATCTAAGTTCTCTATCAACTACCATAAGCATGCAAGCTAAGGTAGTTAACTATACGATACTACATATGACTAAATTACCTTATATACGTATGCTAAATGATGTCATCATCGTTTTGACCACCCCGAAGAACTATGTCGGCTAATATGTCTCGCACTTTATCAATTTCTTTATCGGAGTAGTATTACGTACGGTCTTTGATAACATACTACAAAAGAACACAAAACTATAGTCAATAATCACAACCTATTGTGAGAGGATTTCAAATTCATTGTTGAGAAAAATCTAAATTTATGAAAGTTAGTAGTTTTTCATAATTACCGATTTGGGAATGAAATTTTTGCCCGTTTCAACTACTTCTTTCATATAGCGACACACATAGTAGCCACAATCCATTGATCCTAAAGGTTGTCGAGGGACCTACATTAAATCACGAAATAAAGTTAATTACTCCATATAAAAATGTTATAGATAAAAAATTAATTAAGTGAATTAAAAATAAAAGACAACAAGTTATTATGATTGATTTACCGTCACCACCGTTCATCTTAACTTTGAGGATTTTTCAAGACTCGCAAGAGAATTAGCACTCTGGAATCTATTGTTGCTCCTACGTACACATTATAAGTTCATATACAAGTTCTTATCATATAACATAGTAGTAATAAATTTCAAATTAAAATAATAGATAAAAATAAAACTTACTCGGCTAGTAGATTAATAAGAATTGTGGGGGTTCATCTCTTGTATTGGCGGAATCTAACCAATAAACAATCCGTGCTCCGAGATTCACCACCGCAAGCATCCAATGGGCACTATAATTATGAAACAATAATATCACATGCATGGCCGGAAATAGAGCAAATAATTAAAAAAGTGTTATAAGAATGCAAAAGATACATTTCATTATAAGGAGCAAAGAACAATTTACCACCACTTAGACATGATGTACATTGAAATGCTTTTAAAATATAAGCCACACGTGTTTAATTTAAAGTTATTCTACTTAATTAACCTAAAACCTAACTAGCTACTTTAATTTATAAATTAAAGAACAAAAGATAGATAAAAAAACTTACTTGCTATTAAATTAGAGATTGATAATTGCCCAAATTGTAGTCTAGTCGCCGGAAAATGGTTGCCCCAATTTGTAGTAACAATCTTCAACTCAATTAGGGATAAAAATCTTGAGAAAAATTGAGAACCTTGAGAAGAATAACCTTGAGAAGAATAACTTTGAGAAGAATAACTATACTAATAATGAATTGGGTAATACATTATAGAAATTATTGATTGCAAATAATTGAGTTTTTTTTTTTATTTTTTTATTTTTTTTTTTTTCTGGGTTGAAGACAGTCGAATAGAAGGGAGGATGAAGATGGGCGGTTTTTTTAACAAGGCCTTTTAGAACGGTTTCCAGAAAAACCGTTCTAAAAGCCCAGCCTTTAAGAATGGTTTTAGATAAAACCGTTCTAAAAGCTTTGGTCTTTTAATTGACACAGGCTTTTAGAACGGTTTTGGGTAAACCGTTCTTAAAGCTAGTTTTTTTTTTTCCCCTCGATTCGACGTTTAAGAACGGTTATATTAGGACCCGTTCTAAAATAACTTTTGAGGACGGTTTATTAAAATTCCGTTCTCTTACGTAGGTTCTGGAAGACCATTTTTGACGTAGTGAGGGAAGGACATGAAAGAAGATAACGGAGTAATTTATTGTATTTATCATCAAATTATAAAACTATCAAGTATGAGACTATATATAGGAAAATTTGTGCGAAACCACTTCCAACTTTCACAATTTTTTGGGAAACCACCTTATTAAAATAAATTTGTGGAGAACCACCAAATATAAACAAAACCAATGGGTAGAACCACCTCCTTACCCAAACCACCCTGTCACCACCTCTAACGACCACTAGCCACCACCATTCTTGCCGCCACTGCCACCACCCACCGCCGACAAGGTCACGCCGACCACCACATTCCCCCGGCTCCATGTCCTCCACCCTCCACGACCATTTTCTCTCTCCCTCCATCCTCTCTTTCCTCTTGGTTTTTGGCCGCTACAAGCATGGTAATCGGCGATCGACGACCATGTTGGGGGTGTCGAGGGTAGCTAAGGTGGTGGTTGGTATTGACGGATGGTGATGCGTGGTGGTTAGAGGTGTTGGGTGGGTGGTTTGAGTAAGGAGGTGGTTCTACCCCTTGGTTTTGTTTATATTTGGTGGTTCTCCACAAAAAAAAAATAATAATAAGGTGATTTCTCAAGAAATGGTGAAAGTTGAAGGTGGTTCCCCACAAATTTTCCATATATATATTAGGTCTAACGAGTAACTTTTGAAACAATGATTAATTACTTTTACAAATTCCGGAGTAGTAATTTTAGATAAAATTACTTTTGCACAGTTATTTTTGAGTCATGTAATTTTTGAAATTAAAGATAATATTTTACAACTAATAATAAGTTGCTTAACCTAACAATTAGGTACATTCGCATAGTTGTATGTTCACTTGTTCTTACCAATGTAAAAAAAAAAAAAAAAAGAGCTGCTAAGAATTGGAACATTTTTTCTACTAATAGAGTATTATACAAAGGTCCGTGGCATGCATGTGGGAGATAGAACATGATGACGACGTTGCGAGTGATGTAATGGAGTCTTAAACAGCATTTTCTGGATTTTAAATTTCTCGCGGAATGCTTTTAGAAAGGTCGCCATATATAAGGGAAATGCTATTGGCACACATTTTGCACTCTCTTGCACTTCGACTAATCGAATTTCTTGATATAAAATTATTGAGAGTGAGGTGCGTCGAAGTGCTCATAAACTTTACAAGTCTAAATGTAAGATGTAAGATGCCCGCCCCTTCAAATTTGTGGAGGCTAATTATAATTCGACGTCCAGCCAAATCATAACCAGTCTTATGGGTAAACGGGAAGGTGCGATTGTATAACCTTATTTCAAAGTGTTGATAATAATAAGATAATTTAGTATACCCCACATACGAGTATAATTTATTCGAATTTTGAGAAAAATTTAAGGTTTGAAGAGGTAAGCATGTCACGACTCACATCCTAAGCATATTCCAAGATTTCATCGTGGACCTACATACCACTTGCGGAAAAGTCTTAAACTTTTTGCTATACAACTAAAATGAGGGTATTTTGGGAAATTAACAACTTTTCATAGTGTGACTGTGCAAGTATAGAGGTGAAGATATCGCATATATATTGTCATTTTATTTGTTGCTTACATACTTTAATAAGTCCTCCCTTCGCTCCCTTCTCCCTGACCTCTATCCCTTTCCATTCCCATTTTTTTAAAAAAAAAAGAGGTTTCTTGCTTAATTTTCTTATTGAATAATTACCATCTTAATTAATTAAACATTCTCATAATCTCTTAACTCCTATCTAATTTGACCAAAAAAAAAAAACTTTTTTACTTTTGGAAAATTTGTAACTCATTTTTATTCTTTTTCCTTCTTGGTTCAGATCAAGAAAAAATTGTCATTTTTGCATCGTAATTATTCGAAAAAAATAGCATGGGAAGAGGAAAGATTGCGATCGAAAGAATCGATAATTCAACGAGCAGGCAAGTGACTTTCTCGAAACGAAGAAATGGGTTGTTCAAGAAAGCTAGAGAGCTTTCAATTCTTTGTGATGCTGAACTTGGAGTTGTTATTTTCTCAAGCACTTCAAAACTTTATGAATTTGCCAGCACCAAGTAAGTACATATATATATTCTCCCTATTCTTTCCCTGCAAAATACGTTTTTTTCCATAAAGCGATTATATATATATATTTATATTTGTAGGGGCGGAGTTAAGATTTCAAATTTGGGCGAAATTTTGAAATTAAATTTTTAGTGAAATTAGTTTTGACGATATGCTTGGGTTACGGTAATTTCTGTTCGATAATGTTTGCAACACCTTAACTTATATTAAAACCAATTAAATCGGCTTTTACATGAGTATCATCATTTTTGTAGGGTTTGTCATGCAAGCGCGTCTTACATCTTATGCTTGCCCAAATGTTTGACCGACTTAGCTTGTTAATTATTTCAATTCATCTTGACTAGTTATTTCTAAAATGTTTAGGTTTAATTTGATTTTGTTAATTGTGGAGCGTCATAATGAAGAAACTTCAGTATAGCATATCGATCTGCATATGACCAGCATAGTAATAATTATCGATCAAGGTCGTCTATTGTAGCTCTAACACAAAACATGTGAAAGAATCGTTGAATCGTAATATCTTGTCAAAATATAGAGCTAGTTGCATTGATTAAGCTAAAATATTAATGTTTTATAGATACCTTGATAAAGATTATTAATTGCATTATCTAATAATAGACTAATACTTCTTCAACATTTCAGCACAAGATCTGTGATCGAAAGGTACTCCAAAATGAATGCTAATAATCAACCTTCAACTGCTGTTCCAGACCTTAAGGTATGCTGTACTACTGTACTATAGTGCACGTGTACTAACTACAATTTGGTAAGTGAGATAAACTATCAACTATCATAATATTAAGTCATTTTGAAACTGATATATCCATTTTATACACTTCTTTACGTTTGTTCAAATATATAATAGAATAAACCGATCAAACTAAACTTAAGGAATTGAAAGATACAGAAGCCAACATACTTGACACACATGATCAATATGCTTACTGATCGATATGAAATTACATTCTCCGTATGATTATTTTTAATTTCCATGTATACAACTATACAACTAATACAAGTAACATAAAATCGTAAAAAATAAAATAAAAAAATACACTGTCATGGCCAGCCTTTCAGTATAAAGAGATGTTTTTTGCAGAGTCACATATTGAATTTAGTTTTCTGATCATCAGTTTTGGCAAAGGGAAGCAGCGCGATTGAGGCAAGAACTGCAATGCTTACAAGAGAGCAATAGGTGAACATGATCTATTGACTACTCCTATTGATGTGTGTAAAAAAATTTGCACTTTTATTTTTCATAAGGCCTACTCCATATAACTTGAGGAAAATGCAGAAAAAGTAGTGGTTTTCATTTTTCAGTTTCCATATGAATATTACAAAAACAACGAGTTTTATATTAAGCTGCTGTATGTTGTAATTAACTCATTTAATTAACTAAGTTTAAGGATGAAAAAAACCAAAAAATAAAACAAAAATGAAAACGTCAGTGACACCGAACAACCCTTGATTAACAAAATTATATGCATTGTGATGATGCAGGAGACTCACGGGTGAAGAGCTTTCCGGTATGTGCTTCAAAGACCTACAAGATGTCGAAGATCAATTAGAATCGAGTTTGAGGAGTGTCCGAATGCAGAAGGTGAGTGGCTCCTAATTGTATTCGTATTATGAATTCTTCATTTCTTCTCTAACTATCACATAGGAAAAAAAAAAAAGAATATAATAGTGGTTGATGTTGCAAAACTCGCAATTAAAACAAACAGCCATTGAGCTACTTAATTAAGCGAAATTGAGATGTTACAAACATTGTTGAAAATAAGGCCGTCTCATAATAGAATTTGTGATATTTTGTCAGATGATGTCATGTAATAGAATAAATTAGATAGTAACATATATGGAAGTTTTTACTTTTGCGCTAAGTGTATAAAAAACCGCAACTAAACGAATCACACAGTACACATAGTAATAGTATATGATATGGTGATGATTAAAGAAGCTAATTAATCTGATATTATTTGCAGGATCATGTTCTTGCTCAAGACATCAAGGAGCTTAATCAAAAGGTAAGCCTGTATGGCTGTATGTAACATGGTATTTTAGTAGATGGACTTGAGTAATGAGTAGTTTATGAAATTAAATCGAATCAAATCAAATAACTTATGTGAATAATGTTAAGTATAGCTCAATTCTAACTAGAGGTCGTTGATTGATGGTACTCAATTCTCGTGATTCGGATTTAATTTTGAAATTCGTCTACATAAAAAAAACAGCTTCTTGAATTGACTCCTTTAGGTAGCGTTTGGAAACATGAATTTGAAAATTTGTAATCATTTCAAATCCATCATTTGAGAATGTGGAATTCAAATATAAATTCAATGTTTGGGGAGGGTGGGATTTCAAAATGACACCTCTTGAGGTGTCATTTGTTTTTGGCCTAATTGGATTTGATACAAATTCCAAAGGATTTGACACAAATCCGAATTCTCAAATTCTTGAGTTCCCAAACATGTGATTTGTGTCAAATTTGGATTTGAGAATCAAATCTTTGTTCCAAAAACACTAATAAACATGCATGAAAATATGGTGATCAATTGTTGTTTAATTCACAGGGAAACCTCGTTAATCAAGAGAATATTAATCTCCGTCATAAATTCAAGGTTGTGCAAGAAGAAGGATTGGAGCTTCGAAAGAAGGTAAATGTTGTTTCTGTACAAATCATGTTACCTTTGCGAGACTTTTTACGTGAGAGACGATACATAAGCCCTTCGAGCTAGCGTTATTATACATCATTTTTAACCACAATGTTACCATTCATCTGAAAGCCGAAAAATAGTGAAATATGCATAAATGAAATTCATCATACATGTCATTGATACGTAGCCTCTCTTTAATTTCTCGATACACTATTGAAGAAATTAAGGTTTACGGTCTCATCAGGTGTATGAAGCATACCGGGCAAATAAAGCACATCAACATAGCTTATCGATTACGCCACAAAGTAGCCAAAAGAGTGTTCTTCACAATGATGAACCACTTCTTCTACAGCTAAGCCAACCACAACCAGTAGAGATCATACCCGCCTCATCACCAAGCAAATGAATGAAGCCAAGCTAGCAGGGTACCAATTAATGTATGTTTCAATGCTTCAGCGCGTATAGTTTGGGACTTGATATACGTAGCAGTAACTGATAAACACCACCTTTTTCACGATCTCTTGTCGTTGCAAATTATGTCCTGTGCACTTATGCATGTAGTATGCCAGTATGGAGTTATGTTAGCTAGTCATATGTGACAATGTCCAGTCTTTCAATTCACCCAAGATCAAGCCACTTCAAGGTGGTATGTATGTTCTTGTAGAGCTAGAAGGCCAATGCTCATTGCCCTTTGATGCAAGTGAAGCCAATTGTTGATGTATAGGGATTATACTACAGGGCAATAATAGGTTGTTGCATAGTAAATTTGTAAGCAACAGTTACACCCTGTTTTTTTTTTTTTCCGTTTGCATTTTGTAATAGAGAAGTTTCAACAAATAAATCTTTGAGGCACAACTTGATAACAACATAAATTAAAGATCATAGCATAATCTCCTAATCATTAGGCCTATTACTTTACTCATTACAATTACAGACTTTTAAACATACAGATTTTGTGGTAATCTGCTGTCTTAATACACTCCGGGATTATTGAGAGTGAGTATGAACAATCTTATTAAAGTTAAATATAATGATGTGATCTAGTGATCATCATATTCCAATCTTACAAGAGACTGTAAGCAAGTGGACCTAAACAATTGATCGTTTCTTGAACGAGGTATATCGTAACTCATCTTGTCGTCCATGGCGCTAGATCGACCTACATGTCATAAATCTCTAATATCGATTAAACTTATTATAATTGAAGACGACCTAATGTCGATAGTGACTTAACTTTTGAGTTTTCCATTGTGTGTGACAAGGTATGAACTTGAGTTCCAATAATGTACATGAGAAATGAGACTATACTAAAAGAAATGGTCCGTTAACGATCTGTTGACGTTATACTTAAAAATAAGTAAAGATTCCTTAAAATAATGTGATAGCAAACATGTCTAGAAATGTGTGCATAAAATGAACATGTGTCAGATCATCATT
The DNA here is from genome assembly GCA_963680865.1 of Spergularia marina. Taxonomy (NCBI): domain Eukaryota; kingdom Viridiplantae; phylum Streptophyta; class Magnoliopsida; order Caryophyllales; family Caryophyllaceae; genus Spergularia; species Spergularia marina. The sequence goes on along the minus strand of OY804547.1, from coordinate 21,240,278 downwards.
TGAATGAGTGTCTTATCATGTGAGTCTAGATATCACCTGTTACAGAGAAGATACGATTTACTAATTAATGAATCAAAGGGCAGATAACACATATCTATGGGTCAGTACTTACCTGTAATTGCGTAGGTCGTACGACTGTGATTAAATATAATAATATTCAATAATAATTTTTTTCTAAGTAGGCATATTTTCTGTTGGATTTATAGTTTTCTTGATTAGGGGGAATTACATTACTTCCCTCACATGAAAAGTTGAAAAGTAAGACTATTAGTACAACTACATCTCTGCATAATACTATTCTGAATGAAAGCAAAAGGATGGTGATGTCATCCAACTTGCTAATAACAAAACCTAGGAATTTACAAATTTTCAGGTTTGACCGTTGAGAAGATCTTATTTTATCTTAAACATTTGATCAGTTCTCAAACAGCCTTAATTAGCTCATCTTTGCTGCTTCAATAGATGGCTGAAATGCAAAAAGCTACTTAGAACTTATAAGATGGGTTTGACGGAAATTAAATAATAGGTGATTGATAGGAGAGCAATTTAGACTTGAATATGTGAGTTTTCTTTATTTGTTTTATAAAGCTTACGATAACTTATTTTGAAACCAGAACATTCATATAATCATGTGTTGTTCTGAGTGGTTGTTGCACGGTGGTTGAAACTGTTAGAGATGGCTATGGCCATGGCTGGAGGTTGGAGCTCTGATGGTTATTGATGCATGTAGTTATACGGTGTTACGGAGTATTAATTAAAGTATGTAATGGTATATTTGCAGAATTATTAAAATTCTCAATTAACACGCTACAATGTATTCCGTTACTTAGAACAGTTCAAAAGGAAAAGGTAAATAAGTGACCGTGAAGATTGGACAAATATTCAATCACTAACAACCTCGGACAGCAAGTAAGGTAAGATGACAGCAGCAAAAGCAAGAAAAGATGATTCTGGCACTCACATAAAATATGCGTACTTTGTTCATCAAATGCTAGTTGAGAGATTTTATAGTGGATTTTCTTGTTTTAGGAACCAAAGTTGAAATTACTAAGTGTATATTTATGGGTAAGTCCGAGGTTTACATTAGCCCAAACATGATGGAGGCAAGAAAAAGTGGCCTTGTTGGCTTTAGTAAATTTAGCTAAACAAGGAATTTCCCTATTTTAGAAACCTTAAAAAAGTTGATTTTTCGTACTAAATTCAAAGATGCTTATCATTTTTTAATTAGTATTGCTTAATTTGTGCGTGATTCCTGCATTTGGATCATTGGCCATCTTATTACCATTAATTCATGTGTTTAATTTGTACTTAAAAGTACCAAGTTGCGCAGCCTTTATATACCAAGTGGACAATCTACTTGAAGTTAATACCTAATTAGTCAAATTTCCACTCTTTTAGTGGAAGCTACATCATGTGTAATATTGGAATTTGGATTTATTCAGAAATTGTCTACTCAAGTGTTGTCTCTTTAGTGGCTAGTGAAACTGAAAGATTTTAGAATCCAATTTTTCTTTTCATAAAGGAAAAATAAATAAAGTTATTTTAAAGTAGACTTATTATATATATTATGACAACCAGTCTGTCTGGAGTATACGTGTCTGAAGTTAATTGAAGATTTGAATATGATTGGTTAAAAGTTATCTATAATGTGCAAACTTTGATTATATCGATGGAGACGTTATAAGATACTATGCCGAGTTTTATAATATTGTACTTTTAAAGAAAATATTTGAACCAACCAAAATTATATGTAGAGAAAATGTGTATGAAAGTTCTAAATTTGACTCAGCTTTTATTATATGTAGAGAAAATGTATATATATGAAACATGTCTTACACATATGCAAGATAAAGGTATGCGAGGGGTAATGCAAAACTATAGCTACGATCCGTTTTATAGAGTGAAGAAATCATTAGGGCCTTTAGATTTCAACTCATCCTACTAATTAATTAAGGTAAAGACGATGGATTTTGCACCATGATGCTATAGTTAGCTAGTATTGGATTTACTTTGGAGATCTATTCTACAAGAAACATGCATATAGGCAAAGTACAATCATAAACAAACAAAGGGTGGAAAAATGTAATACGGAGTATACATTATTGAAGGATTGAGTTCCCTGAAATTGAAAAATAACTCTACACGGTAGAGTTTACTTAAAAAGAAAATTAATTCTACCATGTAAATTTATATCTTATTTCCACAAGTACATACATTTTCAATTATATTTTTTGTTATAGTTAACTCTAACAACTCTATGAAAAAATAACTCCAGGGGCCATTATTGAAATATATCACCAATAATTTATGCGAATTTACGTATTATAGTATAAAGACCCTCAACTTTACGTATTTGACAACTTTGATAATCCGACTTCGATTAACTAAACATTTCTCAATCAATTATTTCCTTAACTATGCTAGCTTTAAATTATTTCCGTTGCCTATAATTTCCTCACCATGTTTAATTTTGCTGCAATTGTGGACGAACATATGATTGATATGAACTTCTGTCATGTTCAATTATTAACATTCTCACATAATCAAGTGTGCTAAATTAAAGATTATAAGTAGTAAATAATATGCTTATGTAGTAAATTTAAGATGTTTGCAGTAAATTTATGAAACTGACGGTAAAATCAACATTGTTACGAATTTATCAATCGAAAGAAAATTAAATTGATTTAATTCTCAAATCAAGAACCCTTGATTGTATCCCTTTTCTTATAATCCAACATTTACAAAATTGTGCAACAAAATTTACTGCATCTTTGATTAAATTTACTACAAACAAAACATATACATTTTTTTTATTTGTCTACATATGGACTCCTAGTATTTTTGTTTATAAAAAAGGTATGAAGTATAGCATAATTACTACATTTCTGAAAAGTCTTGTCTTTCTCTCAAATGATCGAACGCATGCCCTTGAGAACGATTCACTCAATAAAAATTTAGGGATGTATTCACTTTCCAATTATTAAAAAAATAATGAGGGCTCCGTCCTCCCTCATTTGGTAATGGGAAATCGATGTTTTTTTAATTCAAGGCGACTATGACGTGTCGACTTTTTAGAGGCTCGACGTAAGCTGGATTATTCCTCAAATTAATTATCCATTTGTTAACCTCATCCACTAACCCATTTTTGGGATCTTTCTGACCATCCTAGGTAACATCTGAGCAACTTTCCCAACTGCTCTTTAAATTATTTTTTTCCCCCTCAAATACAGAAAGTAAAGCTCTCTGACCAATTGCTATTATAATTCTACAAAAGAATATGATTCCATTGAAATTAAAATATAGTTACGATCTATTTCTAAGAATGATATAGGACTATGCATTTTTCTTTAGAACCTCGATTACCGGTGACTATTGTGTTTAATTTCTCCAAATATAGCTATAAGAAGACTCCAGTAGTGTTTTAAGGCAGTGAAAAAGTGATTCCTATACCACAAACACATATGTAATGGACACATTCCTTAATTAATTTCGGGTAAGGCATATTGTTACTACCTTTTACCTTCTCCCACTCCCACAAATCATCTATCACCACATTCATTCTATGAGTAGGGGCATTTTAGGCTTAAAAATGAGAATTTTGTTGTGGTGAAGCTAAAAGGGAGTGACAATATACATACCTTCAATCCCTGCATTTCAGATCAATATGTATCTTAACATTTGAGATTTTTTTTCCGAAATAGGGCTCAAAAAATAAATATTAAACAAAATGGGTTGGATTGAAAAATGTTCAATCTTATGGGGTGCACGTCACCCCATTTCAGGTCCGGGACAAAACCGCCAGTGCCCCTGGCGGTTTTAAGTGAAGAGAAATCGCCACCCTCCATGACGGTTTCTTCACAAAAATGAGTATACAAATCGAGTGGGTGATATTTTGGCCGAGGGTGAAACCGCCATGGAGGGTGGCGGTTTCACTTAAGTGAAACCGCCACCCCCCATGGAGGTTTCACCGTGAAACCGCCACCCCCCATGGCGGTTTCACCCTTGGCCAAAATATCACCCCGATATAACGTCAATCCAAAAAAAAAAAAATTGAAACCGCCATGGGGGGTGGCGGTTTCACTTAAGTGAAACCGCCACCCCCCATGGCGGTTTTACCCTAGCCAAAGTATCACTTACAACCTCATAGCTACTGTTCAAGACACTTAAAACCGCCAGGGGCACTGGCGGTTTTGTCCCGAACTTGAAATGGGGTGACGTGCACCCCATAAGATTGAACATTTTTCAATCCAACCCATTTTGTTCAATATTTATTTTTTGAGCCCTATTTCGAAAAAAAATTCAACATTTGAGGGGTTTAGTCTTGACTTTTTTGGTTATATATTGAGCTTTAATTAGTCTGAATACTAATTAATTTGACTTATGGTAAAAATCGTTCATTTAGCTTCCAAGACACGCACTAGCTTCAAATATCGTTTATGTATGTATATACTTATATATGGACTTTACATTTGGAACTCATAACTCTAAAGTCTAAGTTAATTGTATTTTATCTTATTAATACGACGAGTTGTTCAGTATGGATTTCACCTTGATAACAATTCAAGTAGGTGCTAAACTAGATAATTTCCTCAATTTTCTAAAGGAGAACACATGTAACGTCATTTTACCACCATTTTAAGCCATCATATATATGTAATAGGAACATTACAAAAGGGGGGAATGCCCTTTAAGTCCTAATTGGTGAACACAAATTGTTAGTATTATGTACCCACAACATATAATATTTAAATTTCATGAGATAATATAGTTTAATAATCAGGGATGGAACTAATCCAAGGAATAATCAAACGAGATACCATCATTTTTTTTTTTTGAATTTAATTAATTAATGTTTCTAACGTTGAAGGCGCTGATATGAAGATTTACTGGTGATCTTGGGCACAGATGTCGAGATATGGCGCAACAGGAGTGAGGAGCACGTTAACACTCACGCGCGTGGGATGTTTCTAAAAATGGTAAGTGGTTTTGGGTTTCCAGGCCAGCTCCTAGTTTTGGATTATAAACCTTAAACAACTATAGACTACTTGTGTTTCATTGGGTGTTTACTACCCCTTGCTATTGGTCACTAATCACTGTAGTTGGCTAATTATTGAACCCCACATAGGACAGAAGATATAAAAATTATCCAAGTTTGGGTTGATTTGTCGTGAGTTTAACTTCTCATTTAGAAGATATAATTATGGTTCTTTATCAAAATTTTGAGTGCTTGTTTGGTATTTCTATTAATTTACTTTCGTGTCCTTTTTTTTTTTTAATCCTATATACTGGCCATGGTTAAATAAATTATGAAGTTCGGTTCAAATCTTGCTTGGATGCCCTAATTTGTTGTGAATGTAATGAAAAAGCTTAAACTTGCTTTAAATAGTTGGATTCAAATTATTTGGAAATAAAAATAAACTTTTGATAAGAAGACTTTGATTTCTTATGTAATCATTTGATATGATATATATGAATTCATCTAATACTAATTGAATATAGGGGAGCTGATGTCAACAGTAGAATAAGTTTTATTGATAATTATAATATCTAGTCTAAATTCAAATAATTTAGATATAAGCTGAATCCAAGAGCTTTTTCTCTCGGTCGCAATATTATTTCACCAAACAAGAGGCGGTCATAAGGTAAAGTCCTAGAACAAGATCTTCCACATGACTGACGATGAGCCTTTTTTCACTTTGAGGCATAAAGGTGAGATTTATGAATTGTTCCAAATTTGTGAAGCTATCTTGACCGGACTAGTGCGTACCTATGTAGTCCGATGCATTGACTAAGGTTTTCTAGTTGGTGTTTGGGCTAGGTAGATGAAAGCATAACTATATATGATGTCTACCATAACCTTGAACATATAAATTAAAAGAAGTAAGTAAAAAGAAAGAAATTAAAGAAATAAAAAAACCACTAGTGGTCTCACATGTTTCTAATTTGGAGAAGTACATAAGAAGAAACACAAAAGAAAACCAATGAGGTAAAAGAGGAAAATTAAGTCCTTTTAATCATTTTAATTTTCCTAATTCTTCAAGTAGTTGCTGTCCTTCCTCAGCTCAAAAGCTGCTCATCAACTCATTTAGTAAGTCAATCTCTCTCTCTCTCTGAAACACTTTTGTTGTAAAGCCTCAGAATAGTACAAGGTAATTGTCCCAACACCCAAAAATAACATAATATCTTGCTTATATTTTCTAAGCTCCATTTTCAATATTTTTCTTTGTATGCTGCTGTTCATCATCATATCTTCTCTATAAAGTTTTATTGGATCCAAATAATTAATTTAAACCTATGTAATTATGTTTATCTGCATGAATTTAATCTACCTTTATTAGTTTGCAATGTGCTAATCTTGCTTATTATACTGATCTGGGATGATTTCTATCTCTTACTTGGGTGCTAGAGCTTTATTATTCTCTAAATTATTATTTTTACGCGAAAATGAAACATTTTCTTTTTAAACATATAATGTTATTTTTCATTGATAGACAATGGCTTGCATACTGTGTTCTAACTAGGGTTAGTGTTGTTGAGTGATATTCATTTCTCCATTTTTAGAATTTTTAGGTTTTCGAACTTTTTTCATGGTGATTATGTCGAAAATTACTTGATTTGGATGATTTTTTTTTTTTTTTTATTATTATTATTATTATTATTATTATTAACAATCGATGGTGATTTTAATTAGAAGGGTGAAAAAAATGGGAAGAGGGAAGATTGTAATTAGAAGGATCGACAATACAACAAACAGGCAAGTGACCTTCTCAAAGAGGAGGAGTGGATTACTCAAGAAAGCTCGTGAATTATCAATTCTTTGTGATGCTGAACTTGGATTGATTATATTCTCAAGCACTGGGAAACTATATGACTTTGCAAGCACCAAGTATGTATCTTCAATTAAATTTTCATCAATCCGTTCATTATGTTGAAAATCTGGGTAAGACGATCTTATGGTGGTTACAACTTACAACTAGAGATGTGAGAGTCGCGTGCACGACACGCATGTAACACACTTTCGTGGTGCATATATGGCACGCGTGTGACACGTGTGTGTGATGCACGCGCCTCTTATATCGTTTCAAATCCTATCACAACTATAGTTAATTATATAAGAAATCGAGAATGTCTCTGATAATATTTTGTCAATCTGGTCATTCCTCATATTATGTAAAAATTCTGGATGATCGATTCGAATATAACAACTACCAATGAGATGTGAGAGTTACGTGCATGACACGAGTGTAACACAATTCTATGGTGCATAGTACGTGTCTGAGACCTGAGTGGTGTGCACGCGCCTCTTATATTGTCTCAATGCCTATTAGTCTATTACCACTACAATGAAATAAGAACTTGAGAATCTATATAATCTCTCTAATATTTAGTCGATCATTCCTCATACTAGGTTAAAATTTGGATTGCTGGATTATGACAACTACCATGAGATGTCAAGAGTTGAGTGTGCAACATGCATATAACAGATGTGTGATGCACACGCCTCTTATATCGTCTCAATACTCATCACCCAGTATGAAGTTTTTTTATTCTTTTTTTTTTACGGATGTAGTAAGAAGTTGGGAAACATCTAATTCCACAATAAATTGCCTTGAAGTTGTTTGAATTAGAAACAATAATCAATCATCTCATTTGCTTTTTTTTTTTTAAGCTGATTTTCCGTAAGAAATACACTGAATTTTTTATCTTAATTAATTGATGAATTATTATTGTTCCAACATTTAAAAGCCTCGCAAGGCTCTTGTTATACAGAATCGAAGAAAGAGCAGCTCTATAGCCCATTAGCGATAAAAAAAATTTCGGGTACATTGAGAGGGTGAGACTATCAAATAGATCAGAGGAATGATAATGATTTTCATGTGCCCTACATTTCTATCAAAACCTAAATAAAATTAGAGAAAACTTATTATCATGCCTTCGTCGTTCTATGGTTAGAGTGTTAGTGGTAAAACCAAACATTGATGTTGAATATTATGTGGTCGTAATTCCGCACGATATTGATCGATTTAGCTTGAAATTGCAGTAAAAACAAGTAAAAATATTATGTGATTTACCTTAAAACCTTGGCTTAAGCTTTTGAGTTGCAATTTTGTTGCAATATCCAAGTTCAGCATGTTCACTACGATATCCAATGCATACATCATTAAGTCTATACAAGATCCCGATAATTCGATTCATAGAATCATGATTTTGATTCAACGTTTGTAATCGATTTATCCCAAGCAATAGCGGTAGTGAGAAGTAAAAGCATTTTGGTAAATAGGTCTACTGCCAATGAATAATTGGGGAATATCACTTGAGCACAAATCTCCACATTGTATGAAATTATGGTGAAACAAGCACCATTGATGAAACGCATCATAAACGACCATATCGGTCTGAAAATACCATAAATCGAGAATCATCTCTCAGCAGGTCATTACATACTGTTATAGGCCACAGGATCGCAAGGGGAAATGACATTAATATTTTGGCTATTTTCAGCATGAAATCAGTGATCGAAAGATATGGCAAAATGAAGGAGGAGGAAAACCATCAGATGTCATCTGCTGCTGCTGAACTTAAGGTAAGCGCTGCTCATTTCATCAACCTGCATCACCAATATAATTAATTTATGTTGTTAGTACACACTACATGAATACTGGAATGAGCAGTGTAGTTGAAAACAACATTTTAATGAAATGCAGGTGAATGAGCAGTAGGTGTCATCTTATGTAATTAGGGCTCAACATGGCATAAAACCTGAAAGCGATTTAGAAAACTTAAAAAACTGCACAGAACAGAAAATGCCATCACGGTGTTTCTTTCAAGGAATTCTGCTCTTATTTGAGGGGGGGGGGGAGGGTCGGAGTAGGAAGGGACTCGAAATGTTGAATGTGCAAGACAGACAAAGACATAGCATCGCCAGTAGGCCTATACAATGGGGAACAGGTGCTTTATTAGCCCGTGACCCAACCCTAGTCTAGAGGGTCATGACTCCGGCCAGTTATTAGCAGGACAGGCCAAACAGGGTCAGAAACTCTGAACAGCGGGGCGGGGGATTCAACTACTCAAAGTGTGATCACTCCTCTCCTATCACCATTCACCACCTACCACCACAAACCTTCACCCTGCAGCCTCTTTCCTGCGTATCTACCAATCACTGGATTTTGGATATACTCCCTTTCTTTCCTTCCCACCTGCCGTCCCTCCCTTCCACCACCCTCATCAATGCCCTTACTGCTCTCCCTTGTGCTTCCAAAGCAGCTTTATCATTATGTTTAATACACTCTGATTTCTAAACTCCATGATCTTGGATGCTAATGTTGTCCAAAAAGGAAGAATCAAACTAGGTTTGTTTATAAGCGGATTTTGGTATGGCAAGTCAAGGTGTAGATATTTCGCAATTCTGTGCTTAGTGTTAGATAATGTTGAAAACATGCTGGATGGCCAATGGGCTAGTGTTGGTGTTTTCACTGAGCCATTGATAATTCAAGCTCTAAGAGAAGAAAAATTAAGAATCTAAAAGTCATCACACAGGCACATCTTGCTGAGTTCAAACTGTGCTTATCAACAGTATAGCTGAACTAGGGTGCTTAAGAACAACCGCTGTATTTGTGTATAAACCAACTCCTTAATCCTTATGGTAATCACGCCCAAATGAGTCCTCTCCCACACAGAAGGAAGTGGAGAGATAGAACGGGTTCAGCATAATAAAATGACAGCTAACTTGGGGGAAATGAAGTACATCCACTGCCAAACAGTCAAGACTGTATCACTGCAGCTCCGGCCTTTCTTTAACTCCCAATAAAAATGGAAGGGGCCATGGAAAAATGGGACTGAAGGGAGACAGGGGAGAGTAAAAAGGACAACATGGCAAACAGCACAAGACCAGATATTAACATGAAATGGAAAAGACGGGCACTACCATTTTCTAAGTTAGGTTCTGTTTTTATTGGTACCATTAGCTGACCAGTAGTATGCTTTATGGTTTGGAAATTTGTGAAACGAATTCAAGAACAGAATTCACTAGCTTTAGAGTGAACCCAAATCACAAGGAACTCATAGTTCAGGGTTCAAATAATTATTCATTATTTGCTAACCCCAAATATGTAAGGGTGATTTCGGTCAAACTACCTGCTAAAAGGAAAAAGGATACAGTCAAGGGGAAAGAAGAGAGAAAAGCCAAGTTATAGGAGGCCATGGATCAAAGACAATAGAGCTCATCTATTTCTGCCATTGCTACTTTGGTTTGTCAATTTGGGTGATCCAGGTTGGCAGGTTGCGATGGAACTCTATTTCTCTTCGCAGGAACCAGTTCAAATTTCGGGAGCCGAATAGATTGACTAACCAAAATTCAGAATGTTCCCTTTACCACATCCACCACGCCAGCCTTCGTGGGGATGAAGGAGAACCTTAAAAGTCTAAATACCCTTTTGATGGGAAGTCAAGAGTAATGTCCCTTGTTAGGAAAAGTTTAAAATACCTTTTTTTCTAACAATAACCCAAAAGCTGAAGGTATCAGATCACCTCCATGTTGCATCACCGTCCTTGAAAAGCATTTTCATCAGGGTTTCAAACAATTACATAATGAGCTGATCTCGGGGAAATCATATCCCAATGCCTGTTACCAAACAGTCCCAATCTTGTAAAGTACCACCCTTAACGGACTCAATAGGGTCCAGAGGCTGCCTTAATAGCAAACTCTTGATGATAACTATATGGTTACCATACGAAATACTGTCTCCAGTAATTTGTCTCATCTAGAGTCCTTTTGTGACCCACCCAAATCACGATAGCATCTCAAATTCCAGTAAATGTTCCATATTCCTAGCCACACAACTAATTACGCAACTTTGATCTTAGGACCCCTCAGACATTAATACGTCCAGGGCCACGTCAAAGGCCGCAGCAATTATTCAACCACGAGTTGATACTCCCATGGGCAGTAGCTAAGTATCAATATCAGAGTTCAGTTAAATCCACAAATTCTTTTGTGTGTTTCATTTAAACAGGACAAAGCTGAGGAGCAGCACCTCAGGGACCAGATGGTTTTCTGAGAAATTCCATCAAAAAATAGTTCGTTGTTGTTGATTGTGAGTGCTAGGTATCGCAGGTCAAGTAGCCTATAGCTCAAAAATAAGACGCGAGCAATAGACATACAAAGTATGGAAACTAGCAAAAGCAAGAAAGCCAACACTACTCGTCAAGAGGAAGAAATTTTCAAAGTGAGGCCTTACACCAAAGGCGAGTCTAGAGAAACAGGACGCGACACCTTAATTCTCTCTTTTCCAAGTGAGGCAAGTTGGAGCCATTTTCCCCTTACCAGCCTCGAAACTACAATTTCCTCACCATTCGCCTACACTAAAACTATATTTTGAATGAACACTCTAGACCATATTCAGTAGTCTGCAAAGGGCAATACAATTGGCAGTTCCTACCTGCCACTGTCCTACTTGTTAATCTGTTCCCAGAACTCCCTTGCATGACTCCCATATCCAATCCTGCTATCTTATTCACTATTCAGAGTATCCGTTATCTTAGGCTGTGGATATTTTTTCTCGGTGCCGTGCAGGCCAAAAATATCCATTTCAAATAGACTTCTCGAATTCTTCCAGATGGCAAAGGAAGAACAACACGCATCAGAAGCTGAACAAACATCCAGGTATCTATAAATCAATCGGAGTTTTTTTTTTTTACCAAAATAACTGAAGGAATAACTAGTTGTTGATGCTGACAGAAAAAACTTGGAGTCAAAGTTTCCTCAAGGAAATTAAAGACATTATAATGACTGCATTAAGAGGATCTGAAACTTACCAAAGATATGCAGTGTTTAGAAATGGACACAAGTGCTGCCCCATCACCATTCACCATGCTCTCTTTATGCTATACCATTAACACCTGAAAGCAAAAAAGAGGAAATAAGTGATCAATTCTGATAAAAGAGTACTTGGATACAAGAAATTTAATGCAACCCCCACTTCCATAGTTCTGTAAATGAAATAAGGTTCACTTCCTCATCGTAACAGTGGCACACTGCAGAGGATTAACCTCCCATTTAATTAAGAAATGCAACAGAAAATGCAGGCACGAGTAGAAGAACCAACTCAAGGTGCCATGAGTGGGTTTAACGCTAGTTCTATCGAGACAGAAGCCCAAAGAAAGTGATGGAGAGCTTTTGAATCAAAGCTGTTGTACCACTTCTTGTTTATCCAAAATCCAATGGAAACATAAGAACACTCCAGCATGTAGCACATAGAATAGTCAGAGGTACATATAGAACAGCCTTTCTCTCTCACCAACCTCCTATTCCAGCCTCGACCTCACACTCTTTCTTCCTGACCCCTCACCCCTTCTCATTTCAGTCACCCTCCCCTTATTATGATAAAGTTAGGCAATCACAGAAGTCAAGAACTTGGTTAGTCAAAAGTAAACAAAACCATAGGCTCATCTTCACCAGTGAAATCTCGATTGATTATCAAAGACTCCAACCACACGTTTGGGTGATTCTTCATGTTGAAACCCAAGTATGACTGAAATACCCACTAAGCTACCAGGATTTCCACATGCTAATGTCATGAGAACTATTAACCTACTTGCTCAAATAATCAACCATTAAGCGCCATATTTGAGGACAATGACAATCTTTCAAAACACTTCATCATTGGCAAACCTTCAAAACCAATTAGCCTTGAGAAGAACTTTAGTCATATTCTAAAGACAAATAAATGAAGTTGGTTCCAGCATGGAGGTACGACAAAGTTTCAATGTTAATGCAAGGTTCACCTCACTTAGAGAACCTTTGCTTCCAACTTCTCGGCCACTGTCACTACTCTACCCACCCTCTGGCCTCTGCCCTCCCAGCATGTTGCGCTATACATACAATCCCTTACTTAATTAAGGGTGAGGAGCAATTCACCTACTTATCGGAGCTGATCACTCCAAATATTACCACATTTAGATACCAAAATGATCTCCAGACACCTCAATTACATCTTAGCGAAGTCTAGCAGACCACGAGACAGTGAGACACATTATGAGCAACTTTCCTCCTCTTGCAATGAATAACCACATAACAAACATGACTCTGGGAGTTCTGTAGGCCCCCGGGGGTACAAAGCACAATCCACCCCCGTATACACATTAAATCTAGTTTTAATATTAAAACTTCCCACCTCTTGATTTGTGCAAATCATCCACCAAAACTAGTCAAGTTGGGTGAAATTTGTATCAAGCCCCCAGAGGGACAATACTAGAATTAGTATTTGTAACATGATGAAGCTTCTAAAGGTGGACATTTCTAGATGTTAGATAGTAAAGTGTAAGTCCAATGGCAAAAAAAAAAAAAAAAAACCCACAAGAAAAAAGAGCCACCTTGACTTGTGGAGAAAGGGAAATGGAACTCCAGATAATATGATAGGTCAATAAGTGAGGTCTACCAAATTCATAATACTTCTTAGTGAGGAAGCTAACTCTAAAACTTTAAAGTCCTCATTCACACAAGGCGGTGATGAATCAGAGTTTTTTTTTTTTTTTTTTTTTTTGGGCTGGTTATATGAAAAACAGACATTCCTCTAGCCCTAAAGATTAAGGATATCTTGTTTAAGAGTCGTAAGGGGCACAAATCTTCATTTTAATAAGCTTTTATTTCTCACAGTTCTTTCAAGTAGTATCTTTTTTTCAAGATGTCATGTTTTTTATGTTCCACGCCTATTTTATCCCCTTTGCTTCTTTTGTGCATCGTAGACAGCCTATTAAGTAATCTTCTAAGTAGAATACACAAACAAATTTTACATCTTAAGTCAACAGGCATGAGATGTGTTTTGTTTGATAAAAGAGAATCTGACAGTTATTTTTGACAGCAAAGACTCCCTCCCTTCCCCTCACCCCCACAAAAAAACTATAGGAAAGGAATAAGAAACATAAGAAAGAGGGGAGGGATCCATATGGGGAACATAATTACATACGGATCACGCTTAGTTTGGTTCGGTGGGTAGAGTTGTGAGTCTTGTGAGTTGGTGATCTTGAGGTCCAAAGTTCAACTCTAACCACTAAACGTAACGTGTGCGCATTAAATGATATACAAGGGGATCAGTGAGGTAATTACTACTAAAGTTTGTGGCTTCACACACAATCCATGTACATGAGGTCTACATCATCTTATCAACTTATAAGAGTGATTTCATGCACAAAAATGTAACATCAATATAAGATATTTTATAACTTAGCAACTCTGTTATGAAACTCTTTATTCAGAGCTACAAACTATATCAGAAATTAAGTTATTCCAAAGCACTTGTTAGAAGAAACTAACAGCAAGGAAAGCCTGTGTTTCATCCTTTCAAAACTATATACATAAATATTGACAATAAACATTTGCTCACTATTACTATGTGGTTACAGTTTTGGCAAAGGGAAGCAACAAACTTGAGGCAACAATTGCAGTATTTACAAGAAAGCCACAGGTATACACAATAGCTAAAATATTAAATCACATGGATTCAAGAGTCTTAAACGAAGAACTAAACATTTCATACTGGCTTATAAGTACCAGGGAAGTGGCTGTTAGCCAAGGATGATCCGATATGACAGGGCATCAGTACAGTGCAATATGCGGAGAGATGCAAAATGTCAGGGGAATGATAAGCCTTAGCTGAAAACATTGTGCTCCTAAGAGTAGGACAAGAAAGAGACTTGGGACTGATCACCATCATCACTACCCCAGTACATTAAAGGCTCCCGCCATAAGGAACGGTTAGGGGGGGTCGGATGTACGCAAACTTTACCCCTATTGGAACGTAGAGAGATTGCCCACAAATGACCCAAAATAAAAATTGCTTCAATTTTTGAATGCTGATATTACACTTCAATTTTAGAATGCTTAGTTACAGTATGCAGAAACAATGGTTTCTACTTTCTAGGCCTGACACTTAACTTTGATGCAGGAGGCTTATGGGAGAAGAGCTTTCAGGTTTGACCATTAAAAATCTACAAAATTTGGGTGACCAACTTGAAACAAGCCTGAAAAGTGTACGACTGAGAAAGGTATGGAGCAATTTCACTTCATGCTATGGCCCTCATTACGACGTTTACCCCTAATCCAATTTATTGGCACCAAATAAAGGCATAATGGTCAATAATGTACTTTGTTTGCAGGAACAACTCCTATCAGACGAGATAAAAGAGCTCAACCAACGGGTCTCCTCGACTACAATATCTTCATATCACTGTTAAAAGGTTACTATTAAAAAGTTAGCACATTCAAATTCTGACCCTTGCTGATCTTGATGCAGGGAACACTCATTCATCAGGACAACGTTAAGCTATATAAACAAGTTAACATCATGCAACAAGAAAATGTGGAGCTACAAAAGAAGGTAAGTTAGCAAGCCATCTTAAGAAATATCCACCATTTGATTAGAGTAGTGAAGTTGTGAATACAGACATCCACTACTAGTGTGCTGAAACTGATAATGGATCACAGATACGTGCACGACAAGAAGTTAATGAAGCAGAGCAGCATCCACACATGTCATCCAATGTCAACAATGGCTATCACATGCATGAACCAATCAATCTCCAGCTAAGCCCACCAGAATATCAAAGCAACGAAAAACCCACAAAAGCCGTGAAGCTAGGGTATGCAGTAGTGTTATTGCTTTCCAAAACTTCGGTTTTATAAACTGAATCAAGGGGAAATTATGAACTGCATTAACCTAAACTATATCTTGTTTGTAGCTTGCAATTACAGTAGCATAGTCAGAATTTACAAGCGCTATACCAACTTCTTAGCTTGGAATCATATCAAGGATTGTCTAGTTTAGTAGAGCAACCCACCCTGTAGGAGACAGAAGATCCAGCAACGCATACAGAATTGGTATGGTTTGATACATAGTACTAATTAAGTACTGCTGGGAACTGGGCAATACCAGCTACCAAAACTTCATGCGATAATTCCAAAGAGATGTAAATAAGAGGTTATGTGTGTGTTCTCCTGATTATATGTTTGAAAACTTACAGTGTTTTGTACTCTTAGACCATTCCATGTGCATTAATGTCCATTATACATTAAACTGCTAGACAAATAACTTCACTGAATGTATACGTTTCATCCAGGCAAGCTTTGCCTAGTTCAGTGTTCCTGATACTTTTCTAGTCTGTGTGCGGAATGAAATTTGAAACTAAATAGGGTTGAGATAAGGTTTTGCTTATTATCTCACAATCATAACAGAACCATTAGACAAATTTCATGTTTCTTAAAACAGCAACTGCATGAATTGCACTGTGTACGTAATTTTATACCCATATATTTGACATTATCTGTTCCAGCCATGTTGTATGACTCTCGTTTTTCCTCTAGTACACTTGGACATGCATACTTTTTTGACATTCATTGTAGGGTAAGAATATAAAGTTCCACAAATTAGCCGAAAACAACACCTAGACACATACTCATATTAGAAACTCATATCCAAGACTGAAAGACAGGTTCTTGCTTAGTTATACTACAAGCGTGTTCAACCATTCTTCTAGCTTCAGTTTATCTCAAAAGACCAAGCTTGACTGATGTTCAAGCAAAGCAGCACCCACCAAACTGATATGAAACCAGAATTCTAGATCAAACCTTTTACCACACAACAAAGATCCAACTTTTCCTCAACCTTCTACCAGTTCATCAGCAATACAAGGTTGCAACCAGCTCATACCATATAGCAGAAAATGACAGCTAAAGAGAGAGAGAGAAAAAAAAAAGACAATGAATATAGGGAAACCTAAACTTACCCTTGTATGTGTTGAGACTTTCACTTGGACTACTGCTTATGTAAGATAACATAATTTAAGCTTGCACCCAAATTATTATAACTGGAGGCTGGAGCAGTTCCTGACAAAGAAAAACAGCTCTAAGCTTGCATCCAAATCATTCAATCATCTCTAACATTTCTCCACAAGATAGCACCTCCAAAAGCTCAAGACGCATTCTAAGATTTTGCACCTTTGATTACCACTCCAAAATATTATCTGGGAGAAACTCCTCTCATAGTATACAAAAGTACAGAGACTCTAAATACTTCAGATGTCTGCCAAAACAATTAACAGAAAGTAATCCGGGACTGGAGACGGTGCAAACTGCAAAACCTACTACCAAGGAGGAAGCGGCACCTTACTCCACTAAACTCTCATTCATCTTAATTATAGCACTTATTGGTTGTAAACCAAAAGCACTTTGATGAGAAATTAGTATCACATACACAAAATCTCATCTGAGATGAGATGATCTCACAATAACCTCACTTCACTTATTACAAAGTGACCCATAACATACTAAGGCGCCATTTTATTTAGTTTTAGAGATCAGTTTTTGTTTTGTTATACACTTGTACAGTTGTACTATATTAATTGTAACTTTTAAGGATCATATGAAACTATAGAATTAGCCTTAAGCCTATAACTTTCAAAGTAACCACTTTGCAAATCCTAATTGATGTGGTCTAATCACATGCCTAAAGAATCGCCGTAAAATAGCACAATGGTCACTAACAATATGATTTGGTCACTGTATACATAATTAAGGTGTTCTCAAATTAAGTTATTGTAAGATGGTCTCACACAAGAAATACTCATCATGATAATTACGATTAGGCAGGAGACAATAAAGTTAAACATTTATTTACTCTCTAGACTCCTATTATTAACTATATGTTCACCTCTTCAATTTTTATGTTGCTGAAGACCATGTTTGCCTAAAAATTTATTCCTTCACTTACGTGTTTTCAAAATTTTATATAGTGACCCTTTTAGGCCTTTACAAATCCTAATTGAGGTAGCCTAATCATAACACTTGATTCATAAATTTTGAATAAAAGTTAAAAGGCACTAATATCTATGGACGGAGGGAATACTTCTTTGGCTATAACCTGCTGCATGTGATTATATTTCATAAAAGCTTTCATAGATCTCATTAAGCTCACACTTTACAATCATATGACACAGGAAGTACAGACAGACGTGATCAACGCCCAAAAGCAAATATCAAAAGCACAGGTGTTTTATTTCAAAGAGATTTGTTCTACTATCGTACTATGACGTGACATTTTCCCCTCTTTATGTAAATAAAGATAACGTATAAAAACGCCAAAGGGTAAGACCACCAAAACAACACTTGTGTATAAAAAGAAGCATACATAAAGAAGGTTCTTCTCTCACCTGTCATTTAAATAAACCCCAAGTACCCCAAGGATCCTTCAAGTGTAAATAATAATTGCACCAAGACAAAAAGGTCTGTCTACAAAGAGTGAATGATGTTTGAATAGAAATAAAAGGCATATAAAGATCATCCACCTAGAACAAACTAATCCATACAAGCTTCCTATAGAATTAACCAAGAAAGAATTGACAAACATAGAGGTAACGAGGAAAAGGCAAACCAGCAACAAACTCCTTAAGTACCTTTGAGACCTATAAACTTGAGACACCCTTTGTTCATATGAACCACGAATAATCTGAAATGAAATATCAAAAAGACAACTGGAGAAATTAAGTTGATTGTCACCCGGGTCTTAATCAGACAAAATGAGAAAACTAGCTCTTTCTGTCATGATCAATCCATTCTTTCATTCCATAAATTCTATCTAACTTACCAGGATTTGATCATCAATAGCTCATGCCATGATTTGATGCAAGTAGATAATGGAAACAATCATACTTTTGTCAATCCACCTCATAATAACAGGATATTAAAGATTGTGCATCTAAAATGGGTTAGTTTGTGAAACACATTCATAGTGTGAATCATAATGGGCTTATTAGCAACTTTAGGGACCAATAATTACTGATCTATTGTAACAAGGGAAACATGAAACAATACAACTATTAAAAAGAAAAAATCTTATAATGGAAGAAGCTAAAACCTCTACTCTCATGACTTTGGTATGGCAATTATATACCATATCTTATTATCAACCCAATGCACATATATAGGCAGCACCAAATATGCTATTCACACCCTTGAAAGATAAAGCATCCACTCTGACCTTCTACTTATAACAAAAGGAAGTACAAGATAGTTACAGAATAAATTTGTCAATTCACTAAAACATGATAATAAAAGTATGCTAACAAGTAAAGGGTGTACAAAGAGGTACGAAAAAACACTTTGTACAGTGAATTTTGCAATAATCTAGACATTGTTTGGCACATTTACAGCCAAAGCCAATTCCCTTGGGAGTAAACAGCTATTTGTATAATGTCTCGCTCTCAGCACGTGAGACTGCATGGGATACTAAGAGGTTGTTTGATGGTACAAAATAAAAAACAGGATGGAATCAACCAAAAGACAAGAAGGGACAGAAACCTGAGCCCTTTGTTTAGTCGGAAGAAGGAAAGGGTTACAAGTCCCCTCTATGGTATATAGTTTGAAGCTGATAAGATATATCTTACATGTCGGTAATTCATTCCCATATGGGCATATGGTATTATGTGAGGTAGTTGTTGTAAGTACTTGATAAGGTGAAAATGCAAACCTCATGCAGGCATATTATGATTGGCTTCGTTTATAAATAGAAACCATACAAAGTCACAGTTCGAGGGTATATAATGAGAGGAATATGTACACACACGAAGAATTACTATTGCCATCAATATCTCAACAACTTAAAATTAAGAAGATTGCAAACAATAGAAACTAAACAACATCAGAGTGCAAATGGAAATACATTACAAAATGCATCTCATCAAGACCTATATTTGCATAGAACGAAGAAACCACCAATCAAAGGTACACAGTAACATGCAAACAAGCATATTTAAGCCGCAAGTGTGGGGACATCAGAACCCGGTAAATAAGGAAAAAGGAACAACAAGAGCATGACAAACAAGGTTCAAGTACACAAACACAAAGGAGAAAACTAATCACAGTGAAAACATAGCTTCAAGAGCGCGGCATACACGCTATTAAGGGCACAATACTAATTAAATTAAAGGCAGCTTCTACACTCCATTTGGAGGACAAGGGCATGTAGCATTACTTCTGACTGCTCAGGTGGGCGAACAACAAAAATAACTATATATGAATTCTCAAAAGGAACAACTTGCACACACTGTCAGGACAGGCAAACTGAGCAGGTTTCCTTATACCGATAATTTTATACAGACTACTTGAAGGGACAACAATGTTTGGCTGTTTGCCACTGGCATGTAACAATGTTAATGTTAACAGCTCCTAAACAATTAAGCAAGTGGCGGTTTTTCATCTCTTCTTTTAATTTTTTATTTCAGAAGCACACCATTCTACATTCATCCTTGATCCATGCATCTAGACTGAAAAACAGGAATTATGCACAACAATTTCGAACATTAAACGAAAACCCGGAAATTGCAATCAACCATTTGTTCAGTAAAAAAGAGGGAATACCCACCTGAAGATCATCAACATCATCATCATCATCATCATCATCAAAATTACCCATGAAGCAAAAACTCAGGCAAGACAGTCTAATAGTAACATGGGTAAGTTCCTGCATAACCAAACCTAAAATCATCATCCCCATCAACAACAACTATATTTCTAGGGCCGCAAAAACTCGGGTAAGACAATCCTATCGTATTCGTAAAACTGGGGTTAGTTTTGTAGGGTTTTGTCTAAAATTTACAACTGAGACTATCTCACTCAATTCTAATTGATCAAAACAATAAAAAAGCAGTAAACTTTACCTTAATATGTCATTCAACAACATAATTTTATAATGATAAGACCCAGAAAACCAAGAAATCAACCTGAAAATTAGAGAACATAATATTTCATCAAATTATTTGGGTAGAAATGCAAACCCAACAAAAAAAAAAAGAAAAAAAAAAGAACAAAGTGAAGGAAAACTTACATTCAATGCAATTTGGAGAAGAAAGTTGGAGATTCTAATGGACGAAGGAAATAATAATAAAAAATGTGAAGAAGTGAGAGGAGAGAGAAGAAAATATCAGTACGGCTAACTTGGTGAAGAAAGTATAGTATTGGAGAAGTTTGTATCTTTGTACTTCCGCTAGTTTGTACTGTACTTGACTTTGTACCAACAAGCTTCATAAAGGAGAGGTGGCTTGGGACTTCGTCACGTCCTTCATCGACGCACTTCCACTTCCAAGACCCGATGGTTGGTAGACGTAGGTCGGTACGAGTGATACGTGGTCTCATTTCATTTCGTTAATAAGTGGCTAAAGTTCGGGAGATTGATAGTGGCTAATGAAATCGATTTTGGTATTTTGAGGGAATCGATTAGATTGTCAAGACCAAGAAAAGGAAAAACAACTCGCTTAAAATACACAATAGTGTATTAACGTAGTATTGATAGCTAGCGGTTACGCTTACGCACTTACAAACTTTCAATTGAGGGGAGCATTGTTTTTATCGGTGAAAGTTAGTTGTTGTGTCTCACGATTTAGTTTTGAAGCAAGTTAAAATTGGGTAATTATTTTTGATGTGATTAGAAAATTTGTGTAATAACTTACAATTGTCGAAATTAGAAAACTAAATATAAGTATTCGTAGATTAAAGTACGATTTGTTATAGTCGTCGAAATTGTCTCTCGCAAAAATTGGTACGAAACCTAAATCTATTTTTCACTCTACCAATGGTTTCTTACTTTCTCCTGTAGGTAAAGCAAAAGGCAAAAAATAATCTGTAAGATGAAGGTTTATCAGGAGAATGAAATATGCAGTAATCTAACTATGTCCACCCATGTCTATCAGCCAAAAAAAAAAAAAAAAAACACCTATGTCCACCCATGTTATAGTTCCAGCTAGAGGCCATTGGACACTAGGAGCCTGGGCCCGCACTGGCCCGAGTTAGGTAGTGGTAGTGCTCGATTTTTCAAGTACTAACCCTGGTCAAACCCGGTCAAAGCCCTGGTCAAGCTCGATTTTTTTTTCTTCAAGCAGGCCCGAGCACTGGCCCGCCCTGACCCTAACCCTAACCCGGTCAAAGCACTGGCGGGCTAGTGTCAGTGCCCAAAAAATCAAGCCCTGGCACTAGCCCGGCCCGTGGCCAGCTCTAGTTCCAGCATACAGATTGAAACAAAAGCACAGAAAGCGTAAAATTGCTCTACATCTGAGCCTTCAAGAGCTCAAAGACATAGCATGTAACACTACGGAATATGGAAAGTGGTTTATGGAGTTGGTTTGTCCCACATTGGGAAATTAAGCTCATATGATCAGTTTATAATAGATTCCTACCATCATACTAACAACAAGGCCTTCACCTTTTAGAGCCCAAGCGAGGATTTATGGGCTTATTGGTGACTTCCCATCTTATTGGGTTGTGTTGCGACGTATGATGGATCGGGCTATTACATAGCAGGCCAGGCCACATTGCATACACAAATACTCGTACGGAGTAATAATCTGATACTGTATAACAGAAGCAACATATGCTCCAATTTCAACTTAATTTGTTAGCAGCAGTACTTCAGCATCCACATTGAAACAAAGCACATAAATCGTAAAATGCTCGAGTTCTGAGCCTTCAAGAGCTTAAAGACATAGCAGGCCAGGCCACATAGCTTACACAAATAAGGAGTTTGTAATCTGATAGAATAGAAGCAACATATGCTGCAATTTCAACTTAATTTGTTAACAGCAATACCCTCTCGGCTTTAAGTGAGAGCTACATTTCCAATTTGCACGAAAAAAAAGTTTGAGATCGATTGATACAGACTTCCTCAGAAACACAGTTCTTGAAGAGAACTAACAGCAAGAAATGCCTGTTTGACATCATTTCATATGTGAATTGGCGCTCACGACTCCGGAACAATAAATATTACGCCATTACAGTGAATAGTTCAATGTAAGTTCATAATAATGATTTACAGTAACAATATTCCCACTCTTTTACAGTCTTACTATGTGGTTACAGTTTTGGCAAAGGGAAGCAGCAAACTTGAGGCAACAATTGCAGTATCTACAAGAAAGTCACAGGTAGCATAATACCTAATACGAGAACTGTAACGCTTTTAGATAGCGGTGCAAATAAAGATGAACAACACATACGGCCTGAAAAAAGCTCGGACAAGATCGTATATTTATAAAAGAGCAAGTTCCTGAAAAAGATCAGGCAGATGTTCATCATAGAGAGAATTAAATATAGACTGATGCAGCATACCTTAGTCACGGTCAGGACACTATCATGTTAGACAAAATTTACTCATCGCCAAATGGAAGCAATTCGATAAATATGAAAAGTTGTTGATCGGAGGAAGAGCAGGAACCCGTACACCTTTCTTCAAAAGCTCTTCCAAGTTCAGCCTCTGCAATGTCAAGGCAGTTCTGGTTTCCTTCCAGAGGAAAACAAGCGTTGCTTGATGTCCCCACGTGAAGAACTGTCACTGTTCTTTGAGCTAGATCTCCTAAACAACTTCCTGACGCTGTGTTTAACACAGTCAGCCAGTGTTTTCCTCCTTGCACAATTATTGAGAGTATCATCACCACTGATGACTGATGGCATGCCGAGAGTCCCTTGAACGATCCAGCATCTTCTTTTTTTATCGAGTATATAAAAGTTCTTTGATTATTAGGACGTGCCAATATAACCTGCAATCCCCAAAACAATCCAATTTTTCATGTAAATTTATCTGGGCAAACAACAGAGAGATAAAATGAGCACTGACTAACAAGTAAAAATTACGTTTAAGAATACATACTACTACAACATCTCTTGAATTATAAGTAAAACTAGAAATTTCAAAGGCGTAAGACACACGAAATTACCTGAAAAAGATGTAATCTTCAGCAAACAATGCAAGCTGATGAAAGTAGAAGAAGAAAAAGTAGAAGGATTGCCTCTTAAAGATTGAAACTTTGGTTGACAAAACACTTTAGTTTTACGTTGCAAATTCAACGCTAAATTGAATTTATGTGAAAAATAAGAGTTGAGAAAGTTTTTACACTTATAGTCATAGAATATAGAGTAACAGAGGAAATGATAGAGTGTACTCAAAAATGGAAATATGGTGTTAATGTCTTACAGGTGGAGTTTTCTTGTCGTCGCGATTAGGTTTCGAAACTACTTGACATTAAGGGGTTGTTTGGTTGCACGTGGAAATTCAGAATTTTTATGGAATTTTTTTCCCTGAAAATCATAAAATCATCAAGAGTTGGAAAATTTTAATTACTAGAGGGTTAGGTAAGCCAATTACGGATCCATTTCGTAAGAACGGAAAATCGCATGAATTTTCAATTACATGACTTTGGTTAACCAAATGTCTCAAAGTTTTCAATTCATGAGAATTCGGAATTCCCATGACCGACCACTAAATATTGTTCAGGTGAGTAAAATTTTTCATGTATTTTTCTTACCCTTGTTAGAAATTTAAAAGAGAATGAAGGCAAACAACCTTGAACTCTCAATAATGCATTATGCATTGAGTTGCTTGCTTGCTACGATATTTAATCTTATTACATGATCATAATAGTAGCACAAATACCTCAAAACTTACGGAGCACAACTAAGTAAAGTCATTCAACCTGTTTCTGAAGTTCATGACCTGTATAAACAAGAATGAACCTCTAGTATCTGATGAGTTCCTGTTCCGCCACTCTAAGCTCTATGTATCCTGCGTACGGGACGAGAGCGAGGCTGTAAAACTTGATACTCACCCTACGAATATGAAGGCATCTCCTACAGGTAAAGCAAAAGACGCAAAATCAGAAAGACGAAAGGTAATCAGTAAAATATAACGCTTTTGGATAGTACTCAATACGGAGACAGATGCACAATCACGGGAGTTAGAGTGAATCAATATTGTATTGTATGCTAGTCATGCAAGCAATGAGCAAGGTAAAACACACACACATATGCTGGTGCAAAGATGAACATCACACAAGGCCTGAAAAAACCTTGGACAAGCTAAGATCGTATTTATGTAAGAGCAAGTTCCAGAATATGACCAGTCACAGGCACAGAAGGATTTTTTTTTTTTTTTTTTTTTTTTTTGGGTGCAGGCTTCTCTTTCTTTTCACATTGTACTGCATGTTACATTATGCAAGTTTGAAGTCACCGTTGAACAGCAGAGGCTGCACTCTCGAAAGAAAATAACACGATACAAATGCTTATTATCCCAATAAAAAGGGTTCAAATGCCTTGTAGCCATGGCCGTATATAGTCTCGTAAAATGTAGGTAGCCTTTGTGACATCAGTTGAATTGATAGAACATGGAAACGAAAATATGCATCATATTGCTTCGATATTCGACCTAATTACATTGTCGTAATAATATAAAATACCTCAAAAAGTTACAAAGGACAATTATGTAAAGTTCAACCTGTTTCTCAACTTCAAGCCATTCACAAACAAGAACACAACATCAGTCACCTGATGAGGTTCTACCACTCAAAGCTCCGTGTATGGAAACCAAAGCAATACCGTAAAACTTAATTCTAGCCCTATGAATGGTTTCACCTGAGAGTAAAGGCAAATTCAGCAAAACGAAAGCTTACCAGTAAAATGCAAAGCTTTTAAATAGGACTTAATAGATAGAAAAGTGCAGAACCGAGGGAGTTATAGCATATCAATATCGTATACCAAGCTTTTTGCTAATGTGTTTCGCTACTTCATTTGCTTTATAGTTGTTATTTTTTAACTGATTCCCACTGAAGAGAGGGACGTCTCCCCCTGAATAAATGGAACTCTTCGGACAATGTTGTTCTTTTATGATCTTTGTTTATTGTTTTTGGTCGTCCATTGTAAACACAGTAGTCGAACACTCTAAATATTTCCACCCAGGCTACAGTTCCAGCATCCAGGAGACACACAGAAGGTAAAATGAAGTTGTGAACGTTTCAAAACAGACAAATGCTGTAGCCTGCCCAGTTTACAGTTTCGGCATACAGAAGAGAAACAGAAGGTAAAACTAACAATAAACTAATTTTGACTTCAATTCAGCATCAGCATCAAACAAAACACTTTCAAGCGTAAATTGATCTAGTACCGAGCCATCAAGAACTTAAAGACATAACGGGTTACTACAAATTCTACTCCATCTCTTATCCAGCCTTCTTAACAAAAATCCCCCAGAAGATAACTTGAGGCTAGTCCTAGTAATAGCCAAATCACTGGAACCAAGCAATAACAAAATGGATCAAATTTTGTTCTACAACGATAGTTAAACCATTCTAACAAAGCTATTGAATAGCTCTAACAGAAGTCATTGTATACAGCCTTAAACTAATCAATGAGAGTCCATCCACCTAATGATTATATGCAACCGTAATCTGTATACTAAGAATAATTGACAACACATGAGGCCTGAAAGAAATTTGGATAAGATTGTATTTATACACATGATCAAGTTCCTGAATACGAGCAGCCAGATTATTATCATAGACAAAATGAAAAACAGATTAATGCTGCATACCTTGGTGACGATCAGGATGTTATCATGTTAAACAAAGTCTAACCATCGCCTCCAAACACATTCATGTAGGACCTGGTTGAATAAGAAAAGTTATCAATTGGAGAAATAGCAGGCACCCATTCACCTTTCTTCAATAGTTCTTCCAAGTTAAGCCTCTGCAATGTCAGGACAGAACTGGTTTCCTTCCAGAGGAAAGCAAGCATTCCATCACTAAGCACAAAAAGTGAACCCGGTTCTGATCCAGGATATCTAAAACCATAACCATCGGCAATACCTTCACCAGTAAATGCTTGCTTAATAGGATGTGAATCTGCACCTGATGTCCATGGGAATGACTCAGTTGAAGGTTCGTCAATATTTACAGTGAACATAGCTGAACCATTTGGATGTTGAGCATATCCAGAACATTCTAATATTTTGGTTGCTATCAGTAGTCTTTCCCCAGGCGACTCTTCGCAATAAGAAAGAACAAGAAAGAAAAAAACCTTTCCAGGTTCACCTTCAGTTCGCGTCCCTGGAGGCCAGCCAAAAGTTCCTCCCCACAAACCAGCATATTCTTGGCCACCTGTTGGTACATGGATGGGCAGCTTGCACAGAGCAATCGTTTCACTATCACCCATGTACGGCCATGCTTGGTAATAAGATAACCTCATGGTCGATGCACGTAATGTCAGTTCAATAGCATCTCCCGGACTTGAGAAATCATGAAGCGCAGCATGCTTAAACTCCCCACTCGACGAATCGCCACCATTCTTTGAGCTAGATCTCCTGAGCACATGCCTGATGCTATTTTTAACATAGTCAACCAGCCTTTTCCTACTTGCACAATGACTGCGAGTATCAACTCCACTGATGGATTGAAGGGAGTCACTTGAACGATTCAGCATCTTCTTTTCTTCACTTACATCTATCTGACTAGGAGGAATCTGCACCTCATGATTGGATGCACAATCGATGTAGCCCCCACCAAGCTTATGCATTTCAATTAGCGTTGCTCGACGCTCTGATAAATGAGTTACATCTTTCCAGAATCTATCTTCATCATCCCCCAAACAAGGAAATAATGGGGCACAAGTGGAATCAGGAACTTGCATACGGACAAAGCTGGTAACAGTTTCAAGCAACTTGCTCCTATCTTCAAATGCCAATTTGCTAAATGGCACTGTAACTAAATTCTGATCAACAAACGTCTGCAAATTAGATTTTGGACTGTCAGATCCCAAAACTTTCCTACCTATTTCCTCATCAGAATAGTCTTCAAGACCTTTGCTATGCACAAAACCAGCTCTACTTTTCTCCTTCTTACGCTCAACCTCAAGCAATAGCACATTACACGTCTTCTCAACTGACTTAACAGTACCCGGATATACATAATTTTGGCCCTCATCCCTTCCATGTAAAATAAATGTAGGTGTGCCATTGTCATCGCTTATTACCTCAAAGACAGGAGCCCACAAAATACGACCATCCTGTAAGCCTAAAGGGCCTGGCTTTTGTGGTATAATCCGGCATCCAACAACAGAAGCAAAACCAGGCACCACATAAACCACATTTCCTACCTCCGGGTTCCGGTGAACCCACATTCCAAGCAATGGCTTCACGCTAAAAAGGAACCTACACAGGGACTTGTATGATAAAACCACCTTTCGCCACTCAACAAGGTCTCTGGAGGATGCAACCCCTAGCGCTTCACACTGAGTTTGCCAAATCTTTTCAAACACTGCAAGAGCACTAAGACTTCTGCAGCATACGCTAAGATTGCACATGTCTCTTGGCGAAAGGGGCCTTCCAATTATAACAAGAATATCATCTGGCAAACCTAGCAGCAAGCTAGAACCACAAGCTACATGTTTTGCCATATTGATGACCTAGTACCAAATCCTTCAAGATGCAAGGTCACCACAATTCGAAGCTGTAATCACAAATTAAACACCGAAGTACAAGAAAATGGTTTCAAGGTCACAAAAAATGAAACAAAAAACATTAAAAGGACAATTTAAAGTACCGATGGGGAGGGAGGTATGTTCGATCTTCAAACGAGATCAGCCTCGACCAAAAGTCGATGGATGGAGTCTACTGCCACCCTCACCCGTCGGATAGCCCCCCCCCCCCCCTCAATTACGAAAATGACCCCCTATCTATTCCCAGTCAATTTTCAATACCCACCCCCTTATACACCCGTTGGTTTTTTAAAACCAGCCCTATAGCCTATACACCCACCCACTGCCGGGTTAGTTTCAAAAATCTCAATTAAATTCCCAAAACCATCCAATTTTGCATCTAATTTCATCTGGCCAATCAACAGAGTGAGAAAATGAGCACTAGTTAACAATTCTATTCAAGAATATACAACATTTCTAAAGTATTTCTGTATGATCAATCAAACCCACAATTTCCTACAATATATTCACAATAACCATGCAAATTAATTGAGTTTACCTGAAAAAAGCTTTAATCTTCAGCAAAACAATCCAAGCTATCAAAGTATAGGGAAAATAAAAAGCAATTGCTCTTAAATAAAGATCCAAACTTTGGTTAACATACTCTTGAATATATCATTGCAAAAGCTAACATTCAATTGCAGTTATGTGAAAAATAAAAAAGAGTGGAGAAAGTTTACACGTATATAACAGCATGCCAGGAAATAAGACTAGTACAGTAATTAGAAAAAGATAATTAGCATGCCAGGAAACAAGAGAGTAGCACAGTAATTAGTAAAACAAGATTGAAGAAGAAGTCACCGGAAATTAGCCCACAGGAATGATTGAGAGCATGTTGAATGGGTTAACATTTGCCCGGTTCTCAAACATCACTACCAATATAAAAGAATAAAGATGCTGCAAAGAGGGGAGAGAGTGGGAGACCATGGAGAGTTGGTCTTCCCGCATTTCATCACTTTGATTCTCTCACGTCAAACTCAGTCATGACTTTTGAAGAGTTGCAAAAACTAACTAGTACTACAACACAACGTACCTCTCTCGTATTGCGGGGTAAAAGGAGGTCAGATGTATGATGTGGTGCGAAAGTCTTACTCCTATGTTGGAATATAAAAGCGCACATAATTTTGTCAAAATTTCATTAAAAAAAAAAATAATAATAATAATTATGCGTAGGGAATTTATCCCATAAGGTCTATCTTATATTATTGTCGAGAAAAATAATTGTATTCATCAGTGTATAATTTGTTTTCTACATATACTTCAAAATCTAGCGATTGTAAATTGCAAATTGCGACTTTTAGCAAAATTTGGACAAGCTTGCTGAACACTTGACTGCTTGTTATAGAGCTCTTTTACCTTACAACTAGTTGGTCAAGTGTCCAACCTAATTCAAGGTAGTGATTTTTACACTTTCCGTGTTGATTTTTACAAAGCTCCATGTGAGGGGAGCATTGGAAACTGTGATTTACGTGAAAGTGTGACTCACATGGAGGAGCGTGAAAATCGATTCTGGGAGTGTAAACATCATTAACCCCTAAACTATACCCAATATTATTGGCACAGACCCTGAGAAAGTAATGAAAGGTTGGAGGACCAAGTGAGAGCATATAAATGGCTCAATCAATCATCAATCTAACATAAGCAAGCATAATACAAACTTGGGATAGTGCTGAACTACAGACAGCCAAATGAGATGAAGTACAACACTACAAATGCAACTGAACACTTACTTTTTCGGAAAAAAAAAAAACGCAGGTAAACTCTGGAAAATGCATTATACATTGAATTTATAGTTGCTTCGATATTTGAATTTATTACATTGTCCTGATATAAATACCTAAAAGGCTAAAAACTTACAGAGGACGACTATGTAAAGTTTAACCTGATCCTGAAGTTCATGATATGTATAAACAAGAATCAACATCTGATGCCTGATGAGTTCCACCTTTTTAAGCTTTGTGTATCGTAACAACGCTGTAATTTATTTCTCCTGTGAATGGTTTCACCTGAAGGCAAAGCAAAAGAGGCAAAATCATCAGTTAGATGAAGGTTTATCGGTAAAATGGAATGCAGTAGTCTGATGAGACAATGGTGATCAACTTATCACTAACATCAAACAAATACGACTTTAATTCAGCATCCACATTGAAACAAAACACATAAAGTGGAAAACACTCTAGTTCTGAGCCTTCGAGAGATAGCAGGTAGCTTACAAATTCTACTCTGTCTCTTATCTTCTCAACAAAAATCCCACAGAAAATAATCCGAGGGTAGAGCTGGTAACATCCAAATCAGTGGAACCAAATGGATCAAAACTATTTTCTAACAAAGCTATAAAATAGTTACGGCACAAGACATGCCAGTTGATCCAACCAATTATCTACTATAATCAACCATAATTTGTATATTTGTACTATGAGTCTATGACTATGCATGAAGCTTGAATAAAGCTCAGACTGGATCATGTTTATGAATAACAGCATGTTTCTGAGTAGGAGCAGCCATATGTACCTTGGCGAAGATAAGGACGCTGTCATGTTTGCAAAGCCAGCAAACACATTTGAGTAGGACTTGGTTAAGTATGAGAAGTTGGAAATTGGAGGAAGAGCAGGCACCTGTTCACCTTTCTTTAAGAGCTCAATCAAGTCAAGCCTCTGCAATGTCAAGACAGATCTGGTTTCTTTCCAGAGGAAAACAAGCACGCCATTTTCAAGGATAAAAAGTGAACCAGGTTTTGATCCAGGATACCTAAAACCATAACCATGGGCGATACCTTCACCCGAAAATGATTGCTTAACAGCTATATGATGTGAATCTGCACCTGAATCCCAAGGGAATGCCTCAGGTGAAGGCTCGTCAACATTCACAATGAACATAGCGGATCCATTCGGATGTAGAACATAATGGGTGCCTTCTAATATTTTGGTTGCTATAAGAAGTTTTTTCCCTGGTGACTCTTCGTAGTAAGAAAGAACAAGAAAGAACAAAGCCTTTCCAGGCTTATCTTCAGTGGGCTTTCCTGGAGGCCAGCCGAAAGTTCCTCCCCACAAACCAGCAAATTCTTGGCCAGCTATTGGTGCGCGGATGGGCAACTTGTAGAGAGCAAACTGACTATCATGCATGTTCGGCCATGCTCGGTAAGAAGATAACTTCATGGTTGATGCCTGTAATGTCAGTCCAATAGTATCTCCTGAACTTAAGAAATCATGAAGTTGGGCATGCTTATTCTCCCCAGTTGATGAACTGTTCTTCATAGAGCCACGGCCACCGTTCATTGAGCTAGATCTCCTGAGCATCTGCCTGATGCTATCTTTAACATAGTCACCCAGCTTTTTCCTCCTTGCACAGTGAGTGCGAGTATCATCTCCACTAATAGAATGACGGAAGCCACTTGAACGATCCAGTATCTTCTTTATTTCACTCAGGTCTATCTGGCTAGGAGGAAAAGGCAGTTCATGACTAGCTGTCCAATCAATGTAGCCCCCACCAAGCTTATGCATTTTAATCAGCAAAGCTAGACGCTCTAATAAGTGAGCTATATCTTTCCGGAATTGATATTCATCACCTCTGAGACCAGGAAAGAGTGAGGCACAAGTCTGATCAGGAACTTGCATACGGACACGACTGGTAACAATTTCAAGCAACTTTCTCCTATCTCCAAATGACAACTTGCTGAATGGCACGCTTACTGGGCTCTGATCAAGAAACCTCAACGACTTAGATCTTCGCTTATCTGATCTCAATATTTTCCTACCCATTTCCTCATCTGAATGGCAATCAAGGCCTTTGATATTCTCAAAATGGCCTCTACTTTTCTCCTTCTTAGGCTCAACTTCAAGCAACAGCACATTACAAGTCTTCTCAACTGACTTAACAGTACCCGGATATATATAATCTTGGTCCTTATCCCTTCCATGTAAAACAAATGCAGGTGTGCCATTATCATCGCTAATTACCTCAAAGACAGGAGACCACAAAATAGGACCATCCTCTATGCCTAAAGGGCCCAACTCTTGTGGGATAATCCGACATCCAACTACGGAAGCAAAACCAGGCATGACATAAACAACATTTCCTAGCTCCGGATTCTGGTGAACCCAGATTCCAAGCAATGGTTTAACATTATAAAGAAACCTACACAGGGACTTGTATGATAAAACAGCCTTTCGCCACTCAACAAGGTCTTTCGTGGACACAACCCCAAGCGCTTCACACTGACACAACCAAATCTTATCATACGTCGCAAGGACACTAAGACTTCTGCAACATATGCTAAGATTGCAAATGTCCCTTGGTGAAAGGAACCTCCCAACTATAACAAGAATGTCATCAGGCAAATCTACCAAGAAGCTTGAACCACAAGCTATATCTTGCGCCATAACGATTCGTTCACGATCTTATACCAAATCCTTCAATATTGGCTACAACTTCTCAACAAATCACTCATGGAAAACTTTAGTCAACCAAAAGTCAAGATCCCCTCAATCACAATCTAAACACCCCAGCACATGTTCAACTTCCCCCCAATTAAAGAAATGCCCAAATTAGATTATTCTAACCTCAACTAAATTGGTTTTTTTCCCCAAAACCATCCAAATTTCCAACCAACAGAAGGAGAGTGAGCACTACTTGCCAATTTTGTCCCCAAAATACAACATTTCTAAAGGGTTTCTTTCTTTTTGTATGATCAAACAAACTCACAAATTCTAGACATAAATTTACACAAAACTAACTAAATTTACCTCAAAGTCTCAAAATTCATAATATAATACAAGCTACCAATGTATAGGCACATAAAGATCCGAACTTTGGTTAACATACCATTCATTATTCATCTAAAAAGCTTAAATTCCATGTGAAAAATAGAATATAAGTAGAAATTTATGTCAAAAAAAAAAAAATGAAGAAAAGTGGAGAAAGTTTAGAGTTGATACATACTCTTTGAATAACAGCATGCCAGGAAATGAGGATTGCCAAGAAAAAGGGGTCAGCGGAATTTGCTCCACAAAGATCATACAAGAAGAAAATTCCACTAAAGTTGTCACTTTCGAAACATTGGAATTTCCAGCTTTCCTTTTCTTTGGAATTCTTCTCTTTCTCCCACCGTGTTTTTTTGGCTTGGCCCCCTCTTTTCACCCTTTTTCTTTTGTTTGAGTGGTATGGTTTCTGTTCAGTCTGTATTTTACTGCCTGTTTCCAGTACGGTGGTACCTGGTAAGCGTTATTCGAGACAGTGTCACGATAATTTATCGAGACCGTTACATGAAAAAGTTAGTGATTTGTTAGAATTTTAGTACGGCGGTTTGAAAATAAGTTGTCGATGATTATATGAAAGGAGCTCTCGTAAATAATTGATGTTGTTTAAGTATGTTATTGTAACACCGTCTTATATTTTATTTGTATGTTGGAACGTGATGTGAGATTGTGAGTGTGACTTAGGTGACGTGTGAGCCAGCCAACTTTGAAATTTTGAGTTAAAGTGCAAGACTAGCACACTGAGTTATGGGTCTTTGTCACATAAAACTTCTTTATCAAAAATTGTTAGTAGCTAACCATGTGTAATGGAGTTCCGAGTTACCATCCTTCCCAATTTTGATTGTTGTCCAATTGTGCATTTGGGTTGGGTTAATTATTGTAAGTTGTAACCACTCCAAAATTCCATCAACCAACCAACCAATCAATCAATGTTTATATATCACTAATAGTTCATCTACTATATAAGGTAGATTGAAATGTTGAACCGTTGTTGTATGTGAATTATGTACAAGTATTGAATTTGAACATCAACCCTTAAGTTCGTTCCGAAATTATTGTCGTATGGGACCATCACTCAACAATAGTATCATGGGTCTTTGATCCACAAATAGGAGGAGCTCTATTGAAGTAATGTTCTATGTCGAATACAATTGTTTCTCTAAGCAAAGTAGGGTAAAAAAAGTTCAAAGTTTTTAACCTTTTTTTTTAAAAGAAAAAGTCAGGGTTTTACAATTGAACAAAACTTTAATGCTCAAATCCAACACCTACAAATAGGTAATATACGAGTTCAAACTTATCTTTAGATAAGTAGTTACATGACTTTAGGACTCGTTTAATTTTGTCAAGTAATTGTATTGCAATTTATCTTATAAACTCACCATCATATCGAACTCCACAAATTAGTAGTTCTACATCAATTCACATGCGTAGACTTTTGAGACTTGTCTTGAGAATACTAACATCATAGTATCATACTAGCATGTGAAAGAAAGAGTGATGTAATACATCATTTCAGCTCAAACAACGAATCATCACACTTTAAAATTTGGGATTTCTCCTAAAACAAACATATCATTCTAGAA
Organism: Spergularia marina; assembly: GCA_963680865.1. Taxonomy (NCBI): domain Eukaryota; kingdom Viridiplantae; phylum Streptophyta; class Magnoliopsida; order Caryophyllales; family Caryophyllaceae; genus Spergularia; species Spergularia marina. The sequence goes on along the minus strand of OY804547.1, from coordinate 21,205,608 downwards.
GACTAGAACACACATTGCATTTTCTCCTACAAACATAAGTAATTCAAAACATCACACCTTTAGTGAGATTAGATCTACTACGAGTTATAGAAAAAAACCTCGTAAAATAATTAAGGACCTGTTTGGTATCGTTTTCTATTTTTTTTTTTTAACCAAAGTTTCGTTTTTGAAAACCAGAAAAAGTGGTTTTCAGTTTTCATTTTCTATATGACTATTATAGAACCAAACAATTTAAAGTTAATTTTGTAACTTATTTAACTAAATTTTGTATGCAAAAAAACCAAAAACTGAAAACGGCAGTGATACCGAACGGGGCCTAAAGTAGTCTAAATAAAAGGCGGAAACAAACAAATTGAGCGACTCGTGAAATAATTAAAGTAGCTCGAGCGAGGGCCGAACACCCAAACAAGAACGGACCGTAGTAGTATACGAGCCGGCACCAGTCCACACTCGTTGAAGTACCAAAATATTTCCCCGCCACTACTGCCGCCCCGCTTCACACTCCCCCAAAATGCTAGTTTCCCTTCTCCGCAACCGCCTCCGGCTATCTCTGCCGCCATTTTTACTGGCAGCGTCTCATATACGCCACCTCCGGTCCGACGCAACCTTAGAAGCCATCGCAAAAGCCGCCGAGGAAAAAACGCCGGTGGTGGCGCTCTATAATTATCCCTCTTTTTCGGGCGCTTTTTCCGCGCTTTTTGCTCATCTTTACCATTCTCATCTCCAGATACCTTGCCTCATCCTGCCGTTCTCCTCCGTCGTACCTTTCAGGTCCTCTCTCTCTCTCTATCCTCTCCCTCGTAGAATTTTTGGCTGTTTTGGTTTGTTGTGGCTTGTGAATGACGCAATTCGAAATGTAGTTAGCTGTCGTCAATTTTATTATGGTTCCGCAACAATGTGCTAGGTTATTTTAGTGATACCCGTGTTTGATTGACGGAATTTTAATTATCGGTCATTTGGAAACAGTCTCTCTATGTTTTCAACGTAGGGTACGAGTAACGTCACATATACCTGACCCCCTTACCTCGCTATTGGGGTGAAGCTTTTAAGACACTAGGGTAATGTTGTTGTCGTTCTTTTGGTTTGATTACGGGAATTATGAGGAACTATTATCTTATTTGTATAGTCGAATTTTGTAGTTGTATTTTGTTTTCAAGAAATCGGCATAGATCATGATGATTAAGCGAGTACTGTGTCTGAAATGGTTGTTACTACTATTTGTGGATGGAAAGCTTTGCAAAGTTTTCGTCTTTTCAAGAGGGAGATGAGAATTTATCTCGAATTTGTATTCTACAAGTTTCAATCATCATCATCTTCATTGCCCAAAAGTGCCTCTAACATGCTTACACTAATTATCAACTTACTCTTTATTGTTGTGTAGCTTACAGTAGAACACCTTTGATATTCTAAGATGGTATTCGGACAGAAGTATATATGGTGGCATTAGATTATTGCAAAATTTTGCCTATAGCATGTTGGTTATGATGGTTTTCAACAGGGTTGATGATCTGTGTTTCGGAGAACTTAAGACATGTTATTTTCTCGATTTCATTGGTCCGAAAGGATTTGCTGTGGAGCTCTCAAGGAGGACAGGATGCGAGTAAGACTGTGAAATCTTTCTTTTGGAGCTGTTCTATTGCCGAGAGTAATGTTTGGTTTTTTATGGTGGGTTGATTAGTTTCTCAATTTTTGCCAGAGTGATTTGTTTTGACCATCGGAAGTCCACGCTTTTAAAGGTCCCCTTTACTGAAGATAGTACTGGAAAAATCTCATTTCGTGTTGATATAAGTAAGAGTAGCTCAAGGGCTGTATATGAGTATTTTTCAAGCCAGGTTAAGTGTTTGAGTTCAAGTAAGGATAAGGTTAGTGACTGTGATCTCTATAACACAAGTTGCTTCTATTCAAACTTATTTGATAGGGAACATCATTACCTTCTCTTCATTCAGGTTGTATCAAACAGTCTTCTTATGTCAAATGATCAACATTGTATGGAGTTAGTGTTGAAGTATCTCGAAGATTGCGACTTACTCCAGTGGAGATTGCCAGACATTCGGGCTTTTGCTGTTGGTATCTCAGAATGGAGGTCAAAGATGAACTGTGTCACTAATCCCCACATGTATGATCAGGTTTGTAGAGATTGTGGTTATTAAAAGTTCACATTCGTCCGCAAAATGTCATTGGCTTGTTATATTTTTATGATTCACCTTTTGTATCCGGTTATGTTATTGTATGTTACTGTTGAACTTGCTGAGAAGATCACATCACATCCTGGCCACCTTTAGCTTTAAAAAATCACTTCATTTGGGTCAAACCCAAAAATAAAGGTGATAATTAGTTTAAGAATAGAGAGAGTTGAAACTGTAGATGATTGAATCATTCTATTTGATTATGAATGTTGACGGCTGATAGTTCTCTACTCAACGAGTGTACTCATGATACTTGGTTCTTCTATGTTTAAATGAATCCTAGTTATGAATATATAAGCGCTTGAAAATGTGTAGGGTTGTACAGAAGTAACAGCAATTATAGGCATCACTAAATGACCATATTGATGAGGGCAGATTTATGCATGGTGCTTGTGTATTGAAAACATATGTTTCTTTACAAAAATAATGACTACTGTGTCGCAGCTCCTGGGAATGAAGACTGAGGAACTAATATCCAGGGGAAAGGCAACCATTTCAACTCGGAAGGATGCGGCACAAGAGTTTTTGAAGAAAGCTTTTAAACTTCGTCTTGGTCAAGGTTTTTATGGAGAGTGTCTCGTAAGTTTTTGATAGCTCTGAGTCGTTTGATTCTGTAAGATTGAGTTTCTGACAAAATCTTGTTCCACTCTATATGGAGGATGCAAATGATCTGTGAATCTGTATTTCTTTGTTGATTAAAGGGAAATATTTCTGGTACTTGGCACATTTGTAGAATAGTTACCCCTTTTTCCTAAGCTGTTTTTTGACATGTTTACAGGGAGTTAGAGCTGATAGCAATCCAGACCTGAGTGATGAAATTGGCAAAGAACTTAGTTTGAAGAGTGCAGCAGCCGGCTTGAGGTAACTTTAGCTTTTGAACAATAATGTCAAACTGAAAACTATAGTGTTAAAGATACTAGGATCTGAGTGACATAGAAGTGTATATGAACATATTGTAGAGCTGTTCTGCCTGCTAGGCTTTGCTTGGTATTGGCTCAGAGATGTTCCTTTTTTGCAGCTAACTGCTAACTGTATCACAGGGCCCTGTGAGTTTAAATTGCATAAAACAGATACAATTTAAAGTATTGCTCTCATCAGTATATTCTTAGCTTTTGAATAGCTAGCTGCACTGTAAAGTCTTTTAACTTTTGTAGAAAAATTTATCATCAAGTCTTTGATCGCAAGAACTGTCTTCTGCTGTATTTTTCCGGTGCTTAGGCCGATTGGAGCTGTTGTTTTTATGCAACGGAGTAACCTAAAGATGTGTCTGAGAAGTACTAATGGTGATACGGACACCTCTGAGATTGCAAAGGTATTGCATTATACATGAATAATTTATTTAATTATTTTTACTTTTTTTTTTTTGTTATCTTTTTCCCACTGGTTCAGGCTAGTCTCCTTCTGTAGCAGTTCTTGCCTTTACTGTCCTGCAGGCATACGGTGGTGGTGGTTCACCTAGTTCTAGCTCCTTCATCATACGAATGGATGAATATAACCAGTGGTTTCCAGCTGGATCATCAGATTAAAGGCTAGTACTGCATCTCTTTTCACACATGTATCATCACCTGTTTGTCTCTTATTGGCACGGAACTTCAATTATCTTTACTCTTACTATTGTTTCATGTCCGGATCATGTGGATTCATATTTCAAGCCATTGCCCACTCATTCTTTTGACTATGTCGTGGAGGGAGGGCTGTTTTTCTTGCTTTGTTTTGGGGCAAAAAGTACCTGCATAGCAACAAAGGAATTGGCCAATTTTCCTTTTTTTTTTTTCTTTTGTTTCTTCTCTATTGATGTTTTTCTTTTTTCTTTTTTTTTTCAATTGGGAAAATAGTGATAGGAAAGGCGAGAGAAGCGAGAATAAACCAAAAAAAGAAAAATAATAGTATTTGAAGTTTGAAAGTGTGTGAAATAGCTTAGTATCTGGGAAGTCATGAAGAATGCGTTTCTTTGTACTTATTAAATGCTTCTCTTCTTACCTTTAACAGGACTGACAGGAAGTAAACAATAATGGACATACAGTATGTATTTATGGTTTACAGTTCTGGAAGAATGTCTTACTCTTTCAGTCCTTTCCCCTTTAGGTATCTTTTTGTATATGGGAGTCACCCCCTTGGTGACCTTTTGAATATATGATATCCTATCTTAAAAAAAAAAATGACAGTTCACTACTACCATTTCATGAACGATTGGTAAAACTTACAACTGAACCTATTGAATTGAGTGAAACCAAACGTTAAGTTGCTTAAAACAGAAAGAATAAGGATTGGGTTGTAGGTACATAATATAAACCTATCTATCTGAATGTCTGATTACGCTATCATCGCAATTCTGACAACAGTTTCTATGGATAAATGGTGTACAAGTGATTGAGACTTGAAAGCAAGTTATAGCAGAGTGGTTGAAACTTTCTGGATGGTTTCAGGTAACTTTGGATTTAGGTATTAGTTACAAACTTTTCACTTGCAGTATCTCTTTTTAGTTCATCTGTACAATAAATGATTTCCTTCTACCATCTTTTCATTCTATCCTGCATTTTAGTCAATCCTTGAATACTTCCGTTTGTTGAACTTAGATTTATATTGTAGGATCCATAGACTTAGCACTTTCCAACATAGAGATTAACGAACACAGTTGTCACATAAATCATGTATTCACAAAAGTAAAAAAAGAAGGCTGGTTCCCTTTGACTTCTGCGGTCAGTAGATAATAGAAACACAAGCATCTTTCTGGTTTTAACACTGTTTAGGTGTTAAAACCTAGAAATGTGATGCAAGTACAACCTAACTATTGAATTCCTATTTTTTTTTCGTAACTTCCTCCTTGTCACAAAGTATTCAGAATCTCGCACTACTAGTATCTATCAAACTAGACTGGTGCAGAGTATTCAGAGTTTAGAAAACAGGGCATCCATCAACCATTATGCCTTTGGCTGTTGGACAACTTGCGAGATTGCAGTGCTCACCATTTGTACCCCACCAGTTCAAGCTTTTATTCTCCACACTCAGTGAGAAATACAACAGAACTGCCATGAAAGCAACCCCAGCATCCAAGGCCGCAGAAAGAATATAATTATACCTTTGCCACCATTGCTTTCGGTAACGGAAAACAAAGTAGTTGAATATTGTTCCAACTATTATCCAGGCATTGTAGTTTACAGTTGTTGCTGGTGGCATATTGGATGTGGCACCAAGAAGTACAGGGAGGTTGATCAATGGAATCCATGATTTCTTAGGAAATGCCTTGTGCAAGATCCAAACTATGAAGGGTCCTACTGCACCTCCCAGGAAAAACCAGTTCATGGCTTTATAAGTTCCAAGATTTCCAAAAATCCTTTTAGGACCAACCAGCCCCCATATCACCGAGGCATCAAAGAATACACGATCACCAGGGCAAGTCCATGGACTGTCAGGTGGAAGTAGAGTATCTTCACAGATATTGTGAATTGATTCGAGCAACCACCATGCTACTGCTAGGTTGATTGTACCAGCTAGAATGGTTCCAATGAACTGTCATGTAAAAAGGGTTGCAAAAGTCAGACATGGTTTTATATCTAGGTAAGACAAATGGAAAATTAAATGGATCTGACACTTGTCTTTCTTTGATCTGATGTATATCAAATACCATTTCCTCCTGATTTGCAGTTGTGTGATACCTATCCGTGTAGTTTATTTTTAGATTTATATCATGGTTCTAAAGATTATACTTGTTTTGCATATGCCTTAGAATCTACATGTAGATGGCTGCAGTACTAGTTAAGACAGCAATGATAATATGACTGACTCGGTGAGACTTAAAGTCGTACCTGAACCAAAAACATTGATCGGGGTGGGATCTTCATGTAGTGCCCTAGCTTGAAATCACTGAGGAAGGAAACAGCTTGTGCCATGCTCATAAAACCATACACTTTGAAGCAAACATTAGCTATTGGGTGTCCTGGTTGTATAATGCCCATGACGTACTCCGTTATGATGTTTAACCCTGGTGTCTGCATTTGAAGCATAAAGTATACAAGTAAAAAAGGCAGGGAGTTTACAGGCATCCAAGATGTATGTCTTTAGGTTCCCTTGGAACGAAATAGCTTTTGCCAGAATAAAGGACCCGACAATGTAAGGCAGCTGGCTTTTGGATTCAGCTTGTTCACCTCCCCCTCCCCCCCTCCTAATTCAGCACTAATACGTTCTACACTGGACATAACAAATGCTTGCAGTTGAAAGTTGATGAAGAGTTCGCTATGTAAGGACTATTCTGAATGTTCTTGACTCTGTTACCTGGTTTGTGGTGGCAGTTATGATGCTGATTGGAAGTGTGAAAATGAAGGCCATGGCACAAGCAAAAAGGAGCGCCCACCAAGGCATCTGAACTTGATCTTTCAAAAATATGCACAGCAGAAAAGAGACTGCTATAGTTGCTGCAAGAAGTAGGTAGAAACACCATGACGGTATGTCTTCATAGTTCCTCATGAGTTTGGTGTGAATATCCTCCTTTCCTTTGTATGATGCACGGAATCTTTCGTAGATCTCTCTGAACATCAGTAAAACACGTCAGGGACTCAGGCTGGACATGATATCTCTATGGTGTATTATCATATTACTGAAAAGTTTCTATAATGCTTAAACTAAGAAGGAAGGATGTGTAGCCATTCTAGAACCAATTATACCTGAGCACAACTTTTAAAATAGTTTGAAGTCACAATAACTTACTTCTTGGCACCATTTATTCATTAGTGATTGACTCTTTGAATTCAAATACCCTTAGGTAGCGTTTGGAAACATGAATTTGGAAATTTGTAATCATTTTAAATCCATCATTTGAGAATGTGGAATTCAAATATAAATTCAATGTTTGGGGAGGGTGGGATTTCAAAATGACACCTCTTGAGGTGTCATTTGTTTTTGGCCTAATTGGATTTGATACAAATTCCAAAGGATTTGACACAAATCCAAATTCTCAAATTCTTGAGTTCCCAAACATGTGATTTGTGTCAAATTTGGATTTGAGAATCAAATCTTTGTTCCCAAACACTCTCTTATTGAATCTTGAAAATGCTGGGCTTTGGGAACAATTGTGATTAAGGGGTATATCCGTATAGTATAGGTTTAGAGGTGTTTCTGTGTATTATTGAAGTAAGTACAATAAATAACTCGATACACAAGTGGTAATCTTATCTTCCGTAGAATAAACTCACATGAGTAAGTGTAGCTGCTATAGTGGCAAATCCAAAGCCATATGTCAGAGCGAAAAACATGCTCAAATGTATTTGGCCTTGCTCCACATACTGTGCTTTATTTAGCTCGAAACGGCCGTTAACTATAGCTGTAATGTTGTAGATTTGACCTTGGGCTGTGAATAAGTGTGAGGAGAAAATGGGAAATGTTTGAGCATTGTACAGGTCCAGTCCCCAGTATAATACGGGGATGAAGATGTACATTATCAAAACATAGCCTGCGCATACGTTTGCGATTGCAAAGAATGGGGTTATGAGAGGACTGAGTAAAAAGGATGCTACTGCAGACCAGTCTAGTGTTATGGCTCCTAAACCAAGGCCTTGCATGCCTGAGCCAAGTTGGTGGGCTGTGACTGATTTGGAAAATACCCAGCAAACCCATGATATGCTGGTAAGGGTTGTGAACAGGTAACCTGGGACAGCATACCAGACAAAGCTGCATGCAAGTGCGATTAGGAAGAATTTTGCCCTTGATATGCGAGGATCAGAAGCAGCATCCTTCTCGTGCAAGGCCCTGCATCAGACAAATTGATTATTAGGAGAGACTAACATGGTTATACACTTGTGCAAAATTCACCATCAAACATAGAGCAATGTTATAAGAAAATCATTGTCAGAATACTCAAATTTGGGTTCGGCTAGCATGAAACAACGAATGGATACAGAGCATGTGTAATTGTTTAGGACAACGTACACCGTAATGCATGAATAACATGGTTATGCACTTTTAAGCACTGCACTGATGCTGATATTCCCCCACCAAAGATAGTTAGTGGGTGAAGATGGTAATTATCTGCTTTCTGCTGTTCTGACTTCTGCGCATATCTTAATTGTTCCCGCTGCCTACATTTAAATTATTTTTCTATGAGGTGTCATTTAGAATCTTCTGAATTATTCAATTTTCTTTTCTCGTTCCCAGGCAATATTTGGATCAGTGCTAAAGATCACAAAGGACCTTCAAACACATGTACTACTGCATTCGAGACTATGGTGCCTGAGCTACCATTAACCAGAATGTATCGATGAAGCATCCATTGAAGGTTGGTATTGGTGATTGACCCTAATGAATTGTGTTCATATCATAGTTCTTTTTACTGCAAATATGTGTTCATCGGTGCGTGTTTTGGTCTTTCACACTGTACCTAAGTTCCATCATTTTCGATATTTTCCTTACGTTAGTGCCGAAGCATTTTGTTTCACATTTCAGTTAATGGTGTAATTGAAATTTAAATTTGTAGTAATGAAAAGAGGAGTTGACTTGCCTGAAGAGAGATACTTGTACGAGAGTGTTAGGCCACCACATATGAGCCGGCTCCACAACATACTTCCTCATCAACCCTGCCCAGCCATACCCCAATACCTGAAATATAATGCGCCTCTAAATGAATAGCAAGAATATTCTCTTAATAACATTTTTACGTAATTGTTTCAATCACATTATTATTATTATTATTCTCTACTGAAGCTTAGTCTCAGAGAAAAGAACTTCAAAGTGGTAGGTTTTGTACCCTAACTTCTGAGTTATTGAGCGACTAGCGGCCAGCCACAACTCAGGTTTATTTTGGCTTTCTCTTTAATATACTAAACTAAATCTCTCCATTGTTTGAAAGATTCAAATCGAAAATTCAATGTTACACGTCCAAATAACTTGCTAAGTATTGACATAGAGGTGTGTCCTAACCTAGCATGTAGTAACAAGAGTTCACCAGAAGGTCTACTACAGCTAGAAGAAACATTACAAATGCTGAAAAACTCCTTATCCTTATTTATACTACACAATAGTCATGAAACTCATGCTTCTCATCACTTGGTCATTTCATTCCATCAGTTAATGTCCTTTTCAATTTGTTTGTCTTTTGCTCTCCCATTTCTCCAAAAGTACTAGCATCTCAATATATCTTAGTCCTTATGGGTTAAAATGTCCATCTTACCCTCTGTTACTCTTTCAGTGATTATTGAATAAAACAATTTCTATCTTTGTAGATTTGATACAGTACTTAGAATTCAAAACCAATCTTTCCACTATTGTTTCTGCATACAAAACTCTAATTTGCTGGGGTAAGTCCACTATGTAAAGTCTATAATGGAGGTCATTATAGTAAACTGCCAGAACTTGCATAGATTTATCCTTGTTATTGTGTGTGGGGGTAAAAAAAATCCCTAGTTGCTTTGCGTTCTTTAGTATAGTCTTTCTTTTAGTGAAGCTCACTTTCACGGTTAACAAGTTGTACTCGTACAAAAATTGACTCCTCTTGTGATGATTTTGATGTACGTTCTGTATGTAAGCATGATGTTTGAGGCTTTGAGTTCAAGCTGTTATATTAATAAAAATGCTATTTACTAAGATTTGGTAGATTTTCCCTATGCTAATTACTACTACCAGAGCTAACTTGACCGAAAATGCGTAGAGAATTTTTCGAACAATGGAAAGATTAAGAAACTTAGATATTCGTAAGAGGAGCTCAGTTGATATACCTGTGTGGTAACAATGAGGATCCAGCCAGCTAAGAATGAGATTTTCCTCTTATAGAAGGCTTTAATGATATTGACTATGCCAACAGCGTAAGCTGACCCGTATCCGAAAGCACTTCCAGCATTAGCAAAAATGGATATCAAGACATGCTCTTTGACATTAAAAGGACCTGGGTTTAGAGAGAACTTCCACCCAAACCCGGGGATTTGGAATTCTGTTCGGGGCAGGATAGCAGCCAAGAAATGACCAATGGGTAGGGTGGCTACTTGGACTGTGATTTGAGTTATAATGAGGGGTTCTGTTCTGTATGAAAAGAACTGATTTAGAAATGAGAGGAGACCACATGATAGCAGTCCCATGAACCACATGCGAAAGGTCCATATAGGTAGGGTTGGATCATCTGTGTTGGTTACGGTTAGTCGAACCTCCTCTATTGGGGAGATTTCGTCTTCGTCTATGTCGGGCTTGGGCTTCTCAGGGTCGAATTCATTGGCTTTGGCTGTACCTTGGGGATGTTGGAGTTCTAAGGAATCCATGGAGGGGAAGATGGTAGGAAAAGGGAGGGTGTAATGTTTTTCCTAGGTAATAGGAGGTATGCAAAGAGGTGTTTGAAGGGGTTTTTATAATTTGGTGTGGTTGGACCTATGTGGGGTAGGATATCTAAGGCAATGTACTACTACTAATCTGCTAATAGTGACAAAGCAAGTTATCGTCCAAAAGTTATGGGATATGATGTATGATATAAGTTGTTTTGTATAAAACTAGATTACTATTGGTGGAAAGAGATTAGACTATTAAATCTATAGTCGTAGATGAAGAAATCTCGTTTTCTAGGGAAAATTAAACAAAGCCATGGAAAAGGGTATTATTAGTCATGGAAGAGTGCAAATGAAGAACGGAACACATTTATCTGAGTGAAGGAAGGTTGGCACTTACAGCTTGTGGAAAAGTATACAAGGGAGGATTAAGGGCTTTGAAATGTGGGTGATTTAGGGCTCACACTTCACACTCATGAAGCCCACAATTTTCATATTACTGACTTACATTTTGTCCTTATCAAAGAGTATAACATTCTTGGTTACTATTGTAATTGCGTATGTCTTCCCCAAATCATGCTCTAGGATGGCTTTGTTTGTATTGTCGGTATTGCTGTTATAATAGCGTTTAAATCCCTCCATAGAAATAGACATTTATATTGACCTTAGAGTCTACCCATATGGCAAAGCATTCTGTAAGTTAGCCCCCTAGGGAAACAGCTCCAAAACCATTGTTTATAGAATACCCTAGAAATGGTCCTGTATGTTAATTTATTCTAGAGGATTGTTTGAGCTCATATTAGTTAATTTAGGATTCTTGGAAATGTGTGCATGATGAAAGAAGCAAAATTCTAAGAAGCGATTCTCGAAGAAGATTGATTCCAATTTCTCACTAATAGTGAACTTTGTGTTCCATTTACATTTATATTGAAAGTTTGAGAATCGCCACTGAACTTTGAGTGGGGCTCATTGTGGGCTACTACATTCAAAAATCAAAAGTTAACCTCCTTTTTTGCCAAAGATGGAAGAGAATGAAAGAAGACAAAGTTACCAATAATCATAAACTTTTAATTTCATTAATGTTCATGTTTGCAGTATGCCTAAACTTGAGAATTTTGGGTAAGACAGGTATATCAAACTTGATGTTTATACTTTTGCTATTAGCGTGTATGGGACTATGGGTTACATGTTATGTGCATTGTCATATATAACCAAGATTTATTACCCATTACTCACCTGTCTTCTTCCGAATTTTTGAACAAGTTATGGGTAAGGTTGCCCTATAGACATGACGCACTTGCAACTGTAGCAACGTTTTGATGTTCATCCTGAAACCGCAAAATTTTCATCTGCTTACTATCATATGAATCATAACTCCGTCTTACTCGTGATTTTTCCATATCTCTTATTGACGCTGTTGACCTATCTACCTTTATGCACAGGAGATTTTTGGTGGGCAAGACTTGGCTGGCTGGCTCAGGAACAATATATACTTATTTCTTCATTCTTTTCCCTAATCTTGATCAATGATCAGAGACAGTAAGTTTTTACTCAAGCCTCACTGTACAATTATAAAGTTGTGTGTGTTCAACCTTACTGTCAATGATTGTGGCGCTTGTGCATAGCTGTTATTCGAATCTTTTATTCCATCAGATTCCTTGTTATGATGATAAACTGACAGTTACATGTATTAAAAAGAAAAAGAAAACAGCATGAAATTTCCCATGTAAATGAATCAGGCAGTAGTTAAGGTATCAGGAAATTCCGGAAGCAACAACTTCTCTCATTTCAGAAAGTGAAATCTTTTTTTGAATACGTGTTGAAATGTATTGTTGTTTGGTTGACAATGACGACAGAGAGAAAGGTTTCTGATTCCTCTGAAATAGAGGAAATTGATTACCTACTCTCTAGTTCAAAATTTCAACCAATCAATTATGATCTAATAAAACTCTTTTGGCCGTTCTTATCATTCATGTGAAACTAGCGAGCACCTAAATCGGGTAGTCAGGCTGACACCTAGGTCGAGTATGATGATGGGGATCATACAGTGATACTATATGAACAATTGGTATGCGTACACCACTGGTATTACCATATTTTAAAGCATACAGAACCATTAGAACTGATCTGTAATCAGTTGATAAAATTAAAACGTTTATATACATGTAAAAAGTAATGTTTAAAGCTGCGTCTCAAATACCGTGAAAAGTCAAGTTGGGTGTTTGAAGTGGGACGGAGGGAGTAGTGTTATGAGATGCCAATGTATACCAATGTACCATTATATAAGTCAAAGTCAGAAATCCCAGAAATTCTTCGTCAACTTTGCGTAGCTGTAGAAGTCTGCTAACTTTTTTTTTTTTTTTTTTTTTTCTATTTTTTCTTCTGAAGAGCTGCTAAGTTAATCCATATAGTGTGCAATATTTTGGGTTGTAGTGAAATAAGATCGCACACCACTTTTTTGCCCATTAATATACGGAGTATACACAAGTGGAAAGTTTGTTTTAATTGAACTTGCTTCTTTTAGGATTTAGTAGCGTTAGAGTATCTTAGTGAATACCCTTTCTACTTCTCTGTCTCTTTGTTCAAACATCAACTACCAATAGTCTCTGTGATTAAGAGCCTAACTGCCCCCTCGTAAGTAGATTGCGCACATACCACAGATTATTTAAGAATTAAGATTGTCAATAATATCTTGGCTTAGTGATTAAGATCGATGTACTACATAGATATGTTGTCAGATCTTGGGCAACAATTCCCCTACCCTGCCAATCTTCTAAAGCATTTTCGATAAGGAAGCAAGAGAATGAAAGACTGATGATCCGTTAGATCCGTTAATATTGTCAGGTGATGTCTTGGCCTAGTGATTAAAGTTGAAGTAATACAAAGATTATTCGTCGGGTCTTGGGTATCAATTCCACTACTGCCTCCCTTGTCAATCTTCTAAAGCTTTTTCGACAAGGGAGCAAGAGAACGATATATTTGACACCCAGGCTTTAACTCACGAATTAGAGTGCATATACGATTCACCTGTATTTATCTTGCTTTTACTTTTCGGTCTGTTTAGATACTCTCTTATTCAAAGAAGGTATTCCATTTTCTTTGATATAACTTATAAAATCGTTAATTCAAAAACAAGAAAGATTTTATTTTTTTATTTTTTTTTATTTATGATATATGTGCAAATGTATTTTTTCTTCGTTTCGTGATATATTTGATAGAGGTTGACAAAGAGAGAAATGTGATCAAATTCATACTGTACTTGGTGTATTTGCAAGAGACCTAAAGCAAGAATGATTGGTAATTAGTGATTACTGTTCTCTAAGATTGTGACTGAAGAGTTTCTCTCAATCAGCCGCAGGATTTAATGTACAATGGAAAATTTCACTTGATACAAGTCTGAGTACTAACTTATTATGCTTCAATTCCACCCGGAATCATCCTGCAAAAGGTTGTTGTCAATCTCTTAAGGCATATTATGATGCAGAATGTCATATCCAGAAAGTCGCAAAGCCGCTAAGCAAGCGGGCTCAGGACTTTTATAGTCTGTTTACCAAACTGCATCATCTGTGTCTGGCAGTCGTGGTAATGGTGTGGTATCTCCATGTTTTGCTATCCGCTGGTGCGAAGAAACAGGTACAGTTGCTCTGATATTGATATCACAATTTCGTCTTACCCAAGTTCCCCCTTGTCACAAAGTATTTGCAACCTCACACCACTATGATCTAACAAACTAGACTGGTTTGGAGTATTCAGAGTTTAGTAAACAGGACATCCGTCAACAATTATGCCTTTGGCTGTTGGGCAACTTGCAAGATTGCAGTGCTCACCATTTGTACCCCACCAGTTCAAGCTTTTATTCTCCACACCCAGAGAGAAATACAACACAACTGCCATGAAAGCAACCCCAGCATCCAAGGCTGCAGAAAGAATATAATTATACCTTTGCCACCATTGCTTTCGGTAACGGAAAACAAAGTAGTTGAATATTGTTCCAACTATTATCCAGGCATTGTAGTTTACAGTTGTTGCTGGTGGCATATAGGCTGTGGCACCAAGAAGTACGGGGAGGTTAATCAATGGAATCCATGATTTATTAGGAAATACCTTGTGCAAGATCCAAACTATCAAGGGTCCTACTGCACCTCCCAGGAAGAACCAGTTCATGGCTTTATAAGTTCCAAGATTTCCAAAAATCCTTTTAGGACCAACCAGCCCCCATATCACCGAGGCATCAAAGAATACACGATCACCAGGGCAAGTCCATGGACTGTCAGCTGGAAGTAGAGTATCGTCACATATATTGTGAATCGATTCGAGCAGCCACCATGCTACTGCTATGTTGATTGTACCAGCTAGAATGGTTCCTATGAACTGAAAATCATGTAAAAAGAGTTGCAAGAGTCAGATATTGTTTTATTCCTAGGTTAGGCAAATGGGAAATAAATTGGAACGGACACTTGTCTTGTCTCTATAACCTGATTGTTATCAAATACCGTTTTCTCTGCTTGTGCAGTTGTGTGATACTGTCATAACAGCCTGTGCAGTTTTATGTCTAGGATTATATCATGGTTCTAAGATTTTCTTTTTCTTTCTTTTCCTTTGCATATGCTTTTGAATCTACATGTTGATGGCTGCAGTGCTATTTAAGTCAACATTGATAACATGGCTGACCTGGCAAAACTTAGAGTCGTACCTGAACCAAAAACATCGATCGTGGTGGGATCTTCATGTAGTGCCCTAGCTTGAAATCACTGAGGAAAGAAACAGCTTGTGCCATGCTCATATAACCATACACTTTGAAGCAAACATTAGCTATTGGATGTCCTGGTAGTATAATGCCCATGACGTACTCCGTTATGATGTTTAACCCTGGTGTCTGCATTTGAACCATATTAATATATAAGTGACAAAGGCAGAGAGTTTATCTGCATCCAAAGTGTACTTCAAATCCCTGGGAAAGAATTAGCTTTTTTTTCCAGGTCAAAAGAGGTCGACATTTTAAGGGAGTTGGCTTATGGATTCTGGTTGTTCCCCTTTTGCCCCCTCTCCCCGTTAAATACAAACTATATTTACACTGGACATAATGCATCATTGAAATATGCTTGCAGTTGATTGTTAACGAATACTATGGAAGAGCTTGTTATACTAAGGACTATTTTGGTTGTTGTTGACTTTTTTACCTGGTTTGTGGTGGCAGTTATGATGCTGATTGGAAGAGTGAAAACAAAGGCCATGGCACAAGCAAATAGGAGAGCCCACCAAGGAATTTGAACTTGATCTTTCAAGAAGATGCAGAGCAGAAAAGAAACTGCTATAGTTGCTGCAAGAAGTAGGTAGAACCACCATGACGGTATGTCTTCATAGTTCCTCATAAGTTTGGTGTGAATATCCTCCTTTCCTTTGTATGATGCACGGAATCTTTCACATATCTCTCTGAACATTTGTAAAACACGTCAGGCTGGACATGATATATCTATTGGCGTATTTTCATATTAATGAGAAGTTACAACAATACTTAAAGTCTTAAACTAAGAAGCAAGGATGTGCACCAAGGCTAGAATTAATTATGTTTGAGCACATCTTTTTAAACTAGTTTGAACTTTGAAGTCACAATAACTTAACTCTTGGCACCACCTATTCATGAGTGATTGACTCTTTTGATAGAATATATGTAAATATGTAAATTATTTCCATATTTCCATATATTCTATCATAATTTTTTACATATATTCTATCATCTCTGAATTCAATTGAATCATGAAAGTGGTAGGCTTTGGGAACAAATGTGATTAAGGAGTATAGCCGTATAGGTCTAGAGGTGTTTGAGTGTATTATTGAAAAAGTGTAGTAAATACACAAGTAGTAATTTTACCTTCCGTAGAATAAAGCCACATGAGTAAGCGTGGCTGCTATGGTGGCAAATCCAAAGCCATATGTCAGAGCGAAAAACATGCTCAAATGTATTTGCCCTTGCTCTGCATATTGTGCTTTATCTAGCTCGAAACGGTCATTAACTATAGCTGTAATGTTGTAGATTTGACCTTGGGCTGTGAATAAGTGGGAGGAGAAAATGGGAAATGTTCGAGCATCGTACAAGTCCAGTCCCCAGTATGCTATGGGGATGAAGATGTACATAATCAAAACATAGCCTACGCATATGTTTGCGATAGCAAAGAATGGGGTTATGAGAGGGCTGAGTAAAAAGGATGCTACTGCTGACCAGTCTAGTGTTATGGCTCCTAAACCAAGGCCTTTCATGCCTGAGCCAAGTTGTTGGGCTGTGACTGATTTGGAAAATACCCAGCAGACCCATGATATGCTGGTAAGGGTTGTGAACAGGTAACCTGGGACAGCATACCAGACAAAACTGCATACAAGTGCGATTAGGAAGAATTTTGCCCTTGATATGCGGCGATCAGAAGCAGCATCCTTCTCGTGCAAGGCCCTGCATTACACAAATTGACTATTAGGAGGACATAATAACATGGTTATATAAAATGCACCATCAAACATATAACAATGCTGTAAGAAAATCATTGTCAGAAAACTGAACTTTGGGTTCGGCTAGCTTGAACCAACGAAGAAATACAGAGGGAGACAGAGCATCTGTATTTTGTTTAAGCGTATGCAGTAGTGCATGAATAAAGTGGACATTTAGGCTAATTGTCTGTATTCCACTGTTCTGACTTCTGTGCATATCTTAGAGCATGATTAGCTCTCTTTTGCTTACGGGCGTCACCCCTTTAGGTGTCTTTTTGTATATGGGAGTCACCCCCTTGGTGTCCTTTAGTATATATTGATATCCTATCACCACTCCTAGTCTCCTACATATTAAGTTGTTCATGTGACTTTTGTCAAGTTGTCGCAGTTGTACCGGCTACAATTGAGTTGATTCATTCTCTTTGCTTCAGAAGTTTGTACAGTCAGGGACCTTTTGGTTTAGGGTAAGGGAATGTAAGATGTGTCGATCTGTTATGCGCTTTCTGGGGTGTGCAGACTTTCTATGGAAAGCCTAGGTGGTCTCAAGACAAAATGTATGAGGACTCGAATCAGCAACTTCCGGGTCCAGTATGGTATATTGGCTATTCATCCGTCAAATACGGATTTGCTATGGATTGATCCGTGGAATGAACATGGAGCAACATCTGCCCAGAATGTATTTTTAGGAACCCTAAACTGAATTTGTACCTGTTTTAGTCCATGGTACAAATGTAAGCACCTTTATATCACTTAAAAAGATTTTTAGTTAGAGATAAATGGTAGAGAATTAGATGCTAATTGTCTGCTTAATTATCCCCACCAAAGATAGTTAGTGGGAGACTGGAAGCAGAAGATGCTAATTATCTGCTTTCTGCTGTTGTGACTTCTGCTCATTTGTTAATTATTACTGCTGCTTGCATTTAAATTATTTTGCTATCCGGGTCATTTAGATTCTTCTGAATCATTTCGCAGGCAAAAATTTGGATCAGTACTTCAGATCACAAAGGACCTTAAAACACATGTACTCTTGGATTCGAGACTTACGGTGCATGAGCTATCCATAACCAGAATGTGTTTCAGAAGCAGCCATTGAAGGTTTGTATTTCTACGTGATTTACCCTTATCATTTACATTAATTTCATCATTGTCATTGCTTGCCATTGACTGTTTGTGTGTTGGTCTTTCACACTGTTTCTGAGATGCTTAATTTAAAGGAAAATAGAGAATAAATTATATTCTTCTGATTATGTTAACCAAAGTGATTAATACAGCTTATCAGAATAGTTCTTTTTGAAAGAAAAAAATGGTTTTAGCGGACAAATGCTGGAGACTGTCCTAGGCTCTTTAACACAAACTTTTGTTTTCTTGGTTTGAACTAGTCGGTTTAGTTCAAATTCAAGTTATTAGAAGTTTAGAGCTGCAAAAACGTTCTATACAGTTTATTATTATGTTCCTAAAACTCGAACCCGAAACTTCTATAACGCAAACATTTGCTATACTATGTATTACCACAGAGTATCAAACTCTTTAGCTAGCTTTCCAACAAAAATGTTGGCTGTCGTATATAAGTAACTTGATGCAGCTAGTTTTGGAGTATCATACACTTATTATACTTGTAAAATTATTGGCACACTGTTCAAAGTCAACGTTATACCTAAATGTCTGAAATTATAATTTCTTGAATTGTGGAATTTCTACGCCAAAGATTTGTAGTGGACCGACTTGCTGTATTCTTACTACGTTGTTTGGATAGATTAAATGATTAATACGTTTCCCATGTGAACTAGAATACCTCGACGGTGATGGCTCATGGCTCTACCTAGACAAGTTTAGGCTAGCACCAAAATAAAGATATTATTAGTATCATATATGCACTCCTTTTAAGATATTTCCTTCAAAATATGTTTGTTTTAATGCCCCTATGGAGTAGTCCGTATTTTATACCCCATATCGGAAATTAATATAATAATTTTACGTAGATATAGAACTTGAAATGATTTGGGTTGAATTTACGGTTATACCATTTCTTAATTTACTATGCAATATTATTTTAAGAATATAAATATGCGGATGTTTTACTATCATTTTCGACATTATCCTTACGTTAGTGCCGAAAAATCAATTTCTTGTGTGTCACATTTGGCTAAAGGAGTAATTGAAATATGAAATTGTAGTAATGAGAGGAGGAGTTTGACTTGCCTGAATAGAGAAACTTGTACGAGAGTGTTAGGCCACCACATGTGAGCCGGCTCCACAACATACTTCCTCATCAATCCTGCCCAGCCATACCCCAATACCTGAAATATAATGCGCCTCTAAATAATTAGCAAGAGTATTCTCTTAATCACATTTTTATTAGTATGCAATTGTTCCTTGATTGTTCGAAAGTTTTACATCCAAACAAGTTGCTAAGTATTGACTAGCTAGCTACTTGATGACCCTTTTTTCTTTGGCTTTGAGCTATTGACGTATTGTGGGAGAAGAATCGCAAGCTATAGTCATCAAAATCATGCTTCTTCCTTTCGAGTCATTTCAATTTTTGAAAAGGACTGCTCCAGTTTTTTCAATTTGTTACGTTTGGTTAGACTTTCTCTTATATATATTTGGAATAAACGTAAAGATATTGATCGAAACAAAAGATGTACAATACGGAGTAGTATCTAAATGTATTTGGTTCTTAAGGATCAAAATGTCCATCTTGCCCTCGATAACTTTTTCAGTGACTATTGAATGTTACAATTTTCTATCTTTGTAGAATTGATTCTTAGAATCACTGTCCAATCTTGCCACTATCTGCTTTTTCATTAAAAAAAACTCCAACTTTCTTCACGTTCTCTATTAGAAGTGAAGTTCCCTTTCACGGGTAACAAGTCATTGTCACAAAAATTGGACTCTTCCTATGATGATTTTGATCTAATTATGTAAGCATGTAGTTTGAGACTTCTAGTTCCCTCCAACTAAATATTCTCTAATTTTATAAAAGTACTAAGACTTGCTGGAAATTTCCTATGCTAATTACTAGAGTCTACTACTAGAGCTTACTTGAGCCGACAAAAAGCGTATGAACGAAGTTTTTCAAGCAATAGATATATTTAAGAAAGTTCGATTTTCATAACAGGAGCTCAGTAGATGTACCTGAGTGGTAACAATGAGGATCCAACCAGCTAAGAATGAGATTTTCCGCTTATAGAAGGCCTTGATGATATTGACTATGCCAACAGCGTAAGCTGACCCATTTCCGAAAGCACTTCCAGCATTAGCAAATATGGATATCAAGACATGCTCTTTGACATTAAACGGGCCCGGGTTTAGAGAGAACTTCCGGGACCCAAACCCGGGGATTTGGAACTGGGTTCGGGGCAGGATCGCAGCCAAGAAATGACCAATGGGTAGGGTGGCTACTTGGACTGTGATTTGGGTAATAATGAGGGGTTCTGTTCTGTAAGAAAAGAACTGGTTTAGAAATGAGAGGAGACCACATGATAGTAGTCCCATTAGCCACATCCGAAAGGTCCATATAGGTAGGGTGGGATCATCTGTGTTGGTCACGGTTAGTCGAACCTCCTCTATCGGGGAGATTTCGTCTTCGTCTATGTCGGGTTTGGGCTTCTCGGGGTCGAATTCATTGGCTATGGCTGTAGGTTGGGAATGTTGGAGTTCTAAGGAACCCATGGAGGAGGAGAAGGTGGGAAAAGGAAAGGTGCTGGGTTTTTCCTTGGTAGTTTAGAAGATATGAAAGAGGTGTGTTGGAGGGGTTTTTATAATTTGGTGTGGTTGGACCTATGTGGGACAGGACAGCTAAGGCAATGTACTACTACAAATCTACTATGCACTAAAAAAATGACAAACCAAGTTATATCTTCCAAAAGTTATGGGACATGATGTAGTAGTAACTACTCCCTGCTCAAACGCCCTAAGGCGTTTTTGTAGTGGAATAAGAAAAATTGATATAGTAAGTTGAGTGGGGTAATATTAGGAAAAAGGTGGAGAGAGAATGTGAGGATTAATAAAAGTATGAGAGATATGTGAGAGAGGATGTAATAATTTAATAAAAGTATAGATAGAAATATGCCCCAAAATAGATGGGGTGTTTGAGGTGGGACGTCTCAAAACAGAATATGGGGTGTTTGAGCTGGGAGGGAGGGAGTAACTAGTAAGTGGTTTTGTATAACACTAGATTACTATTGGAAGAAAGGGATTAGATTATTAAATCTACACTGTTGTAGTTGAATATATCTCGTTTTCTAGGGAATATAAAACAAACTAACCATAAAATAGAGAGTTGATGAGAGTGGGAAAAAGGAATTATTATTCATGAAAGAGTGCAAATGAAGAACATGAATACATTTATTTGAGTGAAGAAAGCTTGACACTTACAGCTTGTGCAATAGTATACGGAGTACTAGCTAGGGACCGAGAGTTGAGAGGTTTGAAATGTGGGTGATGATTCACACTAATGGAACCCACAATTTTCATATTAGTGACTTACATTTTGTCCTTATCAAATCATATACGGAGTAGCATTCTTGGTTACTATTGTAATTGCGTTTGTCGACCCAAATTATGTTGTATGAGGAGTTTGTTAGTGTTATTGGTTTTGCTGTTATAATAGCGTTTAAATCAAGTCCACATTTATAGACGTTATATGGACCTTGAACTCTACCCATATGGAAAGCCATTCTGTAAGTTTGTCCCTTGAGATAACTCCTCCAGAAACCAGTGTCTATAGGAAACCCTAGAAATGGTCCTGTATGTTAATTTTTCCTAGATGATTTTTTAGAGCTCATATTAGTTAATTCAGGATTTCTGGAAATGTGTGCATGATGAAAAAAAAAAAAAAAAATACTCTTAAAAATGATTTTTAATGAACATTGATTCCAACTTATCCCTGATAGTGAACTTTATTTCCATTAATATTTATTGAAAAGTTTGAGAATTGTTACTTACCTTTTGAGTATGGGATCATAGTGGGGTACCAAAGATGGAAGAAGATGAAAGAAGACAGACTTGCCAATTACCATAAACTTTTACTTTCATTAATGCTGATGTTTGCAGTATGCCTAAGCTTGAGAATTTTGGGTAAGACAGGTATATTACACACATGATGTTTTTCACTTTTGTGATCAGCGTATGGGTTACATGTTATGTGCATTGTCATATTTCACCAAGATTTATTACCTAGTACTGATCACCTGTCTTCTTCCGAACTTTTGAACAAGTTTTGAGTTAGGTTGCCGTATACTCCCATACCCAAAGGTACTAGTAGACATTAGTCACATTACGCACTTGCAAGGTTTTGAAGTTCACTCTAAAACCGCAAATTGTCATCTGGTCACTGTCAAGTGAATTATAACCCCGTCTTACTCGTGATTTTCCCGTCTCTTATTATTCGCGTTGTTCACCTATCAACCTTTATACACAGGAACTTATCCGTGGGCTAGACTTGGCTGGCTGGCTGGCTCAGGAACAAGACATGCTCATTTCTTCGTTCTTTTCCCTCATTTTGATCAGTAATCAGAGATAGTAAGTTTTGTCTTAAACCTCGCTGTACATTTATTTATGAAGTCGTGTGTTCAACTTTACTGTCAATGATTGTGGCGCTTGTGCATAGCTGTTATTCGAATCTTTTATTCTATCAGATTCAGTAAGATTCCTCATCATGATGATAAACTGACAGTTACATGAAATATAAAATAAAAAAAATAAAAAAAAAACACAGCATGAAATTTCCCCTGTAGAAGAATCAGGTGTAATCAGTTCAGGTATCAGGAAACTCCTGACGCAACAAGCCAACAACTACTCTAATTTCAGAAAATGAAATATTTTTTTGAATACGTGTTGAGATGTATTGTTATTTGGTTGACAATGACGCTAGAGAGCATAAAAACTTCTTTACGTACGTAGGTTTCCGATTCCTCTGAAATCGAGAAAATAGTTTACGTATCATCTCTAGTTCAAATTGTCAACCAAATATAATCCAATCAAGCACTTTCGGCCGTCAGTTTTCATTAATGTGAACCAAATGAGCACTTAAATTGGATAGTCAAGCTGACACTTAGGTCTGCTATGATGATGGTGATTATACATTCATACTATATGTACAATTGGTATGCGTACGCCACCAGTATTACCATATTATAAAGCATCCAGAACCCTTAGAACTTATCTGTAAATCAGTTGATTGATAAAATTAAACTAGTATGCCAATGTATACCAATGTACCATTATATATATATGAGTCAAAAGTCAGAAATCCCAGAAATTCCTCGTCAACTTTGCATAGCTAGTTGTAGAAGTCTGCTAACTTAATCCATATTGTGTGCAAGATTTTGGATTGTAGTGGAAAAAGATCGCACACCATTTGTTGTTTTTTGTCCACTTACACACAAGTGGAAAGTGTGTTTTTATTGAACTTGCTTCTTTTAGGATTTAGTAGTAGAGTTGTAATATCTTAATGATTACCCTTTCTACTTCCTTGACTTTTTGTTCAAATATCAAAGTACCAATTGTATCTCTATTAAGAGCATAACTATCTATAGTAAGTAGATTACATGCACGTTTTAGATCTGTTAAGATTGTCAGTGATATCCTGGCCTAGTGATTAAGATTGAAGTACTACATAGATTGGTCGTCGGGTCTTGGGTATTGATCCCCCGACCCCTGCCTTGTCAATGTTTTATAGCATTATTGATATGTGAACAAGAGAATGAATATATTTGACTGAACTTGTGATGTAGAGTGTATGTACGATTCAACATTATTATTATTGGCTTTTACATTTCAATCAGTTTAGAAATTTCCGTATTCAAAGACATGAAATTCCATTTCTCCTTGATACCGAGTACTACTTATGACAACTTTTTCTTAATTTCGTGATATATTTGATAGATATTGTCAAAGAGAGAAATATGCATCACTGTATTATTGTATTTGCAAGAAACCTAGAGCAATGATGGTTACTTGGTTAGTGATTACTCTTCTCTAAGCTTGTGACTTAAGAGTTCCTCTCAATCTACAATGGACAATTTCATTTGAAGCAAGTCTCAGTCACTAGGTTACTATGCTTCAATTCCACCAGAAATCATCCTGCCAATTTTTGTGGTCGACCCTTTAAAGCTTATTATGATGCAGATTGCAGAATGTAAGATCTGGAAAGTCGCAAAGACGCTAAGCAAGCGAGCTCATCTGTTTTGTTGTTAAAGACTTCATGAGTAGAATCTGTTTACCAAACTGCATCATCTGTGTCTGGCAGTACAGCTAACAGTATTTCCTATCCGCTGCTGCGAAGAAAGAGATACAGTTGCTCTGATACTGATATTAGTCTTAGGTTGGACATCAGTATTCTTTCCCTTTTCCTTCCATCATTTTTTTTTTCTCTCTTCTGAGCAGACTTTTTGCTTGATGAGAATGCTCGAGTTGTATTTGGAGGATCTTAACCGACATTGCCACAGTCGTAAGACTGTTCTACTAAACTGAGTTTTTCTTCACTGGAAATTTCCACTCTGGGGAATACTGCATATTTGAGTTTTAACCCTGTTGATACTTCAGTTTCAGTGACCTGACAAAAGACAATGCTCTTTATACTAGGTATACTAGTTTGAGCTCCGTGCATTGGTGGTTTGCGGACGAGAAGAACTAGTCTCCAGGGCCAGAACTGGACTGAATCAAAATGAGTATTATCTCATTTCAACACACAGTATGAAAATTTTGGCCACTATGAAAGTCTATCTGTTACATTACATGCCGGATTCTTGTGCTAAGCACATCTGAGTCTTTTCGTGCGCCATTAGCACCCCACTATAATACTTCCAAGTTCCTCATTAGGTTGATTATACATAGAACATATAAAGTGTAAGCTGCTCACCAGACATCCGATTTGTTGAATTTGATAGCTAATCCACTAGAGCAGAGAGTGCTGTAGCTGTATTTCCTGTTGGCATAACCTGCAGTTGCTGTCATAGATCGAGGCTCTCCTCTTATGTGACATTGCTCGGTTAGTTGAACTACATCAGGCAGGTTCAGATAAAGCCTCAGAGGTGCACTGCAGTCTGATGCCGGATTTACTGGCTCATGTTCTGTAATCATCCTTAGAAATTGGTTCCTGGACACTGTTGGAATTCAGATTAAACAAAAATGATGAACACAAATGGATTTAGTATCAAAGCAATAATTCATAAACTGATGGCCAACAAACACGCATTCGCTCAGAGGGACACAGACCTCAAATCACACAGGTGACAGCATGCATTATCTTTCCAACATCAGGGTCATTAGCTTCTGACAGCCTTGTTGAACCTATCTAACTCTTCCGAATCAGCGCCATGTATCGCTTTGATTGTGTCAGTACAAAAGCTGCAAAAGGTTTTCATCATTCATACAACCGATAAGTTAATACAGTTCAAAGTTAAAATCTTAAAAATGTGATAACAATTACAAGAGTTCAGGTAAAGAAACCAACCCGCAAGCCTCTTTGTTGAACTTTCTCTTGCTGATTCCATACAAAGTCTGGAATACATCTTGCTCCACCCGGCAGAAATAAGGCCGTTCTGCAAAATACATTTCTTTCGAGATTTAGCTTAACGTTTGTAGGTATAAAATTACGCACATCCGACACTTCCTTACCCCGCCCCTGGTAATGTATTAGTGTTAATGTTATCATATTAGCTAGGCATTTGTCAATGACAGATGATAAGTGGTAACAGACAATCTCACCATCATATATGGAGCACTTCCTATTGCTCTTATCATAGTGTATGCACCATCCATCCGCGCCAACCATGCTATTATAAAGCTGCAAACATACAGTTCCATAACATTATTTTCACAGGTGTTTTCGCTTTAGTATACCAGCGTTACTAAAAATCGCCCACATATTACTAATATCGACCAATACGACCACATACGAGTATGCACAAACTTTTACAATGTATCTTCGGAATCCTTCTCAATAAGCGTATCCGAAAGACAAGTTTAAATCCGAAAGGAGGGAGTAAGTTTGAAACCTGAACATCATCAGGATTTTCAAAAATCTCTTCAGGGGTGGCAAAAGAGGGGCCCTTGTCAAGTTTGCAGCAGGCCCCACAACCCTGTATACACTGCCACAGTGGTTCTTTCTTCTTGTTCTCACCAAACCCAACATTTTTGAGCTTCTCTGACTGCACCACTTTGACCGTTTTGCCCTTGCCTTTGCCCTTCGGAGTTGCTCTTGTCTTGCAACTCACTGGGCTCATGGTTGTTAGCCCACTTGCGGCTCCACCTATACCTATGGCTTGTGACATTGGTTGGTGTGTTTGTGAGCCACTGGTTTGGGTGGGGATGGGGGTGCTTGAGTTTTGGATGAGAAAATGAGCAGATGTGTATGGATTTTGAGCGGCAAAGGTTCAAGGGTGTTTTTGGGCTAGGGGAGTTTTGTGGATGTTATTTTGAGAATTTGAGCTAAGGTAGCGTTTGGAAACAAGAATTTGAAAATTTGTAATTATTTCAATTCCATCATTTGAGAATGTGGAATTCAAATATAAATCAAATGTTTGGGGATGGTGGGATTTCAAAATGACACCTCTTGAGGTGTCATTTGTTTTTTGCCTAAATGGATTTGATACAAATTCCAAAGGATTTGACACAAATCCAAATTCTCAAATTCTTGAGTTGCCAAACATGTGATTTGTGTCAAATTTTGATTTGAGAATCAAATTCTTGTTTCCAAACACTCTCTAAGTTTCTTTTAGTGGTTAAGACTATAGATACAAAGATTATTTCGAAAAATTTGGTGATGTTAAGTTGGTATTTGGGCTAGAAAACTATTGTTGTATAGGAGTATGTGTAGCGGACTAATGATAATGTACAGTGTATTATCTAACATTCCTCATATCATATAACTTCACATTTTACAGTTACTCTATAGAATGTGGTATACTTGAGGCTTTAGTCCTTGTTTAGCGTATACTCAAGACCCAATTTATACGAAGCTAATCCAACGAAATTTATTTTGGATTCGAGTCGAATATGACATACAGTACTAATATCATATGATCTTAACCCTAGTCAATACTCCCTCCGTCTCAGCTCAAACGCCCCATATTTCATTTCGGGACGCCTCAGCTCAAACACCCCATCTATTTTGGGACATGTTTCTCTCTCTTACTTATATAAATTATCACATCTCCCACTTTTATTAATTCTCACATTCTCTTTCCTCATTTTCCTTAATATTAGGCCATTTAACTTACTATATCAATTTTTCCACTATAAAAATCGCAAAGGACATTTTGAATTGGGACGGAGGGAGTGATCACAAAAGCAAATCTTTACGAGCATTACAAGTTTGCAACAAACATATTTGGGCCTTCTGGAGTTTATCCAACTGGATCACGAGCATAAACTTAACCCAATTTTTCATTGAAGCCCTATTTTCAAAAAAAAAAAAAAAATCATTGAAGCCCAAGCCGCCCTTGTGACAAAGAAAGAAGAACAAAAAAAAAAAAAAAACGAGTCTTCTCCATTACTCCTCTTCTCTGCAACTCCACCTTCTCCTGTAAATGGATTTCGAAACAAGTTATGAAATTGATCAAACTGCTGATTATATTCACACCAATAATTTCACCAGGGTTGCTCTTCAGGTTTTTTTTTTTTTTTCTCTTTCAGTTATTTTCAAGCATGAATTTTTCTATTATCCAAATTTTGTTGGTATTATTGGAGTATATTTTTATCATATTTGAAGTTAGCTTATATTGCATTTATTGAGCATTTTTATAAGCTGAATTTGGTGTGCTCTTGAGATACTTTGGTTTTGTGGCTAATGTTAATAAAGATGCCAACTTTTGTTGTTTTAATTCATTTTTTCGAGGTTGCTTTTTGGGGAATTTTTGTTAGACTTAATACTTGATGGAGAAGAACAAAAACCTATAGATTATATTTAGTTTAGTCCGATTAAATTGAGCTGAATTTGGTGCGTTTTTTTGAGATAGTTGGTTTGATGGCTAATTTAATAAAAGATATAAACTTCATCATATTAATTTATTTTATGAGGTGGGTTTTTTCGGATTTTATTACTAGGGTTTGGTTTAATTCTTGAAATTAAGTGATGGGAGTTAATAGTGAATGAATGTGAATTGTCAGTTCCCCGATGAGCTGCTGAAAGATTCAACTAGAGTTGTGAGGGCGCTTCAAGATAAGCTTCGAGCGATTCGAAAATGTGATGATAATGGTGATGGAAGCTCTGTTGAGAGGAGTAAGGATGTGGGTTTGTATGTTATGGCAGATACAACCTATGGGAGTTGTTGTGTTGACGAGGTCGGTGCTGCTCATATCAATGCCGATTGTGTTGTACATTATGGACATACCTGTTTAAGCCCGTAAGTGAACTATTGCCTTTTATTGTTAAAAATTTGACTAATGTACTAAATGTCTGATTTATCATGAACCTTTGTGATCAGGATGTTTGAGCTGTCTTTATTTCTCCTATTTTTACGCCTATGGAGGGGGATAGGGGAATATATGTGCGTCTGTGGTGGTTAAAATTATTTAGGGCTTTAGGCATTGAGCTTTAGCCAGGATTTTGGTTGATTATTACTTGCTACGGAATATTAACCTTACGTTCTGAACTACTAGTTTATGGAAAATGATCTATGTTCAAATGTCCATTGCACACCAAAGACACTCTTTGGACTGTCAGTTCGACATTAAGAAAGTCAGTTCTAAAAGTATCTTACTTTCATGGTTTTATTTTAAAGCAGCAACAGGGATTAAGTGGATAAGTCCTGTCATTGTTGAGAAATTATAATGTGGAAAGTCACAAGTTGGAAGTCCCAGAAGTGCAATGTTCATCTAGAGATACCATGTGATAGTAATTCATCATTTATCATAGTCATCACCCTTTAACAATTTTCCAAAGTAATTACAAAGTATTGTCTCTACAAAACCCGCCTATGAATGTATGATGGGGTTTTCCTCTTTTTTGTTTCGATTTTGGAATTTCTATGATGCTAATCTTCAAACCTCTGGAAAATTAGAGTTTTGTTCTTAACATCAGAGACTTTGGCATGATCTGTGTGGATCTGTATGGCGAAGTGGCTAATTAAGTTTCGTTTATGAACTCATCTAATATACCCTTATTTAATCACATTCTCCTTGATTGTGTATCTCCATCTCGTATACAGTATTAGATGTCTTCTATGTGAATGAATCGTCATGTGTTCTGTTATTCGCTTTCAATTTTGTCCAATCTTGTCTGTATTGAATTGTCTTTTACTTGTTTTGTGTTGGCTGGGCTTAATTCAGGACCTCAACTCTTCCTGCTTATTTTGTCTTTGGAAAAGCTTCAGTTAGTGTTGCAGACTGTGCAGAGAAAATTTGCACGTCAGCTTTGAGCAATGGCAAGCCCGTTCTGGTATAAAGCTACTTGCTATTCACAATATTATTAGCAATCGTATAATTCTCCAAATGTTTCTTGATGGGAGTACTTGATAACTCTTGTTCTGCTATCATATTTGAACATAGATCCTCTTTGGACTGGAGTACTCTTATGCAATGCATGACGTGAAGGAGGCATTGGCAGATGAGGCATCGAAAGTTTCTAGCTCTTCTTACAGAGTAGATATTTGTTGTGCTGATGCTCTTTCTTCAGCTGTAAAACCGTCTACAGGGCAGAGGACGGCCTGTACACAGGCTGAAGATGTAGCTGACCTTTCTGATCATCATGAATCTGGTGATGCCGAAGGTTGTACATCATATAATATTGGTGGTCTGACGTGGAGCTTGTCACATGACCGAAGAATAGAGGATTACTTGGTGTTTTGGATTGGATCGGATAATTCAGCCTTTGCAAACATTGTGCTGACTTTCAATGCGTGTGAAATAGGTATATTATGACTATCTACAGTATCAGGTTTTTCATGCTGTGCTTTTCAGTTAATACTACCGTAGCTTCTAGTCTTCTACCCATGCTTCGGATTAAGAAAATTGGCGAAACTTTCCTTCATTTCAATCAGAAGGCTTTTGTTGATCCACCTTTTTTTATGACTCAATGTGCTTGCTTTTTCTTAACACGAAAAAGGGTTCACTTATGAACTAAATGGTGATATCATATGGACCTTATAACTTTGCCTTTGATGGATGAATATCTAATTGCAAAGTATCTGAATAGCTATTTTTGAAGGGTAATTTAAGAATAAAACTACTGATACGTAGAAGGGTGTGGCAATCTTCTTACTGAAATAGGATTGGAGGTTTTTGTATTGATTCAGAATAGAGGAATTCATATCCTCGATTTTACAATTTTTTTATATATTATTATTGGTCTTACAATAGTCGAACCAACATAGTGGTGTTCCTCAGTTAAGTTCATAATTGATGAAGCCTTTCTGCTGAACTGGCATCCTTTGCAGCAGGAGAAATGATAGTTATGTCAGGGCGGCGAAGGGATTAGTAACAGACTAGCAGTTAACTGGGCGTGTAGCTTACCCACCTCAGTTCCAAAATATAGAACACTAGCTGAAATGTGTCACTGTTGCTCCCATGTCTGTAAAAATTTCAAGCTAAATAGCGTTTGATGTTTATTTCAGTGAGGTATGATACAACTGAGAAGTGCCTAACTACAGATGTAACCCAAAAGACAAGGATTCTTAAACGTAGGTAATATATGTGAAATACTGGTCTTTGTCTGCCTCGACATTAATCCTTCTCCATGTTCCACTGCTTCACACTTTGCTTATAAGCACAGATTGGGTGGTATGAGAGTTTATATAAAGAGTAGTACTAACCTTCGGCACGTGTCTTTGAAGATATTACCTGGTGGAAAAGGCAAAGGATGCGAATATTGTTGGAATTGTGGTCGGAACTCTTGGTGTAGGTACACTCATTTCTTGACTCAGCGTAATTCATGTCTGAGGTGCTGTGATGTTTTAAGTGAAAATGTGCTTGGTTGATGTATTACACCACTGTTACTGATTTATGAGGTTCCACTGCTGTTGATAGACATGCTGTAAGCTCTCTGCATGTTAACAAAATGTGACATTGTTTCTCAGTTCTGCATTGTGATAGACTAATTAGGTTATAACAAATTTATATTTGGTCATCCCACCGTTACAAAGTGTGAATGCTGTTAGTTATGATGATAAAGGTGATTATGTGTGCGCATGGTTGGGCGTGCATGCTTTTCTGAGGTGCTCTCCTTTTGTCCACTGGCGTGCCTGATAACTTGAATACTTGGCCTTTTTTTTCTTGGGTTACAATACTTAATTAATCTAATTGAAGATTAGAACTGTGTATATCTGTTTCACTATTTGACTGTACTTCCCTAAATCTTTTTTGAAGTGTCTGATGTCACTGTTATGTAACTGTACATTTTAGTTTATGTTAATAGTGTATTACTATGACGTTGTCCTGGACTCCTAGCCCTTAGTTACTTTGTCAATAAGATATGTAACTGCCTTCTGCTTGATGCTTACCATTCTCAGCCTAATGTTTTGTGCAGCTGGTTATCTTCACATGGTCCATCAAATGAAAGATTTAATTACTAAGGCAGGGAAGAAAGCTTATATGCTTGTTGTGGGAAGACCAAACCCAGCAAAACTCGCCAACTTTCCGGAGGTAGATGAACTGATATGTTTGCTTATCGTTGTTTTGCAATATCAGAATCAAATTGTCGTGGCCTTAATTCTTCTTCTTCTTTTATTGGCAGTGTGATGTTTTTATTTATGTTTCTTGTGCACAAACTGCACTTTTTGATAGCAAAGAGTTTTTGGCTCCAGTTATCACTCCTTTCGAGGCCACACTCGCTTTCAGCAGGTATTAGATTTCAAAAATATGTTCTTTGCTTTTGGAATTTCTATTAGTGATTTATTTTTCTTTTTGTTGCTTATAATGAGTGTGCTCTAGAAGTCGATTCATACAATATTCATTCACGAGAATCCAAAATGTCTTAGTTGCACCCCTTTATAGCTCAGACTTTGTAATTTCTGTGTTTTCATCAGAGGGAGCCAGTGGACTGGGGCATACACAGTGGAGTTCAGGGATCTGATCAAAATGTCATCATCTGAAGCTGAAAGCAACTTGGCTGAACCGCGGTATTCGTTCTTTGAAGGTGGATATGTCGAAGAACTTGATCATGAGGGTAAGTCTTTAATATTTTACTGATTTACTCCATCTTATGGTGCATAGAGCTCGTCAGACAGTAACTATCTGTCCACATATGTACTTCATTCTTTATTCGTTTAGTCAAATGGTGACTATGAAAACCCTAACGTGATACCCTATAACATAACCCCAGTACCCTTCAGGCTCTCGGACCTCGCCTACTGCGATGTAGGGGGGTTGGATGTATCCAATCTTATTTCTAACCTGCAGTCTCTATGTACCAATTCTACTAAAATAATATTTACGAGGTTGCTTGGCTCTATTGTTGTGCTGAGACTACAGTTAATTAGACAACTTATGAGAAAAACATAGACTACAACAACAATTTACACATTCGACAATTCAGAAAGACAACTTGGGGTTTGAAGTATTTCTTACGAGATTGCATCTGAATTGCGATAATTCTTTTTACAGAAGCTGGTAATGACAGCGAGGAAGGTCTTGCTCTGGCAGTTGCGACAGAAAAAGCCCTGCGCTTGAGAGATGCAGACCCTAATTCCCTTACCAAATTGGCTCTAAAGTCGGGGGCAGAATTTCTGGCTACACGATCATACCAGGGTTTGGATATAAACTACGATGGTTCGGCACCAAAGCCTTTGCTGATTGGTAGAACAGGGAGAGCATCAGGGTATCAAGATGAGAAGGCCCTGGAACAATTCGCCTGACTTCACGACGTCCTCTGGGCAATTTTGCTTCTCCTGCGCATGCGCAGGATGCGTATTTAGGAATCAGTCTACTCTAGTATACCATTAGTCCATCACAAGATTTGATGCCAGTCTATAGAAAAGTTTGTGCCATTTAAACGAGAGTATTTTCCATTTTCCTCTCGATTCGAATACAATTTGTGTTGCATGAGATGGTCTTGTTGTATAAGACCGACTGAGGTTGTGCAATATAATAGCTATGTACCGATGCAATGGTGACCACAAAGGTTTTACTTGGTAATAACTTATTCTACTAGTTTTTAAAATGTTCGATCTGATAACACGGTTTTATATCTTTTTTTTTTTTTACTAGAGTGATAAATATATCGTGAACCTTTTTTTTTTTTATTATTATTGTATTTCTTGTTTAAACCTTAAAAATGTTGAAAGTCCCATTTAAGTTCGATTGGTTGTTTAGCATCACTTGACTCGAGGAAGTAGTTACATTACATTTTAACGAGAATGATCATCAGTTGGATCAAATTCACTTCATCGTTTGAGTTAAACCGATATGGAATAAATTCATAGCGTATTGGCGGAATCTACCTATTCGGTGTAGGACAGGTTCACCATATCTTCCTTGTCCTAGTCATAATTAGGCACAACTTGTGTTGTGCAGTTGTGGATTATATATAGAAGTAGATCGTTGGAAAGTATTTTAAAATACAGTTGTGGCAGGTAGTTGTTGTTGGGAACTGTGTGAATACCGTTTTATGAAGCAACTTCTTGGAAATCACTTTGACATGTTCTATACAAAGTCTTCAAGCATAATCCGTGGCAAAAAGTTTCCAAATTTGTATTGTTTTGGTTGGAAGTTTTCAACTTCTTCAAGAAGTTTGCTTGAAAGATGATATCTTTCTACAATTAGCAGCTTTTCTGGGTATTCGTCTTTTCTTTCTGGGTCAATTTCTTTCGTTCTTGAAATTCTGCCCTATAACAAAATTTTGCTAATTTTTTCATATATCTTGGTTTTATCTGTGTTGATTTGGATATATATATATATATATGTGTTGTGTTTGAAGCTAAGTGGTTCATGCAAATTTGGGAATTTGGTGGGTTACTATAAAGGTTTGATTTTTGGGTGATTTCTTGCATTTGGGGGTCTATATTGTTTAATTTGATTTGATTTAGTTCCTAATTTTATCCAATTTGGGTTCTTTGAATTGAGTTGGAATTTGGAATTGCTTAGCTTCAAGTCTACTGATCTTTTATAGATAATTTTGCTGGATCTGATTTTGGGCCAATTGTTGTTGTTCTGAATTGGGGATTTAGGTAATATGTTCGTTGAGGTATATACCGCCCCCAACTGCTAGTCGTGCCTTAAGGTTGCGTAAATTGGAGCTTCCTACCTGGTTATTTCACACTGCATTGTGGTGGTGTGGGTTTTATTGTGTATATGATGATGGAGTTGGTTGAGGAACCATCATCTAGCAATGGAAAATCGGACGAGTTGGATGTAGAAGCATCGGAGACTGAGAGCACTCCCCTCAGGATAAGGAAAGCTCCTAGGGTGGTTTTTGAGGGTAATGTGAGGCAATGGGCGTACATATTTGATGGGAATGGGAACTATTATACCAAAGATTGGGACCTTAACCTTACTCAAGGGAGAGGCAAAGAGTTTTGTTGGTATCATGTCGAACTTCCTAAAGAAAATCAGAAACTTTCGCTGTCAGCACAGTATCTCATTGATGTTCTTTGTCCTCCTTTAAAGCTTCAGGATATACTGTCACTTGTTAGTAATGGTTCATTTTGTGGGTTTGTTGATGGAGCCCTTGTGTTTAGGGTTAATTCGCCTGGACCAGCTTCCAGTGCGTATACTTGCAGACTTGCTGCTAGGATCACTGAGAATTCCGTGATTACTGTATCTCTTGGTCGCATACCAAGACTTGGTTTCTCTCAAACTGGTCAGTCTTTGTTGTCAGAGATACCTCTGATAGAGACTCCTAGAGGTCGCAATGGCGAGGCTAAGGGAGGAGGAGTTGTTATTAAAGAGCATGTGCTTGAATTTCTACTGACGATGAACCATTCTGAGGAGGCTGATAATCCAGTTCCCAACTCTGTCTCAAATCTTGTCATTCACGTCATAGATACTTTTGTGGATCATCTTCAGGATACGGTGACCAAACTCGAGGTTGAGTTGGATACCGTGGAACTTGAACTGGATAGAGGTTCGTATTTATTCTTGATATATCTCATCCCACTATCAGTTTCTTTCCTTTCTGATTATTTAGAACTTCTTGTTTTGCCGAATCTGATTATTCAATATGGAGATGCACCATTGTCTGTTAGCTAAGAAGTATAATCAATAGTCAATAATCTTTATTGTCTACTTCCCGCTGTCTCCTCCTGTCGGAAGTGATACGTTTGTTACTTGAAAGTATTTGAGTACTCAGGAAGCTTTGTTCCCTGTAGAATGTTTCATAGCTGCTTTTATAGTGATACAGGCTCTGTGTTTGATTGTTTGCAGGCGGCTTTGCATTGAAAAAGCAAATGCAAGATGATAGAAGATTTCCCAAAATGCATCTCAATTTGCAGAGGCTACTCCAGGTGAATTCAAATTTTGTTTTTATCTGGTAGTTTAAGGCAGAACCGCCGTGTGCTCTCTTATTTTGCCTTGCAATTACTAAACAGGGATATTTGACTATGTGTAGGGTTGTTAGATGTTACATATAAGATTCCTTGTATTTGATGTTGTCCCTTAAATTAGATAACCCAGACACTGTCCGATTGTCTGACCTTAGAGAAAAGGAGGGAGTGAAAGCTTTAGGACAATCCAGCCTTTCTAAATATGAAAATAGAATGTCATTCTTTTAATCACTTTTGGACATCAACTACTAGAGTGAACTCTGACTGCATGTTGGACCAGTGACTAGGGTAGCTATCCCTCGGAATAGCTAATGTTAAGATACATCAGATACCTCTAGGCTCTAGCCAATCAGTCATACATTGGCATGTCCATTGGAATCAAGTTTCTTGTTTACAAGCAAGGTAGGCACACCTGTGCAGTGGCTGCCCTGCTATTCGCCTATTTAGAGTCCATCGAATTAGCTTGCTGCTCATCTGTATGACTGTATCTCTAATTTGAGCTGTGAAATTGCCTCTTGTTCTGTGGCAAGCCTCATTATATAGTACGATAGGAGAAGACTCCAACCCTAACCCTAGTTCTAGAATGTTCCTATTCTATCCTATATCAATTGGTAATCTTATGATTGCATGAAACTTATCCTTATGCTTCTACTACTTGATGAGGACAGGTAATTGCACATGGGGAGCAAGTGTTTCCACGCATCAAAGAAAAATGTTCTTCGAAACATTGGTTTGCTCATGAAAACATTGTTTCTCTTGAGGAGTTGATTGGACGACTCAGGAGGTTGAAAGAGAATGTTGGTTTTATAGCTAACCGCGTGACTGCAATTCAGGCTGGTCTAGACAGTTGGCAGTCTGAGCAAATAAACAAGAAACTATACTACCTTTCATTCCTTTCCATCGTGTTCCTTCCTTTATCAGTCATCACTGGAGGTAACTTCTTGGGTAATAGGATTTCTGTTTGTTTAGAAATTTGATGTATCCACAATAAAAAGATTGATGCTTGTATGCAGTGTTTGGAATGAATGTGGGAGGAGTTCCGTGGACAATCCAAAGGGCCAACCCTGACCTTAAAGATGGGTTCCGAAATGTCATGATCCTTTGTGCTGTTATGCTTGTGGTAGTGTTGTTATGCTTCTCATTTGGATCCCTTCACACCCGTATACATGCTTGGTGGACTAAAAAGACCCTGAAGAGAAGCTGGTCTGTAAACCGAAAGTCATTCCTCAAACGAACCCCCAGAGATGGAAATGAAGAACGAGGTGGATACCTTCGTATTTGACATTTTCACCTGATCACATGACTCCCAAAGTCACTGGTATATATGTGGCCGTGCAGACTGGCATCACCTGCATAAGCATTGTCCTGACTCCAAAGAAGATCATATATGACAAATTCTAGGATAGGAATACCTGTCCAGAAGTTCGCCTTCCTGCACGCAGATTTTGATTACACGAGATAATTAATAGCTCAGTTAGATATGCATTTCTGCCGGCACTGAACACACAGCTTCAGCACTTAAGAGAGGTATTTACAGTAACCGCGACTGCAGGAGCTATGCTGGGAAGTCTTGGATGGCACCTGTCACAGACTAACAGTTAGTCGAGCAACGAGGTTCCCCTCCCCAGTTCTTTTTAACACACTGTACAGACTCCAATACTTCATGTTGTGAACTGTACCTTCAGCTTACTGATATTAGGATACCAGTGTGATAAGAATTCTCTTGCCTGTTAAAGAGTTCTTTTAATTCATCAGTGTGTTTAAAAAGATTACTGTCTCTCGACTCTCTCCCCGCCCCTCTCACCTCGGTTAAGAGACCGATATAGACCAATAGAGTAGCGTTAGGATTTGACACACGGGATACCAAAGTCATGTACTCCTATAACAATTTGAATTTAATGACGCAACCTGTTACCTTTTGCAAATTGGAATGCATGGTATTACAACTAGCTATTACACACACACTTGTGACTTATGTTTTTGTACAAATTTAAGACCGTGTACCAACTTTACAAACAATTTCAGTACATTTAGGATATATTTTGGTCAATCAATGTCAAGAATTTCATACAAATCACAATTTTATGAACATCACGATCCCCTCAAAAATTATCTATTATTATAAATAAATACAAACCATAATATTGAAATACTATAACCTTTTATTTTTCTTGATGAGAAAGAAATGAGATGAGACTATGAGAGTGCCCCGTTTGGAGAGAACAAAAGGGCAAATGCGTAACTTTCACACAAACAAAAAATATTAAAAAAAAAGGGCAAAAAATGAATCTAGAAAGTTCCTTGTAGAAGGGGCAACTACATATAAACTCACATTATAACTACTCTTGTGTGTGCCTCTGTCTCTTATAAACCCTAAACCCTCTTATTCTTTGAGGTCTCATCAACAGCCACATTTCTCCCCTTTTCTCTCTCCACGTCTCTCACTTCACAACCACAACTACCACCACATCGCCGCCGCTTACTATGGCCTCCGCCACCGTTCTTCGCAATCTTCGCCGCCGTGAGCTCTGCTCTCTCCCCGCTTTTAAATCGGTACTTTCTCTCTCCTCTTCATCTCTCTCTCTCTCTCTCTCTTTCATCTTTCTTATTCGTCGATTGATTTCTGAATCTGCAAGAAGTTTTTAATTGCTTGATTATTACGATTACTTTGAATTTGTTGTGTTTATGTTTGTTTTTTTTCCGCGATTGGTGGATTTGATTTGAGTTTTGATTAATTTGTTGTCGTGGTGTGTTGTTTACGCTTGGTTTTTTTTTTTTTGGAGTGTTTGATTGTCGATTGGATTTAGGGTTTAGCTGTCTAGGTCAATTTTTAGACTGTTAAAACATGATTTATGTTGTGATGGTGTGTTGTTTACGCTTGTTCTGTTAAATGAATTATGTTGACTAATTTTATCATTGTTGTTAGTAATTTCATGATTGTTAGGACATTTTTAGGGTTTTATCGGTTTTGGCGTTGTTGATCTGATCTTATTGCGGTCTTTTCTGCTCTGTTGAACGTCGTTGGCCATCAGTGTTTTAGTTTGAATCGTATTATTGTTTGTGTTGTGGGCGGGCGTCTACTAGTGAGTCGAGAACTCGAGATGCTTTAGTTGATCTTGAATTGGTTGCTGCTGTAAATGTGCATTGTTAGGGTAGTGAGAACCAGTTGGTCTTATATAGTGTAATATAAGGAGAACTTGTTGCCCGGAATTAGGGTAAAACGGTTGATAAAAGAGTTACCAGACTTACCATTGGTAGTTGATTGACGGAGTTGGTCTCAGATGGGCTTGTGTAAGCTCTTGTTAAAATGTTAAACATTGTATTTGTATTGTTGAAATTGTAAAGCAAACAGCTTTTGGTGCAGTTTGAAAGCTATAGTATGAAAGTGTGGTTGTCGCGTGTTTTTATTATCTTTAAAGTTGATTAATTTCACTAATTTTATTTATGGGGATGTTGTGTTTGGTGAGATTATACTTGCATTTTCTGCACTGAAGATGGTATGCAGAGCCTAATTGCGTTGTGTTACCGTTATTTGTATGTAGGTGCTTGGCCATGGGAATGCATCTTCCGTCAGCCCCCTTATGGGGCAAAGATTGGCGAGTTTGGTGAGACCATTCAGGTAAATATAACCTGCCCACTTTACGTAATGGTGCATTACTTCTGGTTATACATTGCAGTTACAGGTTCCAATACTAATTTTTGTTCCGCTGTTCTGTGTCTTACAGTACAAGGCCTGCTGGGAATGATGTCATTGGTATTGACTTGGGTACCACTAATTCTTGTGTCTCAGTGATGGAGGGAAAGGTATGATATGGCTTTTGTTTCGCCATTTTGCTTTATTGGCTTTCAATTGTCTTTTCGTGTTTTAATTTTTTTTTGCTATTTGAATCTTTCTTGCAGACCCCTAAGGTTATTGAAAATGCTGAAGGTGCTCGTACCACACCGTCAGTTATTGCTTTTAATCAAAAAGGTGAGAAGCTTGTTGGTGTGCCAGCTAAGCGTCAGGCTGTGACCAACCCCACAGATACAATATTTGGTGTCAAGCGTCTGATTGGGAGAAAATACGATGATGCACAGACACAGAAGGAAATGAAAATGGTTCCATACAAGATAGTGAGGGCTTCTAATGGTGATGCTTGGGTCGAGGCCAACGGCCAACAGTACTCTCCCAGCCAGATTGGAGCCTTTGTCTTAACTAAGATGAAGGAAACCGCAGAGGCGTATCTTGGCAAGTCTGTCTCCAAGGCTGTGGTCACTGTTCCAGCGTATTTCAATGATGCCCAGAGGCAAGCAACCAAAGATGCGGGGCGTATTGCTGGACTTGATGTTCAGAGGATTATCAATGAGCCTACTGCTGCTGCTCTCTCGTATGGTTTGAGCAACAAAGAAGGTCTCATTGCAGTTTTTGATCTTGGCGGTGGAACTTTTGATGTGTCTATTCTTGAAATCTCTAACGGAGTTTTTGAGGTACTTTCTCTTCTCTAGTGTGAATGGTATTATGTTATTGGTAAACTGGTATTTTGGTGTTGTCTCCTAATTGAAGCCTCGTCTTCTCAGGTGAAAGCTACAAATGGTGACACCTTCCTTGGAGGAGAGGACTTTGACAACACTTTGTTGGAATTTTTGCTTTCGGAGTTCAAGAAAACTGATGGTATTGACCTAAGGAAAGACCGATTGGCCTTGCAAAGGATTCGTGAAGCAGCTGAGAAGGCCAAGATCGAACTTTCTTCTACCTCTCAAACTGACATCAGTCTTCCGTTTATCAGTGCCGATGCTTCTGGAGCAAAGCATTTGAACATCACACTCACAAGGTCTAAGTTTGAGTCCCTGGTTGACAGCTTGATTGATAGGACACGTGCTCCTTGCAAGAACTGTTTGAAGGATGCTGGTGTCTCCGTTAAGGACGTTGATGAAGTCCTCCTTGTTGGTGGTATGACTCGTGTTCCCAAAGTACAAGAGATCGTCCAGGAGCTGTTTGGCAAGACTCCAAGCAAGGGAGTGAACCCTGATGAGGCTGTTGCCATGGGTGCTGCTATCCAGGGTGGTATTTTGCGTGGAGATGTCAAGGAGTTGCTGCTTTTGGATGTCACTCCTCTTTCTTTGGGTATTGAGACATTGGGTGGCGTGTTCACCAGACTTATCAACAGGAACACCACCATCCCTACAAAGAAGAGTCAGGTATGCCATATTCCATACTCTTGCTTGCTATCCTATGAGCTCTAGTATGCAAATTTTGCTTAGTATTCTGATCTATGTTTTTACAATTGTACTGTCGTTGTAGACTTGTAGTGTTGCGTGTGTATATCTCACTGGGTTGAGTTTGGTCTTGTATGAGTAATGGAAGGGGGTGGACTAGGTTGTAAACTCCTTGAACTATGGCTATTATGAAGTTGTGCCATTGCCACTGTTTTGATATTTTCAATCTGTTTTAGTATCTTCTGTTAATTCTTCTTTTCTGTATCTCATGTGTCCCCAATCTGTTTTAGTTTTCATTTAATTTTCGTTATCTAGTTCTCATATGTGTAGGTGGGTTTGGCTGTGATTGTTTCTTCTGAACTCTGACTTTTCTTTATGTAAATCACTTAGCGGGGTAGCGATCTCTATGTAGAGATTGTAGACCATCTGCCCATTGCTGATTATTTGCTTGTTAAATTTGGTGGGTTGGTTCTTTCAATCTTTCCCAGCAGCTCTGACTATTTTTTTTTTTTTTTTTTTTTGTGTGTGCGTGTGTGTTTACCATATAGGTGTTCTCAACAGCCGCCGACAACCAAACCCAAGTTGGTATTAAGGTATTGCAAGGTGAACGTGAAATGGCATCTGACAACAAGATGCTAGGAGAGTTTGAACTCCAGGGTCTTCCACCTGCTCCACGAGGCCTTCCCCAAATCGAGGTCACATTTGACATTGACGCAAATGGCATTGTCACTGTCTCTGCTAAGGACAAGTCCACGGGCAAAGAACAACAAATTACCATCAAGTCATCTGGTGGGCTATCCGAGCATGAGATTGAGAAGATGGTTAAGGAAGCTGAGCTCCATGCACAGAAGGATCAGGAAAGGAAGGCTCTTATCGATGCCAGGAACACAGCTGACACAACTATCTACAGTGTAGAGAAGAGCTTGGGAGAATACAAGGAGAAGATTCCAAGTGAAGTTGCCAAGGAAATCGAGGATGCTGTGTCTGAGTTGAGAGATGCCATGCAGAAAGATGATGTCGAGGAGATCAAGGCTAAGACAGATGCTGCCAACAAGGCTGTATCAAAGATCGGACAGCACATGTCTGGTGGCAGCGGCTCAGACGGTGCTTCCCCATCATCAGGTGCAAGTGGTGACCAGACCCCAGAGGCAGAGTACGAGGAGGCTAACAAGAAGTAGATCTGAAACTGCTGCTGATACTCTCCATTCGTCTACGCATTGTTTATCTTAGTTTATAGGCTTGGTTAGAGTATAAATAGCTCAAATTTTGTTTGCCTTACGAAGTTCCTGTGAGTTGGGGTCTCAATTCCCATATCTGATGTATAAGGCTGGCTGTGGACGTAACAGGAAATTAGGTAGCGTATTGCTGAAACTTGTGAAGAAATAATTTTTTCTTTCGCCACTGATATTTTGATTTATGTGAAGGATTTCACATTCAGTCATATCCTGATTTGCCCAAGGCTCCACATTGTTCTGTTGGTTTGCGTTTAATGGTAACCTAATTCTGTTATACTGTAATTCCGTAAATGCAGAGAAAATCGAGCAGGCATTGCAGAAGTGAGCTGATCCTGTATGCGCAAATTCAGTAGTGGTTAATTTTGGTCAGAGAAACTCCGATTAATTTCAGATACATGTACTGTTGATCCCAAAAGACCCAACAAGTCTTGTTGTGTTCGTTCTAGGACTCAATGAGCGTGTTGTGTTTGTGTTTGTGTTTGAGTTCGTGATCCTTTCAGATGTTAGTTCTTTCCCATATGCTCTCGGACTAATGCCCAACTGTTGTGTTTATTGATGAAGTGAGAGTTGCGGTTGTCTTGAGTAGGGAACTGTACTAGAATCGAAGAAGACAACAGGCACTCAAAATGAAGGGTCACAGACTCACAGGAGATAACAGAAATCATAACCCATAGTCGCAACTGATTAAGAGCCAGATGACCATTGTAAGAAGAAAAAGAAAGGGTTTCCAATGGTAGGTTAATACCAATTACCAAACTACCGACATTTTGCAAAATACATGCAGCTCCCTGTAACATGAGCTAAATTACTCCTATTGAATGCCCCAACAATATGAATAGGAAGCAAATTAAAGCTACAACAGAAGGATCCAAGAGACAAAAGCAGCTTTCTAGCCAAGCATGGTGAATGAACTAGGGATCGAGACACTTGAAGACATAAGAAAGGTGATATATGTTACAGCAGCAGCTCGATCAAGAAGAGGATGAGCTCGGCATAGTGCTTACTTTCTTCAGAAGTCCCCGAATCTCATTCTCTAAATTCTCTTTCATCTCAGGTGAGAGATTATCCCCTGATTTCTGCAGCATGGAGGTCATGGCTTCAAGGTTCTGTCTTATCATATCAATGGACGGAGCTTCAGCTGCAGGTTTACAGGGAGATGACTTCAAGACAGCAGGATTATTAACCCCATCACCTGCGTTGGTCTGAGTTGATACTTTATTTGCATTTAAACTAATGTCATCTCCACTCCCGGAACCAGGGAGATTGCTGGGAGTAACAGAAGCCGGGGCCATGTTATTGGTGTTCAATGGCGGAGCAAATGAAGTTGGTACAACATTCCGCAGACACACCTCCAGTGTGATGGGTGTTGCATTCTTTATGGTATTGCTCTGAATAGAAGCATTGACATTAGGCAAATCATCGGCATAGGTTCCATCCTTGCGCCTCCTCCGCCTCTTCTTCTTTTCAG
Source organism: Spergularia marina (assembly GCA_963680865.1). Lineage (NCBI taxonomy): Eukaryota > Viridiplantae > Streptophyta > Magnoliopsida > Caryophyllales > Caryophyllaceae > Spergularia > Spergularia marina. Next base: position 21,162,384 of record OY804547.1, on the reverse strand, counting down.
GAACTCCTTCAGGGGTTGCTTTAGGAAGAACAGTGCCTTTCTTCCTTCCGCGCTTTTTGGGGCCAGGCACACCAGCAAGGACAAAAGGGCCCTCCGTTTGAGAACCTGCCACCATCCCGTTGGTGTTCACAGATTGACCATTTACATCTGGCATGCTGATCGTTTCCTTATCCCCGAAAGACAACATGACAGGCTGTTTATTTTCCTGAGAGAAGTCTAGAGATGATGGGTTTGTTTGTTTAACTTCCTGTGAGAACTCCAAAGAAAATGGAGTAGTCTGTTTAGGCAGCAAAGACACTGGAGCTGCAACTGTAACCGGAGCTGCAACTGTAACGTCCTTCTTCTGTCTCTTACTTTGGAGTTTGCCACTATCAGTTGGTGCACCCCCCTCTGGCGAATAATTCACTGTGAATGACGGAATAGGAGCAGCAGTCATACCCACATTAACATCATAGAGGGCAGCAGGAGGAAGCAAATTAGCCGAACCATTGGCTGTTTTCTCCTTTCTCTTTCTCTTCTTTGGTTCAGCTTTACTATTATATGGACTTCCTGCTTGAAGATTCTTGTCATCCATGACAGCGGCATTCTCTTTACCGTCTACTTTAGAATTAGACTCGTCATAAAATACAGAAGAGCGGAATATGGTGAAGAACATCTCGGTAGGATCAAAATCTTTATTGTCACAAGGGTGGAGACAATCTAAAGCTGCCAAACGTAGTTCTGAGAGTAATTCGCCAGAAGGTACACTTATGTCCTTGAGATTAATAATAGAGGCAACTGACTTTCTAGATTTTCTCCCTTTTCTTTTACTGCCACTCCTTGAACCAGGAGACGATGACGAATGCAGGTCATTACCCTCTTCATTTCCACCAGCAGCATAATTTTCTGCATCGGAACCTTTCATACCTTTTGAACCTTTGCTAAGGTTCACATACGGAGGAGACAGATACTTGCTCCTTTTACGCTCTCTTAACTCAGCAAGCCTTTTGGATTCTGACTGGCCCTCACCATTTTCGCCAGCCACAACAGTCTCATCTATAGCAGACGTGCACTTGGAAAGGACGGGAGGAGAGTTCATTTTAGTTGCATTATCAACCACAGCTTCATCCCTGGTGACATTGGTTCTAATATCAGCATTATCATCCTCATCTTGCACAGGAGAGATGATTTTGGAAGCGTTTAGCTCGGTCTCACAGCTGACAGCAATTTTTGTTCCGATTTCAGCATTGCCATCCTCACTTTTCATAGGGGAGAGCTTTTCAGAAGCGTCAAACCACCTAGCTGATTCGCTAACATCGTCGTTTAGAACATAAGAAACATCATTTAAACTCCCTTTAGATGCTAAAATGCTGCTGAATTCAGACACATTAGCTTCTTGGCTCCCCTCCACGGCAATGCTGGTTTCCAAGTCACAGATACCTCCACTTGCATCTATGGCATCAATGTTCCATTCAGAATCATAATTTAGCTGCTCACCAGATCCCAACTCATTGCTTAATTGAGAAATATCCATCTGTTGACTCCCCTCGACACAGGTCCTAGTTTCTAGAGCAGAGACACACTTAGCAGCATTGTCATAATCATTTTTCCATTCAGAAACATCATCCAGCTTCTCCCCAATTCCTAAACCACTGCTTGCATCAGCGACATGAGTCTGTTGGTTCAGCTCCACAGTCATGCTTGTTTCCAAGCCTGAAATACCCTTAGCTGCACCCCCAACATCATTGATTCTTTCAAAATCAAAATTTGACATCTCTTCAGAAGCTAGTGCCCCATTAAGTGCAGGGGAATCAGTCCCTTGGTTTTCCTTTCCAATCATGCCAGCTTCCAGCCCAGAAACGCCCTCAGCTAGATTTCTGCCATCATCGAATCTTTCAGAATCATCATTTGGTTTATCTTCAGACACTATAACGCTACCCTGTTCAGATAAATCAGCCTGATGATTACCCTCCACGGACATGCTATTTCGCAGGCCAGATATGCCAATACTCTGTCCTGCAGACTATGTCCTTCCAATATCCAGGTTAATCTAATCGAGGTATTCCCCACTGCAAAGATTGATCTTTCTTACCTGCAGCACCATCATGAAGCCAAATACTAAGAGTCATATTCTGAGAACTGAGAAGTGGCACTTCCTTATATGCCATATAAGCATATACAAAAATACTAGCCAATGCACATGCAGCACATCTAGTAACTCGATAAATACACAAAAATTAAGAGCAAATCGACCAAATAACGCTCATCCTATCCAAAACAAATTTCAATCTCTTGTTCATGAAAAAAGAATAAAACTAATGCACCTCTAGATACTCTTGATGACAAAAGCTACTTGAGCACGATAAGTGTGTGCATGAGTTGGGAGAGACGAAATTGTGTAGCAAAGGTGGCCCAAGGGTATTCATTCATATCCACTACACAAGTTTTTACAGCACCAAGTGACTTATGTAATTCCCAGACCTCCCAAAAAAGGTTTACAACTCATAAAGTACGTCACCCAAAGCAAATGACATTTCTTTTGTTAATAAAAATAAATAAATTCCATCAGACAATCATCAATAACCCGTGCTTTACTTCATCTAAGCTGACCCCAGCTCAAACCCCCTCTACCGGCCTTCATACTCTTCCAAGCACTAGAGCGCTTCCACAAGACAACAAGTTGCGGATATGAGCTAAGACACAAATTGCACCAGAACCACAGCTGTATATCAGCAGGACTCAAAGCCTTAAATCAGGCAAAACGTCCAATAACAGCCATGTTTGCTAGAAGAAATCAAAAGATTTGAACCATGAACAGGCAAAACACAGGCAAATTAACTTTAAAGAGGATGATCAATTCAACATAGGCACACTAGTGATCACATCCTAGTCAATGAGGCTGCGTTCTAAAATAAGTATCATACGTTACACACAATGAACAACCAGAAGTTTCTCATAATCAATAAATGAAAATATCAACGAATCTTCATAATCAACTACGCCATCTATAACTCTAAGCAAGTATCGAAATAACAAGGATTCAAACCAACAAATCTATATTGGAACAGCTAAGCAGAAAAATGACAATGAAAATCAAACAAGCCCCATCAAGAGCGTAACACCCCGCAGGCAGCCAGAAGGCATTCTTATATTAATACCTTTGTTTCCCAATTTCATCTACAATTCATACATTAAAGTGTTCCTCACGCTTCGCTGTGTGATTGATGATTTGACTTTTCCAAGACATTAGCTTTTTGACCCTTGACTAAATTCTAAAACCCTATTTCCACAAATCAACACTTTTTCCCACTCTAACAAGACAGAATACACACGCTAATTAATAATAATAATAAAAAATCCCATCTACAAACTAAATGTCAATCTTTGTACCAAAAACCCTATTTCCAAGCTCAAACCAACATCTATATAAACTCATATATACAACTAATATTTCAACACAAATTCTTTCTATAAACAATCAGTATTTCTAAACACTAATGACTGATCAGCTGAAGAAGCTTCACCCACAAGAACGAATACACAAATTTCATTTCTGTAAGAATTTATTTCTTCACCCACCTGCCAAAACCCTAAGCACAAAACACAGCAACATACACCCAAAAAACACACACAACATAAAAAATTAATACAAAATTTATATGAAAAGGGTACCCAGAAAAACTATCAAAGACTCAATCTTTCTGATCAATAGCACAAAAAAAATATAAAAAAAATGGATCTGCAACCTACAAACAGAAAACACCCAATTATGAAACAAATGATAAAAGCAAAGGAAAAGTTACTATAAATAGTAAAAATAGGAGAGGGAGAGAGAGAGAGAAAGAGGGCATTTGGCATACCAGTTTGGCAAAGAAATGATGAAATTAGGGTGTTGGGATGGTGGAGTGGAGGAAATTCATAACGTTTTAGAAAGCAAAAACCCTGAGAAATAAATTAAATTTGTTTTTGTTTTTTTTTTTTTTTTTTTTTAATAAGGAGGGTAAATTAAATGGGGTAGTAAATGCTACAAAATGGGTAGATAAAAATAGTAGGAAGGTGAGGAGAATAAATTGCTAATTAAGTGGTGGCACTTGGAGAGTGATGACTGATGAATGATACTCTCGTTATCTTACTTTTGGTACATTTTTTGAGTTTCTGGATTTTAAAGGAGAAAGTAACACAACAATGGCAATTTTTTTTGTGACAGTCTTTGCTTCACACTTGTTGCCTTCTCATTGGATTCTAAATTTATAGCGTTTGTGGAGAAAAAGGTAATTGGTATAATCGTGTTTTTCATTAATCGGTAAGTTATTGGTCTCGTAGGGTTCGTCTTGTGGTTTAGATGCGCTAAGGCCTTACGGAGTTACAGAGTTACGGGGGATTGTTAGGGGATACTGTCACTAATAATAGTTAATTAGTTGTCTCTGGGTTCAAAGGCTTTATCTTGTGGTTTATGTGGAGTAATTGGTTATGCTTTTTTTTAATGATACAGTATAGACTCATTGTTGGTGATTTACACGTAGGTGTGGATTTATAATTAAAAAAATCATCGCAACCAAACAATAGGAAACTACGGGGTCAGCTCAACAATCAAATAATCATAAATGGAATTAACAAGTTATCATCATCGTATTTTCAATTTAAAACCCTAACTTGCTAAGTTGAAGGAAGTTATAACTCAGCCAAGTGACCTACCACATGACCTTCTTATACGGTACACTTTGGCATTGGGCATCTCCAATGCTAAACTACAAGTCTTTTAGAGTTTTTGGATACCACACGAAAGAGAGATAAGTGTCAAGCAAATTTTTTAGGCTACATTAAATTATATGTAACCGGTTTTCAGTGGGCACATGATAAAAGTCTATTTATTTTCTTATTTAAGTGATAATTACCTTAGTTAATGAGTGAGATTCCATGTTTTGTTTTTTCAAATTATTAGAATCTCACAAGGAAATGGACTTTTATCATGTGTCCTATGGGCACACGTTAGAAAATTTTATACATAATTATATGCGTTCATCTCAACTTAAATCGTTGTAATTTAATTCAGTCTATGTAGTAACGAAACTTAACATAAGTAACCAATTCCCGAGTATTCTCAAACTAATTATAGGTCTAGCCGAACAATAGAGTATAAATTTTTCATTCATATAATCATGTGCGTGTCCACTCGTGCAAAATCCAGATGTACAACTTTGCGACTGGCTGGAGGAAAAACACATGCAATAACGTTTCATTATTGCGACAAGAGATCGGTTATATATTTTCCAGTTTCAACCCTGGAAAGATACGGAGTAGTTCATATGTAAACACGGAATGTAATAACTCGTATTCAAGGTAGACATCCAACAAGACTCGTCCCGGGAAAAAATTAAGATGTGAGGAGGATATTTTGTAATATCACATCCACTATCTCACTATCGTTATATGTGCGAAATAAACTTGCATAGATAGCAGCAGAATATTGATGATTTAAATTGACAAATCGTAGTTATTGTAATCGAAAAAATTGTATTTTTATTAGCAGCAATGACTTTAAAGGTTTCGTTTCTTATAACTACTATAGAATCTCGTAAACCTCAAAGATATTAATAAAATCGGGAACCTCAAGTGTAAATTGCATGAAATGAATATGTTTCGCCCCTAGTCCTAACTTCTACTTTCCCCGTCCCAGCTCAAACGCCCCATATTTTATTTTGGGACATCCCACCTCAAACACCTCATTTATTTTGTGACATATTTTTCTTTCTTACTTTTATTAAATTATCATATTATCTCTCCTATTTTTTCCTAATATTACCGTACTCAATTTATTAAATCAATTTTTCTTATTCCACTACAAATAACGTCCGAATCATTTAAGTTGGGACGGAGGGAGTAACTATTTAACTACCTCTATTTGTCGACCCACTTCAAAACAAGACGGGTCGGACTCCAGTCTCCAGGCCGCACTTTAAAGTGTTAATTAAAAAAAAAAAAAGAAAAAAAGAAAAATTGAATGTATGTAACCCTAAGCCGGCAACCCAGCCGCTTAAACACTACCTCTCCTACAGAAAAACCCTACATTCACACGCTTCCGAAGAGCAAATTCACACCCAAATTAATCGTAAATTTTCGGTAAATTTCAATCTCTTTTCTGTATAATTATTTATTTCGTTGCTTCTATTTGTTTGTCAATTTTAATGACGTTTTTTTTTGTATCAGTCTAATTTGTGAGGAGTATATTGTAACAGGAGGCGGCGATAATGGGGAGTAAGAAAAGAGGGTCAAGTTCGGTCGAAGAAGCTACGGTTGGTAGTGTCGAAGAAGATTCGAAGAAGATTAAGAGTGATAATAATGGTGAGAAAAAAATGGAGAAAATAAAAAGGAGAAAAATGTTTGATAAGGAGAGACACCGCCGCGTCGTCAATGACTTAATACCCAAACCAACTTCCGTAGTTAATAATATGGAAAAAGAAGAAGAAGAAGAAGAAGAAGAAGAAGAAGAAGGTGTTAGTAGTGATGAGCCTGTGTTTCATATTGATGTGTTTACTGATTTGGCCTCTGCCGATACTTTAAAGAGGGAATCTGCTGCTGAGAGGTTGGTTTTGGAGCTTAAAGATGTGCAAAGGGCGTATGACAATGTTGGAAATAATCGTGGTGGTGGTGTTGGTGGTGTTGGTAGTGGTGGGTTCAAGTTGGAAGCTCATAAGGATGATGGTCTTGATAATTGTGCTGAGTCTGTTAGATATGCTGTTAGGAGGCTTGTTCGTGGTGTTTCCTCCTCCAGAGAGGTAACCCCCAACACCCACCCACCCTTTCTTTGTTCTTGTGTGTAGTTCACTCTATTGTTAGTATATTGTTTGGCTAATTGAATTGTTTAAAAGCAGGTAGTTTTCTGTTGTAAGGATTACATTTGTTATAATTGATGGAAATTGTTTATCTGTAACTTCATAATTACCTCACTTTATCAATTAATACAAAGATTACAATTAATTAATTTGGGTTTTGTTTGTTAGTGTGCAAGGCAAGGTTTTGCTTTGAGTTTGACAATTCTGCTCACAACAAACGTAAAGATTAGACTCGATTCGGTGCTGAAACTGGTTGATGATTTGTTGGAGATCACTTGTTCAATGAAAGGCCAGGTAGGGAATGTGATATTAAGTTTCTAGTCACTCTTTTCGGGTGGTTTTTTCGTGGAGCTCACCGATTTGTGTGATTGCAGGAGGCTAGGGATGTTCTATTAGGTCGTCTTTTTGCGTATGGTGCCCTTGTAAGATCTGGTAGACTGAAGGAAGAGTGGGCTTCTAATAAAAATACTCCTTTGATTAAAGAATTTTCAAGTCTTCTTATTGCTTTGGCGTCAAAGAAACGATACTTGCAAGAGCCGGCTGTCGCAGTGCTTTGGGACTTAATTGAGATGGTGATATCCCGTTTCCTTATTTATCGGTTGTTTTGCTTAGTGTTGAGATTTCTAACACGTTTAAAGAGACATGTAGCTATATCCTGTCTATGTTGATATTTGTCTTAGGCTCTCACTGCTTCGAATTTACTTATGACCATTTTGCTGTTGCTTCAGTATGTTTGGATGACTTGCATCAGTTTTTTTTTTTTTTTTTTAAAATGCTATATGTGTATATTTACATAAAGTTGCTTCCTTGCAGATGCCCAAAGAAGCTGTAGTAAATCATATTCTTGATGCCCCTGGGGTTCGTGAATGGTTTAGTGGTGCCACTGATTCCGGGAATCCCGATGCTTTGCTTCTAGCACTAAGAATTCGAGAAAAGATTGCTGCTGATAGTAATTTTGGCCCTCTTTTGCCAAGACCATTCACCTCAAGTAGGTTTTTCACTGTTGAGCATTTGACCTCCATAGCTAATGTCTTTAAGGTGATCCTTAATCCTCACTTTTTATTCCCGCATATGTTTTCAGATAAAATTTTGTATGGGTGTATGTGTTAGATTTTTTTTTTTTTTTGTACTGGGGTTAAAGATGTTGTTGATCTGAGAGTTCTGATCCATCTATGAAAATAATACACATGCAGGAGTCTACATTTTGTCAACCGCGAGTTCATGGTATTTGGCCCCTCTTAGTCAACATGCTTTTACCGGATACAGTCCTGCAAGATGCTAATGCTTCTTCAAGCTTGAGTTCCTCAAAAAAGCATAAGAAGAGTCGCAGATCAAACTCCTCTGATGAAGATATTGCAAGGAATCTTAAATGTTTTAGTGAGGTGGTCCTTGAAGGATGCCTTCTGATAGGATCACATGACCGCAAACACTTAGTTTTTGATGTTTTGCTTCTAATGCTTCCTAGACTTCCAGCTTCTCATGTCCCAATTGTTTTCTCGCCCAAGTTTGTTCAGTGCCTCATGGATATATTGTCCACGAAAGATTCTTGGCTGCACAAAGTTGCTAACCATTTTATTACAAAGCTATCTGATTGGGTAGCTTCTGATGACATTCGAAGAGTCTTTGTGATTGTGGCTTTGCAAAATCATAGTGGTGGTAGGTTTGATAGTATTACTCGGACAAAAACTGTTAAAGACTTGATGGCAGCTTTCACGACTGAATCTGGCTGTAAGCTCTTCGTGCAGAAGCTGACTAGCATATTTATTGATGAAGATCCTGTCTCAGATCAAAATCAGACAATGGATGAAGAATCTGAGATGGTTGCAGTTCAGGATAATGAGTCTTCTCAGAGGTCTAGTCAATCTGATATTCTAAAAAGTTGGGTTGTGGAGTCACTACCGGGTCTTGTGAAGTGTTTGACACTAGATCTTGAAGCAAAAGCTCAGGTTCAGAAGGAAGTGACTAAGTTCCTAACTGTGCAAGGACTATTTTCTGCAACTCTGGGTACAGAAGTGACGTCTTTTGAACTTGAAGAGACATTTAGGTGGCCAAAGACACCAATCTCTAGTGCTCTTTCCAAGAAGTGTGTTGACCAGCTACAACTACTGCTCTCTAATGCCCAAAAAGCTGAGGGCTCTCATGCTTTGACAAATGGTCTTGAGACAAATGACCTTGGTTGTTATTTCATGCGCTTTCTTGGCACTTTCTGCACTATCCCTTCTGTTTCCCTTGTTCGGCCATTGAGTGATGAAGATGAGAAAGCATTCAAGAAGCTGCTGGCTATGGAATCAAGGCTTTCGAGAGAGGTATGCCTTCTTCTGATTCCTCTGTGTTTTTTTTAGTAGTAGTCAGCCGTCTCTCTCAGAGGTAATTGTGAGAAACTAAGACAAAGAGAAGTAACTGTTGCTGGTTAGAATTGTGAGTGAGCAATCATGGTTTTCTTTAACGGAAGCAATGATTCTGACTTTTGAGTTTTGCATTGCATAGTGGACTAAAAGGACAAGATACCTTTAGGTTGGGCTTTGTCGGCTGGTTTTAAGGTTATTTTTTTTCTTTTTAAAAGAAGTTTAAATCTATTTGTATTGTAAAAGTTCGCCTGCCTCATAAAATTTCGGACGTTAGTTACGCTATCTTTTTACTTGTTTAATACATGTAGTTAACGGCATATACCATACCCAGAGATTACATATTATTTAGGACCTCCCTTGTACGAGTAATGTTTTATTTGATGCTATGATCTTCGTAGGGATGTGAATTATACTTGTAATTTAGTATTTATATCTGTTGTCTTCATAAAGATTGCATATTGTTTGTCTATTTATTTGATACACCTCCCAATGTATTGATTCAGGAGAGAAACCGAGGATTGAGCACTGATGCAAACAAAGTCCATGCATTGCGGTATTTGCTTATTCATTTGATGCTTCAGCTTCTTCTTCGGCCTGGTGAATACGCTGAAGCTGCTTCTGAACTTATAATCTGTTGTCAAAAAGCATTTTCTTTTAATGACGACGATGTGGTTGTGGATGCTCCCGCATCAAATGACCTTGAGTCTTCTGAACAAGATGAGTCAGTAGATGGTGAAATATCAGGAGACGTTGAAAAGTCGGCAGATGGTGAAAAGTCAGCAGCTGGTGAATCACCAGAGTTGATGGATGTTTTAGTGGACACTTTGCTCTCTCTGTTGCCACAATCATCAGCTCCCCTGAGGACTGCTGTGGAGCAGGTAACCATTTTAGTCTGACTAGGCTATTGTCGTTGTCTAGTGTCTACTGTGTATCTCTTTAAACATTTTTGCCTGAATGAGTAAACCTAGGTTGATGTGGACAGATTATGTTGTATCTTTCTTTTATGTGATTCTTAAATTCCAGTTCTCAACTCTTAAGTTATCTGTTGATGTTATTAGCATCAATGTGTTTTGTTGAATGATGATTGTTGAGAATATAATGCTTATTTGTGGCGATTTGTCTACAACAAAAAGGATAGGAGCATAGTAGGTTAGCATGATCTGGAGGATTTTGTGATAAGATATTTGAGAACGTCTCTACTGGCTATGTGTGCCTTGTAGTTATTGGCCACCCTGTATGTCAACATGTTGAAAAAAATCCATTTACGGATTTGCTCTTTGTATATCCATTCTTGTGTATCCTGTTACTCTGATTTAAAAGTGCTGCATTTCTGACTTCGCTTGATATGTTTGTTTTGGTAGGTCTTCAGATACTTTTGTGAAGATATCACAGATGATGGCCTCACAAGGATGCTACGGGTTATAAAGAAGGATTTGAAGCCACCCAGGCATAAAGATCCTGTTAGTGGAGACAATGATGATTCTGATGAGGATGATGATGATATTTTAGACATTGAAGAAGGAGAAGACTCTGATGAAGCTGGAGAAACTGAATCACAGATAGATTCCTCAAGGGCTGCAGTTCAAGCTGATGCATCTGATGACGAAGCTTCTGATGCTGATACTGACGAGGGTGAAGAAAATGATGACGCTGATGATGATGGTGATGATGACATGGATGATGAAGCTATGTTTCTGTTTGATGCCTATATTGCGAAGATTTTTCAGGAGCGGAAGAATAAAGCTGGTGGTGACTCAGCTCATGGTCAGCTTGTGCTTTTCAAACTCCGTGTACTTTCTCTGGTGGAAATATACCTCCATGAAAATCCAGGTAAATCTTAGTAGTTTGTAAGCAAAACAGTTCTCCCACGGTGTTCAACTACACAAGGCTACGTCTCTCCAAGACACAACATGATGCACCCTCTTTGTTGCCTTAAAGAAGAAAAAAGAGTACATAAATCTTTGTGTTCTCCATCTAGCATAAGTAGGCACTTGGCAGTATACCAGCTGTCGGAGGCAACAATTAAAATGAGCTAAATTACTGTAATTTTCTCAATATCTATCGTGGCCCCAAAGAAAGTGTTTACAGTAATCTTTGACAGGTTGACAAGAGAGCAAACTTTTTGTTGGCTCTTAACGTATCAACTGGTTATTAAGTATCTTACTGTATTTCAATTCTTCCTTGCCTCTGTATACTTGCTGGAATGCTGGTGCTGTTGTACATGGTTGTAACTTCTGTTTTTTGTTCATTTTGCACAACAGCTTCAACTAAGGTTCTGACGGCATACTCAAACTTGGTCCAAGCATATGTAAATCCCAGCACAACTGAAGGTAGTGAACAGCTTGCTCAGCGTATATGGGGAATTCTACAAAAGAAAATCTTCAAGGCGAAGGATTATCCCAAGGATGACGATGTGAAACTTGAGACCCTAAAAGCTCTTCTAGAAAAAAGCCTGCGTCTGGCTTCCAGACCATTCAAGAAAAAGAGATCCACTCAAAAGAAGCAAAAGTTATCTCTTAATCGGTATAAAACGATTAATTCCCTTGCTCAGCAATCGACACATTGGATCCTAAAAGTCATTGATGGAAGAAAATATCCTGAAGCTGAGCTTGGTGAGGTTTTAGACATTTTCAAGGTTGCCATTGAGAATTACTTCAACAACAAGAAATCCCAGTTGAAGCCAGAGTTCTTGAAAGAAGTTATCAAGAGAAGGCCTTGGGTTGGGCAACAACTCTTCGGATTTTTCCTTGAGAAATGTGGAGACGCAAAGTCTGATTACCGGCGTGTTGGAGGTCTTGATATAGTGCAGGAAATCTTGAAGCCTGTCCTCGTACAGGATACCTCAGATGCATCAAAAAAGATGTTAAAGCCTCATCTAGCGAAGCTCAGTCACTTGGTACATCAGCTGGCAGCACACATGCCGGAAAACAAGGCTAAGCAGCGTGCTGAGGTAAGAAAGTTTTCTAGTAAGGTATTCCAGATCATATCTACCCACAACTTGGCAAAAACATTCCTTAAAACCCTAGAGCCGGAAGCTCATGCCCTTTGTGAGTCTCAGTTTGGTGAGGCATTTCTTGCTCTCAAGAAGACTCACAAATAAGGTACCAATCTCGAGTTTGCACGAGTAAACTTCTTGTTCTTGCAGACTGCAATTTGATTATCGCGATTTGGGGGCTTCATCTCCTGATAATGTCTTATCGAGATCGATGTCTAAACCTGGTTTACTTGCAGTTTTGTTAGTCTTGCAAGATTTTTGATGTTCTACATACTGAAGTCTCGTAGATGTCGCTTGTACTTGTGGTCGTTTGGCGCCACTTTTTTTTTTCCCTATGGTTTAGTTTAGTCAACGCAATAGATCACAAATGCTTCATGCTTGTAGACTTTTTTTTTTTTTTAAATCTTTATTTATAAACTTTTGGTTATTTTTATGTTTTCCTCATACAATTTGGAATATCAAATTATTTTTCTTTAGAACTTCTTTGTATTTGTACCAGAGTATATTGACCATTGCACACTTGCGCGCAGAGCTTTTATGCTATTGACGACATGAAACTGCATCGACACATTATGAATTTTTGAGCAAATAGTGACCGATTTTGGCTTACTAATGACCCTTGCTCGAAAGTTTGTATATAACCGTTATGCACAAAACTCCTTTATTTGTTTCTATATTTTCTGAATTAGCAGTAGTTAATTTGATTATTTCAACAAAATAGTGCAAAAAAAAAAAAAAAAAAGACGGCTCACGTAATTCCGGCATTTTTACTCCGTGGCCTGCCCGGCCCAAAGAGCTACCGCCTTGTGCATTTTCATGATTTAATAATTGTTTGATTATTACTCCGTATTTATGTTGATTTAAAATAATTGGCTAAATTAATCCTTTTTTAGTAACAGAAGATTCCATGGGATTCACATTTTAGTTCACGTCTTCGTAGTATCGTGTACAACACGTCCTTGTCTATTTTCCTGGGAGTATTTGCACTCCTATCCAACAACCAAACTTGGACAACAGGCCTAAGCTAAGTGAGAGTATCGACTCTGTTGAGCCCCAATAGATTTTATAAGTTTTCTCATCTAAATTAATTGACATCCGTAAAAATCTACTCCATGTATTGTTGTTCTTCGAGAAAAAAAAATAAGCTCCTCATGACCGAAGACGGAGTGAAGATCGATTAGCATGTCGAGGAAGACCACATATAATCATTGAGATGAAGGGGCGACTTGACACTCTTGTCTACCAAAAGGGAGAAGGTCAAGAAGGAAGTGCATTGGAGATGGTACATGACCACATGAAGTGTGTTTCTTACTCGAATCCTCGTGTATTAATGGGTAAATTAAATGTTAATGTTAGTGCAATGGAACGGAGAAAGTGACTGTACGGATTCTCGTAAAACGCATTACTAGTTAGGTAATGTTGGGTCGGGATTTCGCCTCATAACCTACTAAATAGTATAGAGACAATGTTTCTATATGAGTCTTTCCTTTCTTTGACACGAAGCTATGTTCTTAAATGAGATTAATGGATTATTATTTTGCACTTACCTCATGAAATCAATATTCACTAATCAGTCCCAAATCCCAGCAATTTTGTGCAAAAATGTGTCTAGACTAGATATATTGGCCAAAAGGAAAAGCTCAATAAAATAGTAGCGTCGACATGCCATTCTCACCTACCTTCTCAAGGCTTATGGCATGAGAGCAGGACATGATAATTGTAACAATAAGTTTTCAATAAACAAAACAGATAAACAAGTAATATAACGATTAAGATAAATTAAGATAGAGACCAACAATCTAATATCCCTTGCGAGTTCTAGCTACTTGATTTTACTTTATCTATCTATCTTTGAATTTATTTTGTGATCGTTAAATATCTATTTTAAACTGAGTGGCTATGTATCTTTTCTTATTTGTAATGAAAAAAATCGGACTGAATTGCCTATTGCTTATACAAGTAGACAACACCTTTTAAGATTTCACCATAACCCGTAAAACTCATAAATTTATCGTATACTCCGTATGTTTTACGAACTGTAAATTCGAGCAGAAATGATAGGATAGGTTAATGCCAGGAGTAATTAACTAATTATAATGAGTGGATTCTACAATTATTTTTCACAAGTTAAACAATGATTATTCCTCTCTTTGATTTAAAAAAAGAAAAAAGAAAAATAATGAACAATGATAAGAAAAAAAAAAAAAAAAGTAGGTGCAAGACACGCGGTTCTTGCTCCCCATAAGCGCGTGAAATTCAAACATGACCCCCTTTCTCCACCAGTTGAATTTCCGCCACGTAATTACTCGACCCCACATATTATTTTTCCTATTTCTTTTTTTTTATTTTATTGAAAATTTTAACTTTTCCGATAAAATAAATAATTTATTTATTTAATTTCACACACACCTCTCTCTCCAAACCCTAATTGCACGACAGATTCAATCCAAACCCCCCAAAACCATCCAACCGCCTTTGATCACCCTACACGTGTCCACGCCTCTACAATCTCCACCGTCTATGACAGATGTATCCGGTCAGCTTTACGGGCAGGAGAGAGAAACACGCTTAAACCGTCAGATCAACAATCCACCTAAATCAATGCCCCAGATCCTGCCCGTTCCCTACCCGGTCAGATCTTGGTTGCCTTTAAGTACCCACCCTCTCCCATCTCTTATTCCTCGCTCTCCTCAGGGTAAACCCTAATCATCATCATCAATAATCCCAATCTCTCTCCAACAACAACAAAAAAATTTCCCCTCTTTTCACTTTCTCTCTCCTCCGAAATTCCCAAAATACCCTCGTCGAACCCCGTAAAACCACCGTCATTTTGTGTTTGTGGGAGATCGGAGTGGGAGGGGTAGAATTGGAATGAAAGTTGAGAGTAGGTGGCGGTGGTTGTTATGGTGAGTAGGATAAGGTTAGACGGCGGCGCATTGGTGGTTAGATCGCCGGAAAAATGGCGTCGGCGGTTTTAGCGAGCAGAAATGAAACTAATTGGTCAACAACAACAACAACATCAGCAGCTCATCAACAACAATCTTCACAAAGAAGCTTCTCCAATAATAATCATAATAATAAGAATAATTACATGGGGAAATTTCCTCCTTTTGGTAACCCTAACCCTAACCCTAATCAAAACAATTTCAACAACCACCACCAACACCTTAATTCTAATAATTCTAGAAAGCAATTCTCCCACCAGATATTAAACGGCGCCGTTGAGGAGCTGATTCCGGGTGATGCGGCGTCGTTTAACCACAACAATCGACGAGATTCCGATGTCGGAGTCGCCGGAGTTCCGTTCTCTCGTTACGTCAGCTTCGACATTTCCGCCTACTCCAAGTCGGATTTGCGTAAGCTCAAGTCTCAATTGATGTCGGAGCTTGACAAGGTTCGGAATCTTTCCAGTCGAATCGACACCGGCGATGTTGTTAACAGAAGCGTATCCAAGAAGCGTTCTTCGCCGTTTCCGCCTAGCAACGGTAACAGCAACAAGGAGCCCAAACGGCCCGCCCCAAACGGAAGGCAGCACCAACAACAACAACCGCAACAACCACAGCCGCCGCCGTATGTGGCGAGTGCGCAGGTGATGAAGAGCTGTGGAACCGTGCTGAAGAAGCTGTCAACGCAGAAATCTAGCATATGGTTCAACACTCCGGTGGATGTTGTCGGAATGGGATTACACGATTATCACACGGTGATTAATCGGCCGATGGATCTTGGAACAATCAAAGATAAGCTTGATAGACGGGTTTACGACTCGCCGGAGGATTTCGCAGCAGACGTAAGGTTGACGTTTAACAATGCCCTTAGGTATAACCCTAAGGGACACGAAGTTAATACGATTGCTGGCCAGTATCTTGCTTTGTTTGAGAAGTGGTTTCCTCCGATTTTGGCCAAGTATCAGTCCGAAAAGCAGCTGCATTTCCAGCAGATGGTGCCCCGGAAGAACCCGATTCCGAATCCCCCGGTTCCGAAACCGGTCAAGGAGGACTTCTCTGTGGTTGAGGATGAAGTTCAGGGCAGTTCTTGGAGTAAATTCCCCTCCCCTGACCCGCCCAAGTTGTTTAACCCGGTTAAGCGCCCCGACCCGAAACCGGTCACTCCTCCTCCTCCTCCTCCTCCTCCGCCTGTTTGCGCACCCGTGCCTGTTCCGGTACCAGTACCAGAGCCAATGCCGGTTCCGGTGCCAATGCCGATGCGCACGCCTACGCCGAGGCGAGAGCCGTCTCCGGTGGTTGCTCCAGCAGTGGATAGGAGTGGAGGAGGAGGGAGTGGGAGGGGGAGGAAGTCGGAGGGGAAGTTGCCGAAGCCGAAAGCCAAGGATCCGAATAAGAGGGGGATGACTATGGAGGAGAAGCATAAGTTGGGAGCTGGGTTGCAGAGTTTGCCAGAGGAGAAGATGTCACAAGTGATACAGATTATAAGGAAGCGTAATGGTGACTTAACTCAAGATGGGGATGAGATTGAGCTTGATATTGAGGCGGTTGATACTGAGACTTTGTGGGAGTTGGATAGGTTTGTCACGAATTATAAGAAGATGGTTAGTAAGATTCAGAGGCAAGCTTTGCTTCCTGTGAGAAACAATGCTGGTGGTTTCAGTGATGACACCAATCAGGTATAATTCTCACTCCAATTGATTGTTTTTTTGTGATAGTACATTGTCGATTTCGATTGATAATTGTTTGATTTAGTAGATATTTGATTGTTTTGGTTTAGTGATTGATTGTCTGGTGTATGGATTTTGCAGGCTGGAATGAGTGACAGGATGATGATGGATACGCCTTCGAAACCGAAGAAGGGCGGAGTTGGTGGTGGTGGTGGTGGTGGAGGAGGTGATGGAGATGTTGCGGAAGAGGATGTGGATATTGGGGACGAAATGCCGGTGAATAACTTTCCACCATTGGAGATTGATAAGGATGATGATAGGCAGCAGGGTGGTGATCATAGTGACTCTAGTAGTTCCAGCGGTTCTAGCAGTGATGATTCTTCTTCTAGTGGTATATACTCATGTTAACACTCAATCACTTCTGTTTGTGATTGTGGTTGGAGTGTAATGTGTATGTGTCTGTGTGTGTTGTACACTGAATGATTGACTGTTGGTCTCAATTTGCAGATTCTGATTCGGGTTCTTCTTCGGGCAGTGATTCGGATGTAGATGATGCCCAATCTCGTGACAACGGGTCCAAGAACTTTCACCACTGATTCTAGTTGCAGTAAGCTCGCTCGCTCTCCGGATAGTTTTGGAAAAGAGTTGGCATCATTTTGGGTTGTTTTTGAGCTCCCTCAATGCTTGGTGAAACAATGTGGCTTGTTTTTGTTTTCTTTTTTGTTGAAATCCTCACCACTGAAATGTGCCCATTTGCATAGGTAGTAGACTCTCTTTGTACAGATGAGAAAGGGAGAACAAAACAATATTATGTGATCAGTGGCTTCTCTTTTTTGTGGGATTTCTCATGTGGTGATCTTTTGTTTGTCATTGAAGACATGTGGAGATGTTATTGACAAGACGAAGCTTGAAGTTGCACAATTTGTGATGTAAAGTTGGTAAATCTAGTGAAGGGTCACAAAACAGAGACTAAAGGAAGTGTCTTTAGGGTAGAGTAAGAGTTAAGCTTGTAGTTTAGTGAAGGTAGAAGGAGAAAGATGTTGGTTAAGAAGTTGTAGTTAAAAAAAAACCAAGTAGGAAGTGAAGGGTGTTGTTCTTTTAGTTTTCTTTGATTTGGTGAAGTTTTTTCTAGAAATTGGGAAAGTTGGGATACTTTTGTACACATGAGCAACACCTTTTCTTTAATACAAGAAGGAAGATTTTTAATCCTAAAAGAGCACATCTTTTGCCATTGCACAACTCTATAAGATGAAAAAAAGATGTGGAATATTGACATTTGACAATGACAAGTTTATCTTTATTCGTTGATATTTTTTTGATTTTGTATATGTTGTATATTTGATCAGGCCAAAAGCATATGAATGTTGAAGATGTTGTTGTTGTTGAGTGAGTCATTCTTGTTGTAGTGTCCAACATGTTACTCTATGCTCTCTACTACTTTGCCCATTTTGCTTAGCCGACTTATTTGCTGGTCCAGCAGGGTCTGTGTCACTTTCCAGTGAAGATACTCTGTGTCATTCTCTACATGTCCGTGCTGAGTTGTTAGTCTTGTGACACTTATAGATGATGCTCCTGACATTGTGAGAGTTTCATAGCCTTCATTGAGAAACATGACCCTGGTGTTTTGAACCATTGTCTTGTGTTTGGATTAGAGCTGGTCTAGCGCCAATGTATCTGTCCTGTCTTTTGGCTAGTGTGGGAATTGGTGTTGGTGTGGCGGCAATTGGTTTGGGCTACATATTGGATATAGTGTCCGCATTGCTGTGGGCGCTGTGGCATTTGGTCCAGCAATGTGTGTGTCCATTTCTAGTTAAGATAGCTTGTGTACAAGTCCTAGCTGAGTTGTGTGTCGTGTGGCAGTTATTAGATGATTACCCATTTGACATTGTGAGATGCTCCATACTCCCCTGTCCCGGTTATCTCATTGGCTAGTGGCTAGTGGCTGAATTGGTGCTGTGGTTTGGCGCAGTTGATTCATTGGCTAGTGTCTGAATTGGTGCTCTGGTTTGGCGCAATTGATTCATTGGCTAGTGTCTGAATTGGTGCTCTGGTTTGGCGCAGTTGATTCATTGGCTAGTGTCTGAATTGGTGCTCTGGTTTGGCGCCAATGTGTCTGATCTTTTTGTTTAGTATGGGACTTGCTGTTGGTGTAAACTTTAGCCATTATTTGATAAACATAGAAAAATTGATTCATTGGCTTGTGTCTGAATTGGTATTTGGTGCTCTGGTTTGGCGCCAATGTGTCCGTTCTTTTGTTAAGTATGGGACTTGCTGTTGGTGTGGCGTCATATGGTTTAGTGACTCGGTCTGTGAACTAGATAGTGACCGTGTTAGGGAGGGCGCTATGGCATTTGGTTCAATCTGATGTATTGGATAGTGTCAGGATTGGCTTGGGCGCTGTAGCCGAACTCGGTCAGTCTTTCTAGTGCTGGAGACTTCAGGCATCAGAACTGAGTCTTGAGTTTTACGTGGTGGAAGGAGGATCTTTCCCAACTATGCTATTTTTGAGTGGAATGACATGCTTTGATTTTAAGGCAAGTATTATAAGCTTACAGTGTAGTTTAATGATTGTCAGCCAAATTCAACATTCAACCAAGAAACTCTTTGAATTTTTGATGTCATCAATTAATTTCTGCTGATGCGTACTGCACTACTTGTTAATTGTAGTATTAGATTAGATGAAGCTACACATCATTTCTTTTGAGTTATCTTGAACAAAATTTGGAGTTACATTCTTGTTTCTGCTTGAGAGTTTCTTGAAGTGTATCGGATGTGACAAATCATATGGCCTCCAAAGCTTTGATCGTATTGGATTCAAACTTTAGGCGAGACAATGGATGTTGTACTAATACGATTTAGGTTCCCCAACATGACCATACATGAACTACTTGCCGCCTGATAGGCTGACTTACGAGTTAGTGAGTTACAACTTCTATTTGAATTGATGTCATGAACAGTGGACGTGATTGTATGTTGTTTGATTAATTACGTTTTAATGGATTCCGAAAATGTCGTGTTGCTTATTATGGATTTGGTAAAGTGGAGTGGCTCATTTGCCATGGGATACACCATACATATATGTAAAATTTGTTCTTACTACTTAATTGAGGGTTGAGCTTTATTGTTTTCTAGTTGCCGTAAAAATCCCATTGTCACTTTATCTTGTAGATATTCATTTATTGGTATGGGTTTGTGTAAAGAAGAAGCCTTCACATGCAATAGATCGCCCTAAAAGAGGAAGAGGTCCTTTACAAGAATTAAATGTTGGTTGCTTCTTCATTGTATTTTTCCGTGTAATCTTTCTCTGTATAGAAAAATATCAAGACAACTTTCTTTGTGAAACATCACTCGGATATTTCCTTACAATGTTGGTTGCTTTTTCATTGTATTTTTTTCTTGTCTTAATCTTTAGTATAGCTTGTTTAACGTTTTGGGAAGCATGGATTTTGTGCGTCTAAATGTTGAACATGTAATTTAGTCGAAAAAAAAGAAAATATGATCGACATTTTGAGAGTGTCGTCTATTATTTACACTTCTGTAAGAATTTCATCTATCGTGATATTTGGCGCAGTATCAAATTCTAAAACGTGCCATGTTCTTTCAAGCCGTGTGTTTGTTTCATTTCACTAGCCTGTACACATAATAACTTGATCAACCTCCTCATATTGGATTTGTTCCTCTTCTACAAGCCTCAGGATTTCGCGCCTGTATCAGCTAGGTGCGAGCTGATCACCTTAGAACAACCTAGCCTCAGTTTCCACATTTGTAAGTAAAATATTGCTCATACCGCGTTTTACCCTTAGCAGTACAATCTAAGTTATGCTATGTCTATGTGCACAACTCATCAGTGTTCTGTTTCGCATACCAACTGTGCTAGTGTGCTATTAGCTACTGTATGTGCTATATGTCCATAAGAAACCTAATGAAGGTGAAGAATTCTCACACCATGGCATAGGTATTTATCTAACCATTGTGTATAATTCCCAATTATCTTTCACACGGACATGTATATGTACTCTACGTCTGTACTTTTATACAAATACAACGATCATATATATCGTAAAATGATGCAGAATGATAACGTGTGTACAACATGAAATATAGATGGCACATTGACAAGATTAATGGTACAATCCAAAGTATAGGTTTTGCATGTCCACAGAATGATAGTGAAGTAATACTCAGAATGACAACTCATAGAAGAATCTCTCAGATCACTTCATCAAGTACATATGATCTAAATCAATCAGTCATAGGATGGAAAACATCTAAAGCTTATATTAGAAGATTACAGAACAGATAAAATGGAGTACTTGATAATTATACACATAATCAGATGATTAGCTGAATGAAATTAAGTAAAGCTTCAACCGCGAATATTAGGAAATTATTAGTGTTGGATCGCAGCAGCACTCATCCAGGAGACAACAGCAGCATAGAGCTGCAAGGCTGCAAATTCAGAATGTCTAACGGTTAATAATCTTGCTTGTGCTATACGTGTAAACATGTTCGTAAAAGGCAATTCTGTAAGGGTAATGATTATTACACATTTACACTCCCACGATAATTTTGATTCTCCTTTCTATGGTAGGATACGAGAAAATTTGCTCTCGTAAACAGGAGTGTAAAAATCATCTCCGAGTGCCTAAGATTTGTATCTGATTCTCAAAATATAGACATACCATCCTTCGAGGAAACCTCGCTGTTTTTGATTCTGTTGTGGTGGCGGTGGCGGTGGATACTGGTATTGTGGTGGTGGCATCACTGGTGGTCCTTGGTAGTAGCCTAGATTTAACAAGAGAATAATTCCTTTAGTAGTGATTATTAGTGAACCACAAATATGCATCATCTTATTTCACTAGCCTAGCCATATTACTCGTGAAAAAGAGCGCATTTATAACACATATATACAACATATCGATCGATCGATCGATCTAAGGACTTTACTTTACTAGAGCATGCACATATTCACAAGTTTTAACACCGATGCAAATAATTTGGTTTCCATAGTCAAGTTATTGTCTCTAGTGATCCAATATCGAGAATTTTCGTTGTAACGAAAAATAGAAATGGAATGAAATGAAGGAAATTAGAAAGTGGTTTACCTTGGGCAGGGTATGGTTGAGCATACTTGGGATCATTCATATTTGCTGATATTACAAGTACAAATTTTACGAGAGAAATCAAAGAAAATTAATAGTATAAGAAAATATGGAGGATTTATTACAATGATTGAGGCTTAAATAGTGTGTACTCGTAGAAAATTGGCAAAGGTTCCAGAAACGCGGCGTAATAAAACAAGGCAAAGACTTTATGTACAAGCCTTCTTTTTATTCCTCCAATTGCCATCCTTTTCTGCTTTACTCATTTTTATGCCTAAGAATATATGCAAAGACACTAGCTTTTTGGACATGGCTTGTGTGGCCATATTATTCTGTTGGATCAATCGATAAGAGGTCATTCTAGTTTAACGATAAAACTCGTCTTCATCAATATGCAACAATGTTCAATTGAGTACGAAATTCCCGCCTCTATGGTTTATGGACATCATATCATCGGTCTTGAGATTGTCGGTAGCTAACTGGTATTCTAGACTAGACTAAAATCCAAAATAAACTGAATCGTGCAAATAAGGTATTCCATTTAACTACTATAGATTTATAACATCGCGTTTATCCATATGAAAAGTTTTTAGAAGAGTCAAGGGTAGTAGTGTCTTCGCGATATATTCCTTGATCAAACTTGTGACACCTGCGACAACGTGACCGAGGGAATAATGAATTTTTTTTCGAAATAGGGCTCAAAAAATAAATATTAAATAAAATGAGTTGGATTGAAAAATGTTCAATCTTATGGGGTGCACGTCACCCCATTTAGGTTCGGGACAAAACCGCCAGTGCATGGCGGTTTCACCTTAGCCAAAATTTCTTTCCAGTCTCAAAGCTACTGTTCAAGACGCTTAAAACCGTCAGTGCCATTGGCGGTTTTGTCCCGAACCTAAATGGGGTGACGTGCACCCCATAAGATTGAACATTTTTCAATCCAACCCATTTTGTTTAATATTTATTTTTTGAGCCCTATTTCGAAAAAAAAATCGGGAATAATGTGTTGAACGATGCTAGTATTTAGTTGATTTCCTTTATAATTAAGGTACCAATCCAATTAATAATTTGATGCTGGATTGCTAGTTTAGTGGTTTATGTCAATACTTGAATAGTCAATAGAAAACGTGATATGCTACACAATTTTTCCATCTCCGTAATCTTGTACATTGCAAACAGCTACAGTTGTAGAAAATGAGGATACGAGGATTCAAACTTGGACCGTCGGACTAACTTCATTCCTTACGATGCCAATATGCTATTGCATAGTCTATGCCTCCCTTTTCTAGGATTCACTCACAAAGTCTCAATTACTCTAAAGACCACCTCCACAAAAATGATGTGACGAGCCTTAAACCCGCATTTTGATTTTATGGGCAATAGTTCGTCAGGCTAGAATATACAGCCGTCGTTCAGTCTGGCCCAGCCCATGCTGTTGATATACATAGATCATAGCCCATTTCGTCAACTCCTTTTTAAACCAGCCCAAATTATACAGCCCAACAGCTCAAACTCGGTTCGTGGCCCACTAAAAACGATTGTTTTAGATTGCTACCACCTATAGTAGATTTGTAGATAGGCGATGTTATCAGTTTATCACTCACTAGGGTAATACCCGTGCGTTGCACGGAGATATTTAGTTTCATAAAATAAAGTTAATGTCGTTTGTTGTTCATAACTTATTTACTAACCCAAGTTTAAATTGTCCCATCATTTAAAACATTGTTAGCTTAGTGATCATGTAATTGTACAACTATGAGTTTGCAATAGTTAAAGTCTGTGGGAGTACTCAAACAAAAAGATCTTTCAAGTTTATGAGGATGATAACATGTTTTTCACAATTATTTTATCAATATTTATACAAAATTATAATTGTTTTCGGATTTTACCGTAATAGCCCCAAGAAATGATTATTTAGTCTGTGACCTACATAAAAAAATATCATATTATCGAAATTCATGTTGGAGTTCAAATTGATATTAACATCCTGACATATATCATCATGTATAATGTATACGCACACTCAATCTTCATATGAATATCTAAACACAAGTATAGAGTCTTCTGAGTTCTATAATGACGCCATAAGTAAATCAATAAAAATAATTAAGTAGTTGAATTGAAAGATAATAGAGGAAAAATATTGTTTGATGAATTTATTAACCAATGAGATTTAAGCATACTTGATGGAAGAAAATAAAGGAGCCAAGTGAAGAGCTGCTAGAGCAATAAAATGGTAAGATACGAATGATAAAAAAAAAAAACATATACTCAGTCTCTTAGACGTGAGTGGTAGAAAACTGAGTGCAGCAAAAGATGAAGGAGATCTAGGTATTGATTTGACTTTTAGGTTTGTCCTTTTAAATATTAACACTTATTTATTGGTTTTTTAGTTTTTTTTTTTGTTGGAGGATTTTTAGCAACAATATGTGCTCATTAATAGGACTATAGGAGAACCTTGTTGTAGTTATTTGTTTGTATTTTTATTTTTTATTCACTCATTATCAAAACTCCTACGTATTTGTTGGAGGATTTTTTTAGCGACATTTTAGGCTCATTAATAGGAACATCTAGCTATTTTTTATTTGTTTAAAGAAGAAAATATTAGTGGAAAAATTTTTGAGCGGGAAATTTTTTAGCTAGAGATTGACACGTGTCCTAGTGGCTTCTGTTTTAGTAGAACTAGATAGATTGATCACCCCGTGGTCGTTGGCCAAGGAACTACTTATCGATCTTATACGGAGTACACGTTTACTTATGACTTCCAAAGTCCATAACCGATAGGTTTTTTCCGACGATTTGAGATTGCATCGGAGTTCAAAGAGATTTCGTATTACAACAATTGTCGACAAGTTCAATCAGCCCACTAAACTCATAAAAACCACCTTACACAGTTACATCCATATACTTTCCCGATGTATAACGACAGTGGAAATAACCCAAGATCAATACGACAACACAACTATCATTCATTACCCTAATTCTAGTTTATCAAATGTGAACACGATACACAAGGAGAGGACATGGTATGCTTTTTCATTATGTGTAACGCTGAACTTTTCACGCTTGAAGTTACGAAGCAATCAACTTTTCTTTGTCACGTTTTGTGTCTCATGCTATATGATCATCTCACGCATTTCATCTGTCCCCCCGTTCTTTCTGTATGTGTACAACAGGACAGTTCTAACTGATTATGCTTCGTGACTTTTGCGTAGGAAGTGTACGTTAAATTTGTAGCATACTATTAAACAATCTCAAATCAAGCTACAACAACTAATAGAAAAGGACAGAAATAATATTATAAAAACTTTTATAATATGATGAGCATGCGTTTCCAATACGGCTCTATCATACTACTAAGTCGCAATTTTTAGTCTATGATTCCATCATAGTACATTATGATGACTAGATATGGTATCAAACCTTAACATTGACATCGAAAACGACCGATTTTTTAAACTTAGTGACTGAATCACTTTGTGCAAGGATGAATGTATATCCTGATTAATTGAACAATTTAGATTATACGCTTTTTTTATAGATAAATTATGTGTTGAATAGCTTTAAAAGACGACACAACAAAACATATACTCCGTATATGATACAATGAAATATTAACGATTTTTATTGTATCATTCACTTATCTTGTAAAGAATCTGATTTTGTTCAGCGAATATACATCATCTCCCAGACTCCCACTATCGTTGTGCACTTCTCTTGTGTATCTTCCTCATTTTACCATATATATTCGTCTTTAGTCTTTAGACTCGGACATGTCTCGATCAAGTACCAATCTTATATTTTAATAGTCACTTTAAATTGACTATCTTTTTATTAATACATGAAAACGCCACTTTCAATTGTTCAAAGTGGGAGTATCTTAAGTTTGTAAACAAAAACAAAGATTGTTCTTAGACGACTAAATCTGCGATATTTATCGACTTTCAATCATAACTTATAAGTAGCGCAAAATACCACAATTATTAGTGAGACCGAAGAATAATGGAGCAAGGCAGAGGCAGCCAATACTGAGAACCTTGGTTGATCATAGTCTCGTCAGGTGGGAGTTGGGCCAAAGCCAGTCAATACTAACCCATCACCCCCTTACGTCTATTGGAGCCACGCCTCCCCATAACATGTCCCACTACATTTCACGGACCATTGACTAATCTTCCTACACTTATAATTGACTTTCTAGAAAAAAAATTACATAAAATTTAGTTAAAGCCGTTTGTTAATTCAGAAAAAAAAAATTCAAGACATGATGTGGAATTCGAATATTCCACGTAGACCAAAATAAGTGGAATGCCTAATTAGTTAAAACCGTTTATAGTATATATCGACTACTGCTTTATCGGCTTAATGTGAAGATTGTTTTTAGGAGTACTAGTAGCCAAAGATTTTCACTGAGATGTGTACTGACAAATCGGGTTCAACCGAGATGTTTTCAATTGTATTAATACCCTCTTAATAAAATCCGGAGGAAAAGGAAAAAGGAAAACGGTGCTATCAAAATGATGAAATGTAGATCATGAAAATCCGATAATATAATGAATGATTAGTTAAAAAGAAACACCTGTCCATGAACATTACATCAAAAAACAGTATTACTATCACAAATTAAGCATGTAAAAAAGCACTAGTGTCTCTCTCTCTCTCTCTCTCTAAATTTTGACATTTGCTTAGAGCTCTTTCCATCTACTACAGTTTGTGAATAAAGTCATCCGTAATGAAAATAACATGTAACCAACTCCCCCACCCGCAGGTAACATCAAATGACCAATTTCTATCATCAAGGGGTAAAACACTAATGTACTCATACTCTTATATGTAGACAAACACTAGCTTGCTTAGCTCTAAAATTCAAAATATTAGGTTTTTTTTTTTTTTTTAAATCGAATGAAACTTTGCACTTATCTAATCAGTTTCGAATTATTGAAATGAAACCTTCATCTCCGAATAGTTTTCGAGTATGAAGTGGCGGAGCTTAGGCTACTTGGGAGGGGGTCTGGCCCACCTGAGTTGTGTGGTAATACTAATTTGTTGAGTAAATACATCACACAAATTGCGTATTTCCTCTTCTTTTCAGCCAAGCTCCGCCAATGGGAGTATGTCAACTAGTAGTGATGACAAAAATCGTAATCACTACTACGAACCATGTGTGGTAGATTGGTAGGGTTACTAATTTACTACCAATCTACCATACAGGGTTCGAGACATGGTAAATCACATCCTCACATAAAAGTATTTGAACCCCGATGCACATATAAGTTACAAAGTAGGCACCTAAAATAGCGGCCTCAATGGCACAAAGCCACAAACAAATGGCGATTTCATGTGCAAATCACCACTCATCATTCATCAAGGTCACAAGTCACAACACATGCTAAAGAAATCATGAAAATGAAAAAAAATAAAATTGAAACATTAATTAAGTAATAACTAAATAATTTCTTTTCATAATATTCCACAATGGGCAAAAATCCCTCAAAACATGCACATAGAAAAACTAGTAAAACAAATCTTTAATTATTATTACTACTATTGGCTATTAACTTTATTACTCAGTATTATACCTTTTTTTAAAACCAAAACAAAAATAACAAAATTTGATTAATTAATTAATAACAGTAAAAAAAAATAAACCTCTCCATTTTACCTTTTTTTTTTTTTTTTTCCAACTCCAAATCACAGTAAAAATGCCACCTCATCACACGGCTGCTGACGACGGCACAACTTTCTGAACAACCTTACCATCTCCAGAACCTCTCATTTCACCACCGCTCACCGCCGCCGCCGTCATTCCAGGATACGGCGCCGTTACAACTCCGCCTTGCGGTGGTGCCGCCGCGTAGTAAACCTGCCTCCCCGTCGCGCTATCATACGCCACTTGAGCGTAACCTGTACTCTCCCCCGCCATCGCTGGCCTCACCTGCGCCGCCGCGCTCACCGCCGGCATCGGTGCTGGCATGCTGTACACAGGCTGCTCCCTATAAACCGGATCCGCCGGCATCCGTTGCTGCACCTGATAAAATCCTTGTTGATTTTGCTGAATTTGTCCTCCGACTGGTCGCATCATCGGCGTGTGGTACACGTTTCCTTGAGGCGGCGCGTGCATCATGTAAACCGGCTGCTGCTGATGATGCTGTTGTTGACCTTGTTGTTGTTGCGGATGGAATTGCTGATGTTGTTGCAGTTGCTGCGGCGGCGGCTGGTGTTGCTGTTGTTGTAACTGTTGCGGCGGTTGTTGATGATTCTGATGATGTTCAACCGCCTGCCAATATCCTGCCGGAATTTGTACGGACGCCGGCACACTCGCCGTCGGTGGCGGTTTTTGGTACGGATCACCGAAATTCTCATCGTTTTTCAGCGGATACATCGCCGCCGCCGCCGATTGTTGCTGCTGTTGTTGTTGTTGCTGCATCATCTGGTGGTGGTGGAGCTCCTGAGCAGAGATCTGAAGCCGGTTCAACTCATGAATTATTTCCGGTTCAGAAACCGCGTCGTGAGATTTCACCACATGAACCGGCGCCTGAACCGGAACTTGAACCGGTACCTTATCTAAACCGAATAAGAAATCAACATTATTGTGAACCGGCACTGGTTGAAGCGGCGGAGGTGGGGGTGAAACAACCAAATTAGGATCCGGAGTGATAGCTTCACGGTGAAGATGGACCTGCTGTTGTTGCTGCGGGTGTTGGTGTTGATGAGGATGAGGTTGATGACCGCCAGAAATTAAATTCTCGACGAATTTATTATCATCCCGGTTCAACTCCGGTCCACGGTCTAAAACACCACCAACGCCGCCACCGCCGATTTTATCGGAGTTGGTAGAACTGAAAGCACTACCACCACCGCCGCAATTACGCGGCTGATCGGGAAACAAAAACAGCCGCAACCTCGCCGGCTTTGCCGAGCCTCGCCACATACGGTCGTACTCGTGCATCATATGCTCCAAATCATCATCATTTGTGACGGAGATGAGCGCGTCGAGGTCCTCCCCCGGTAGCTGATACTTAAACGTGAAGGCAGCGGACGGCGGCGCGTCGGCGTCGGATGAAACCAGCGACGCCAGCTTCGCGTGTATTGTTGAAAATTTAACGGCGCGGTCGACGGCGAGGATCTTAGTTTCGCCGCCGTTGTAGGCGAGGAGGTTGTCGTGAGAGCGAGGTTGGATTTTACCGCCGTAGCTAACCATGAACTTGACCTTGTGATTGGGTGGGAGGGTGGTGGTGGAGGACGGCGGTTGCTCCTCCCACGACGGCGGCGGGTTTTCGAAGTCGATTTCGCGGGAGCGTGGCGAGGAATCGCCCGAGTCCGGGTACGAGTACGATGGATAGTTCTCCATTCTCGGAGGAGAGGGAAAATAAAAAATAAAAAATAAAGATTTATGATTTTTTTTTTTTGGGAATTTTTATTGGAAAAGAAATGTTTGATTATGTGTATAGTTTTGATATTTTGGGGGAGAAAATGTTTATGAGAATGGAGGGAGAAGCATGATGATTAAATGGAAAGAGAGGGAAAATAAGTGTGAAGTGTGAGGGTGAAGTATATATTTTGGGTCGGGGGGGGGGGGGGGGGTTGCAGCGAGTGAGTTGTGTGTTTATGTCATTATTACTTTTCGTTATGCGTTCAGTCTACATAAGTTGGATAAGGGGGTGTAGCCCGTGTAGGGGACTCGTTTACTCGTCGTATCGATGAACAACTAATGTTGCTAGAGAGGAAAATGCGATAGTTTTTCATTGGTGAAGTGAGACGATCTATGACGAGATTAAATTAAGCTCTCAACTTCTGAGTGAGGGAGTTGTTGTTTATGGTGTGGTAGGATGATAGCTAGTGTGATTAGTGAATGGTGTTGGTGTTTAGTCGTGACTCGTTACGAAATTTGTATTGGTTAGATTGAATTTGATTAAACACTATTTACTTAATGAATATCGAGGTACAAATAGTAATGTGAAACCGTTAACATGACCTTCGCTAATTTGTAACACGTATTGTTAGCATCAACCAGTTCAATTAAAGTGTACATGACATTTTAATTAAGCTCTAGTGATTGCAATATTGAAACCTAAAATCATATTATTGTGATCTGATTTTGTTATCAATGGAAATAGATACTACCAACACAACCTTGTATTGCCATCGATGTCATTATCGCAAACCAATCCCTACTCCTAGCGACAAATTAATATTCATTACCCTACCCAACTTTACAACTAATATAACGGGACAATGATATGACACATATCAGGTTAATATTAGACATTTTTTCTTTATATCTTTGTACTTCTTATAATCGGTTTGCATTATCTATATACACGTCCATAGTGTGCTGAAATTGTATATCATGTCTCAATGTATACCTTATAAATCCATAGCCACATTTGTCTCTTCTATCACCTCTCCAAATTCTTTCCCTAGCATGAAAATGATGTTGCCACAATCAACTATTTTGCGCCTAATGTCCAAAGCAAGATACTAGATTTCAATTTCGTTCCCTTCACCATATTTGTGGTCCTTCTATTGATTACGTTGGCTCGGGTGGAATTTGTTTTTGAGATAGTGATACTATATATAATGTTGAAATTGTTATCTCATATCGAAATCGCATTTTTTTATGGGTAAATAGATATCTTCTATTACGTCATAATAATTTGTTTGAAAAAGCATAGCAAGGTTGATTATTTTGTCTTAAAAGCTATATTACACTGCCAAAAAGACACAGTTAATGCTCTGAATTGCCCTAATTTTTCTTTCTACATTTCAATATAACCGAAATTATGTTTATGAGAAATTATTTCAAAAAGCCATTTCGACTTTAGCGACTATTGATTTAATATAACCTAAGTAAGAAATTATTTCAATTCGGAAGTGACTTACAAACTACAAAGATAATAGGTTATATATATAAACATCTCAATTATGTTTAGTTTGTTAGATTGTACCAAGAAGCAATCAATCAATCATAGAATCACTTCACCACACGAAGTTATAAATTAAAAGTTCAGGGGATAACTGAACTTCCATGTGTGCCACCATCTCCAAACAGACGTCGTCGTTTGTTTGCGAAGCCTAAATTTCAGTAAGAATATTATTATGCTACCCACCTATCTTTTCTTTTATTTGACAATGTATTATCCCCTACCTAAAACCTAAGTTTAAGTTTATTGTGAATGAATTATTGTCACCTATAATACATTTATATATTCTTTTATCTCTATTGATTAATTATGGCTGACATGTGTGTATGATATCTCTTTGAAGTGTGTATACCTCATTCTTTTCGTTTGTCAACATTTGGTTCGATCCTCCCTCTAATTAATTTTCATGAGACTTTGTGTTTAGTTATTATCGACTTATCGTTTGGTTAGATTATTGGTTTTTTGACTTCTTTAGCCGTCTCGTTCATAAGTTTTGATTTGACATATAATATCAAAAAGTCTTTTTTTTTTTTTTTTTTTTTGTGTCGCGGTAATTATTTAGTTCTGTTTTATTTTTATTTTCAATATGGGAAAGGATATACAATGATCGATTTCAAGGTTAGGATCAAGACGATGGTGAGGAAAACTTGAAAAGGACTAGGTTGTGTTAATGTGTAATGCCAACCAATTATTGAAGCTCTAAATGAAGATTAGTCGTGTAGTCCGTGCAACAAGAGTTAACCTAAAAGACAACAAGTATTTGGTACACGTACAATCATCTTAAATTAACCTAAAGAAACAAGAGTATTGGCAAGTAATAACAGGAGTTCAAATATTGGAACCAGTACAAGGATGACGAGGATTTGATCCAAATAGCTATATAATCGAGTCAGGCCATGAGATTAATTTTAATCACGGTATATATAACATTACTCGTATTTAACAAGTTAATTATAGTATACTAGTAATGAGTGAGTCGAGTGATGTCGTAAATAAAAAAACGATAATAGGATCCCTTCTAGTTCTTGCACAATGTTTAACGGTTTAAACCCACTTCATAGTCACACTTGCAGAGTTACAGCGTATAGATTCCAGTCCAAGTCAAGGTTAAGTTGACCAAAAGTTCAGCTGGGTGTAGGCTGTAAATAAGCCTGTCAAAGCATTTCCGTTAATTTAGGGAACTAAAAAGTTTATAGAGAAGAGCAGTTTGAACTAAATTAAATAAACAAGGCTTAATAAGCTTGGCTTTATTATCTGGATTTAGCAGTTTCACAGCTAAGATTCCTAGTACCCTCTTCTCTTAGCTTCACCATTGTTTACCTTTTACGTCAATTCACCGCGTAGTAATTCGTACAGTAATTTAGTTAAACTACTAATTCACTCCATAAACCCCATTCGCGAAATAAAAAAAAAATTAGCTGACTGTTGGCGCGGTTTTATAGAAAAACATTTCATGATGTCTTGACTATTAATTGGACCTCCACCGTTTATGATTGCGTTTTCTTTACTCTACCGTCTTGAGTTCTACCTATTGACCGCCAACGGTGCAACAAGTCAATAACCAAGTGTTACTGCCTAAATCGGTTCGATAATGGTTACAGTTTTGGGCAAAACCCTTTTCCATCCTAATTTTCAGGTAATCTTTGGTCTTTTACAAAAAGTTGAAATTGAGATGAATTAAATTAAACCATCTTGGGCCATTTTTATAAGCTAAAACATTGGTATAACATCACCATCATTCATCATTAGTGGAGAAGATAAATATTATTTTTACGTGCTAAGCTAGTGAGAAATGATCATGTATTTTGAGTAAAAAACAATCTTTCAAAGTGCAAACGATGCGTTTTCGCAATCGGAGTGGTGTGCTACTGATTACTAAAATTACTCCGTGAATTATAGGATAAACCATTTGTATTATTGGATAAGGTGCGCTAATCATTATGAAAGTTAAATTACATTATGTCACTTCTTTATTAACAATGAGATATTTATGCTAGCTAGAAGTATGGTATTTAAATTCAGGCCTCGATAGGTTCAGTTCCGTTCGTTTTTTTGTTTAGTGAATGTAAACTATTCAAATCTGATGAAAAACAAATTAGTCAACTCTATAATCGACATATGCTACATCGTTGTTGAATGTTTACCCGTCTTAAACTCTTCTTCTGCTGAACTTCGGTCCAAATATAATCTATTTTATTGTTAGCTTATTGTTTATACATTCAAACCAAACGTTGACAATTTTGACAAACGGATAAACGATCTATACTTAGTAGGTGGGAGCAAGTGAGAGTGGAGCCAGCTAAGCGAAAACGGCCAACTAATTACAGTTAAATTAGTTCAGAACCTTGAATCACACTTTCACAGCTCACACCATTCCCGCCTATATTCCCTCACATAACACATTGTCTCATCTTTTTCTTCGTTTTGTATGTGTTTCCATCTTTACATGCATGTGTCTTGTTCTTCCAATTCCTAGCTATTCTACCTTTATTGCCAAAGTACTTCGTTACTGTGGGCATGGGCAGTTTCATACTTGTATAGTGGAGTCATGGAGTACATTTTTTCTTTCTTTCGGTTTAATATCGATTTGAACAATGTGAAACTGTATTGGATGATAAAAATGTTATACACGACTTTAATATTAGCCAAATGTATCTTTTTTGAAGGACTACTTTAGTTCGAAACATCAATATGATTAATCTGATTTAATCACGATCGCACCGACTTATTCAAGTGATTATATATTTATCAATATATGTTTGATGAGGATTGAGGAGTGACATGTTTATGAAAATAAATAAATTTGTTGAGTGATATGGTAGTGTGACAATCTTACTAGATACTTGCCTTTTGACTTTTGTACCAATGCTATTGTAATTAATTAAGACCAAATACCGTATCTTATTAACCTAATGATTCTTTGCAAGAAAATGATACCACTGAAGATTTATCAACAGAAAGTCTAACCTTGTAATTACACTAACCTAAGCTAGCTGCTAGCTACAAATAATTAGGTTTATATCCTTGGAGTGTATTATCTTAATCATGGTTCTTAGATCCGCTAATCGCCATATATTTTTTTCTTCTTCTTTCTTTTGACAAAACTAGAAAGATGGTGATAGAATAACTTTGCAACGTTCTTCGTTTTTTTGGATTGTTAATGTTTGATAAGAGAAATCTTAATTGGATACCAGTTTTTCGTATATGATAAAGATTTGGTTGGGCTAAGTACAATTAACAATCATCCTATAATTGGGCTAGAAATGGTAGACATTTGTTGATGTGCGGCCCAACTGCCTCGATGTGACTTTCCCAACTGCGTGGCCCAGAAATTCGGCCAATCTATTTATTATTATTTTTTTTTTTCCAACTTGGGTAGTCAATAGTCAATACTCAGTCTGAGGCTCCGACCTCCTACTGTTCAGGAGTGGCTTAACTAGGCTCGCGATACAATAGCGACTAACTCGTGTCTCGTACGATCATGATATATGTAATGTAATGTATGTATTGCTAATATATGAAGTAGGCTTATTGTATTTTATTTTTGTCAATTGCGTGACAATCTCACTCAAGGTATTGAAGTCAATTTAATGGGTAGATCTCTCCCATCATTGATAAACGTCTAAAAGTAGGAGAATGAACTAGTAACGTGAAAGTTCGATCAAAGGAAACAAACCTCACATTCCCACCGATCATCCCTTAAGAGTCAAAATACAATTTAAATTACATTTTTAGGTGTAATTGATTATGAAAATCGTTGTTATAAGGTTGAGGTGTATATTATCACGTAGATGTTCAAAAAGCTATTCTATGACTAATAATATACAACTTCGGTGAAACTTTAATTCTAATGTCGTCGAGGCCTATAGGTCGTTAAAGTGGAAAACGCCAACATAAAAATTTTGATTTCTTGATACAAGGAAAGACGTGACAATCTCCTTCATGCTATCGAGTATAAGTAACGACTATATGTCCGCTCTCGTGGAGTTATACAACTGCGTCCCCATATGTACAATATAGCGGGGACAATAGGAGGCTTGATTTAGAAGAAACAGAATTGGGGGGAGGCTGGTCAGTGGAAGATCAACAGAATCAGAGTCAGCAGGTGACAGTAGAGTGTTACCAAAACGCATTGAATTCTAGAACAAAACGACATAGTAGTACCTGCATCCCCTCATAAATTCACAATATACCCACCTACAAGTTTGTTGAGCTAAGATATCGCATAATTCAACCCTCAAATTATATAGTATATGATATTTATACAATCATTTGAACTTTTTGAACTATTCCAATCTTGATCATTAGGGAAAAGAATAATAAAATTTATCAAAGTTTCAATCTTTAGCTTCTGAATTACGTTTTCTAAGGTAAAGTTCGCACCTTTCTGTAATTTTTGATTGAATTTGGAAATGCCAATGTGATTTCATTGGTTTTTAATGTGAATTGTGAACTGGGTTTTTTCTGGTTGATTGTTGTTTTTTTCACAGAAATGGGGAAGAACAAAGTGGTGTTGACTCCTGCTGATGAAGTTGACTTTTCTGCTGTCAAGTATCAGTATGAGCAAATTGAATGTCAGTTCTTTCTCCTAATTTCATATTTTTCTGAGCAATTTAATTTAATTCAATTCTATTCATATTTAGAATTGTGATGACATTGTTGAATGTTGAATTATAATAAAGTTCACAGTTAGTTGATGATTTTTTTGTGGTATGGTTTGTGTAAAATAGAAAATTAGAAATTATTATCTAGTATATTGGGACCTCTCTTTGATCAATTCATTGCCTATAGGAGATTGGGAGTAATGTGAATGTGTCTGTCGAGATCGATACGTGTGTAGCCTTACCTCTAGGCTCTAGCTGGTTGAATTGACCGGGATTCTCGTTGGAAAGCCGGGATTGATACTGTTTTGTGAGTTGTAACATTGGTTTTCAGGCTTCCTAATGTTTCTATAGGGTTTGTTCATAGGCTTCATATATGACTCTAGAAAATTTGATAGTGAAAGATAACAACATTGATGTAGTAGTTAGGGTCAGGAGAACTTTAATGGCAGGCCACGTTAATCGACTTGTTCATCAATGGTTAACACCCTGAGATTGGTAGGTGGAAATCAGTGCTTGTAAATATTCGGCTTATGCAATGTTCTGCTAGCAATGACTTCCTTGTTCATTGAGGATCTTTGTCTAAATAGGCTGTTCTGTAATGAACATCAAAGCACGTACTGGAACTTAGATGATCGTAGAATAAATTAGTATCTGTTTCAAATTGCAGCTCCACACATCACAGGGGCAGCACTGAAGGTCTTTGTTAAGATTCTCGAAGCTCCGGTTATTGGTCCCTTAATGATTTCTTATCTGAGAAAGAAAAACAAAATGGTTGAGGTATGTTCATTGTTATGTTTGCTCTTCAGATACAATGCTTTCAAACCTGCTTTGGGTGTCATGACTTATGTTTTTTTGGGAACTAAATATTCTGTCCCTAACAGTTACTAAGGAACACCGTCATTCCAGAATCTCCCATGTTTAAACCTGAGTTTCCTCCCCAAGGTTATTTCTTCCACTTTAAGCTTTGTGATATGGTTCTCTCTTATCTGGGCACTACGACTATTAGTAATTTTTTTTCTCATGGGACCTGTATCTTCGCATGAAGCTACCAATCTTTAATAGCTAACAACTAGGAGTTTGGATGAAGGAAACAAAAGAAAATAAGTCACAAGTTTACTCTGATTAGGCTCTTGCTTAGAACAGGAAGAATCAGGCTACAGAGCTTTAATCATACTGTGGCAATTAGGTTCATGTACGGTGTTTGGATGGCATACTTTGCTAGGGCTATAATTTATAACAAAAGAGTAATAATTTCTCTACTTCTAAGGATCAGAGCGGTAGATAAACATTTTCTGTGAACAAGAGTTACACCTTATACTACATACTAATGGTAAAAGATCTTATAATATGTTTAAATTGTGCATTTTTTAGAGCCAGAGCAACGTGTCGTGTTAGTTGAAGAAGCTGGCTGTCCTGAAGATCGTGTGGCAACAGCTTTAAAGTGCCTTCCAGACTATGATGCTGCCAGCGGCTGGAATGCTGATTTGGCAACATCATTTCGGTATTGGAAAATTCGTGATTTTGCTTATGCTTATAGGGCCAGGCTTGCCACTCCGTCCATGGTCTGTTATCTTTACCAATAAGTTTCTACCTTGCTTGCTTGCCTCTTTATATAATGACATCATAAGACCATCGTACCCACATGCAGATTGCTGAGAACATAATAGCAGCTTTGGACGAGTTCAATAAGGCTAATCCCAGTTCTCCATTACTGATTTCTTATGATGCAGAGGATATAAGGAAGCAGGCTGCTGCTTCTACTCAAAGATTTGAGGAAGGTTATACTCCTGTTGGTTCCCCAACCGGTTAAGTGTTTGTTTCATTAGACAAAGTATTAACTACTGTAGGGGCATTCTTGACATGCCTTTTGCAGGGAATCCCATTTCAATTTTAGATGGGATTTTCATGGCAATCAAAGATGATATAGATTGTTATCCTCATCCGACAAAGGGTAAGCCCTAAATGGTGTCGTGCGTACTTATTATTTGCCCCAAGCGTTTAGTTTGGTTCACTAGCTTTCTTTGGCTGCAGGTGGCACAACCTGGTTTCATGAAGTTCGACCTATTAAGAAGGATGCTGCTTCTGTTTCTAGGTTGCGGACTTGCGGTGCAATCTTAATTGGAAAGGCAAACATGCATGAATTGGGTCTTGGGACAACTGGAAATAATGCAAACTACGGGTGAGTTATTATTGTCTATTTGTCATCATGGTGTATTAAGATGAATTATTAGCCATGTAAGCATGATTGTGGAGGCAATGCTTTCAACTCTATCACCACCTGATTATAGCTTTTTGACAAGGATTTAATTCATCGTGGTTAACTGTAATCGGCTCATGTATCTGAAATAAACATTCTTTACTTGCTTGACCAACATCCGTGTGCAGCCTCTTTATGTTTGAATAGGGGTAAGGCTTGCGTGTATGTGACCCCCCTTACCCCGCCTTATGGCGGGAGCCTTTAAGGCGCTGGGGTAAAGATGTTGTACTTGCTTGACCAAATGCAGCATGCACTGTAACTTTTCTTCTCTCTTGGTGGGTTTTTTTTTTTTTCCCATAAAATTGTTCAGAATGTACATTCTTTACTTCTATTGATGTATGAATTCCCATCTTTATACATTAACCAACCCACTAACTCCGTGTGAATTTTATTCCAATGGAGGTTCATATATGTGATGCTTTATCATTACAGAACAGCAAGAAATCCACATGCACATGATAGGTATACAGGTGGATCTTCATCAGGCCCTGCAGCACTCGTAGCTGCTGGATTTTGTTCAGCTGCTCTAGGAACAGATGGAGGAGGTAGTGATTAACTTGCTGTAGTATAAAATTTGCTCTGTAGGTCCTGTAATGTCGGCGGTATCAATCTGGCACCTGACAAATGATCTCTATAAACTGCAGGTTCAGTTCGCATTCCTTCTTCGCTTTGTGGTGTGGTTGGATTGAAAACAACTTATGGACGAACTGATATGAGAGGGTAGTCATTCCATCACTCTGCTCTAGCTTTAAGGGACCAAATGCCCATCAATTATTTTGTTAGTATATGATACATGTTTGTTAGCTTGTGCAAAACACCAAATATAATCTCAACTATTTACTTTAATTTTTAGTTTCTCGAGCTCAATTTGTTGATAATTTTCTAATCTTCTAAAGTTTACATCCCCAGGGCACTGTGTGATGCTGGAACTGTGGAAATTATTGGCCCAATAGCGTCATCAGTTGAGGATGCTATGCTTGTGTAAGAACTTTCAAACAACCTTTTTATCCTATGAATTACCTGTCATTAGTTTAACATAACTCTGTCCACTTAATTGAAAATATAGACTCACTGCTCATTGGTTTTTCTATTGTGCTTCTGCAGGTATTCTGCGATACTGGGTTCTTCTCCTGCTGATAGAATTAGTATGAAACCTGTAAGGTCTTTCGAGCTTTCTTTCTGTATCGTGAGGTTCATTTAATCTTTTTATCAATATAGAATGCTGTAATCAATATTGCCACTGATCAGTAAGAGGTTTCTAAATTGTTCTCCAGCCACCACCATGCCTCCCTTATTTGACTTCTGAAGACCGTGCTGTAGGATCACTGCGTCTTGGGAAGTATACAGAGGTAATTCAGTTGTTTCTTACAAAATGCTGTCGTTTGTCATTATATCTCGAATTGCTGGAGCTGATTTTATGGTTCTTGTAACCAGTGGTTCAATGATGTGCAATCCAGTGAAATCTCCCAGAAGTGTGAGGATATTTTGAACCGTCTCTCAGAAGCCTATGATTGCAAAGTATGGGATCTCTTATGCTCTAACACTGTACTCTTCTGTAGCCTTTAGTTAACTCACCCCGATGCTGATCTTTAATTCACCCCTCATCATCCCATTCCCTGCCCCCGAAGTATGTCTCAAGTTCAGCAACTCTGCGCTGAGTATTCTAAAATGCTAACTCAGTATGTTTTGAATGTTAAAGACAGTGGAGATTGCTATTCCAGAGCTACATGAGATGCGCACTGCCCATGTTGTTTCTATCGGATCTGAATCCTTGTGTTCACTAAACCCTCATTGTGAGGAGGGGTAAGCTCCCCCCACCCCCCTCTACAAAGTAGATCTTAAACTAGATGCAAAGGTTTACTAACTGTCTAACTGCATCTGTTGAAAAGTTTGAAAGCCTTATTGCCTATTTATAAAATCAGCCTAGAAATTTGGAAGTATGAGATTCTCCTTTTCTTCATGTAGGAATTCTTCAAAGTTGACATATGATACTCGTACCAACTTGGCTCTTTTTCGGTCATTTACCGCGACAGATTATATTGCAGCACAGAAGTTTAGGTGAGAAATGATGAACCGATTATGAACTTACGAGTCTCGCTGTTTTACCTGTGGTTGTTCAGGTCGATTAAATGTAGATCCTCATTTTGACTTTTCTATGTAGTTTGGCTAAATCTGAATCTCTGCTGTCTTACGCCTTTACCAAGTTCATTTGTTGTTTCATACAGGCGAAGAATAATGTACTACCACATGGAGATATTTAAAGATGTTGATATTATAGTGACTCCTACCACTGGGTATGTCTTATGATTGCTGATGATATTGTGTTTGCAACCAGTAGCTTAAGAGGGGGTCTTTCATAGTATAATTGATGATTTTAAACGTCCATATATTCATGAATGGAGGGGAAGGGCTTGTTTGAACTTTGCCCTTTTCCCATGGTGTGATCTATGGTGACGCCGTGTGGGTTTTAAAGATAGCTATCCCCAAGCTGCTTTGAAATCTTAGCAGGAGTAGCTTTGAGCAAATATCAGTTTTTATTTTCTTTATTTGTGGAATCATTATAGACTTTCCATTTCCAATGGAGCCAAAGACTAATCATTCTTTGGTTTTTGGTATATAATGGAATAAAGCAAAATGGCTCATAAAACTGTCTGTGCTTTTTATTTTGTGAAGTAGCAGTCAGTGGGTGCGAGTCTCGAAGCAATTTTCACTTTGGGTCATCCGTGCCCAGCCTCTCTATGTTTCAATAGGGGTAAGGCTTGCGTGCATCCGACCCCCCCTTACCCCGCCACCCCGCCTTATGGCGGGAGCCTTTAAGGCACTGGGGTTAAAGATGTTGTTGTGGAATCATTATAGAACTTCATGGTTGTCAACCTAGTGAGCCAATGAAGTCATTAATGTTATCTCTTTAACACGGATTTCGTATGTGTGCAACTGAACAGCATGACAGCACCACCTATACCCCCAAGTGCTCTAGAATCAGGAGAGTCGAACTTGCAGGTTTCAGGTCAGTTGGTTTTGCATGTTCCTGGTCATCGTGATTGTTGATGATCTAGTTCTTGGTTCACTTAAAAAGAAACTATTATCTTCTGATCATCTTATTATCGAAAGTGACCAACTGCAACAGCAATGCTATATGTTAAATGCAATTGGTTCATAGAAAGGAACAGTAAATAAGAGGTTCTTACTCCTGAGCTCTCTAATTTCATAAATGTGGAATTCAATGACGGCTAAGAATGAATATGGCAGAAATATGCCATTGCTTCCCAGATTTGCTGTGTCATTGTTTGCTTCAAACGATCTGTAGTTAGAAACCTAAAGGAATGTTGTTTGTCGAACTCAGAATTCTTACATCCTCGCCCTTCCACTGTCAGGTTATCTCATGCGTTTCGTTGTGGCTGCAAATCTTCTGGGCCTCCCTGCCATTTCAATCCCAGTGAGTATTTCTGTTTCAGAAGCCAGTAAACTTCATGTCCCATGAAATGCTTTCTGTAATTTCGCCATTTAACAATTTCTTGCTAGAAACAAGCTTGTTGAGCACAGTTTCGTCTGTCTTCTGAACCGTAAAATAAGCCCTGCTGACTGTCATACAGTGATTTTGCCTGCAAGAATAGTTCTATTTATCCTAATTTCTGCATCATGTAAGCAGGAATCCTGAGAATACAGAATGTTTTACTTTCTTTTTCATACCAACGGGTCTAGGGCAGCCTGCAGATGGAGAAACATTTTTGCTTAACCTCCTAGCATGAACACCAAGTCTGATAGTTCTATCATTCTTCTTCACAGATTGGCTATGATAAGAACGGGCTTCCGATTGGCTTACAACTATTAGGTCGGCCTTGGAGTGAAGCCACTATTCTGCGTCTGGCATACATGATCGAGGTATACATTTTGGCTTTATCCCCATGAATTATCTTACAGTTTGGAGTGCAAGTTAGTATGCAGAATGTAATGTGATAATTTAGCCCAGTGGCCAGTACTAATCAAATTTCCTCCACCGTAGGAGTTATGTGGCCAAACCAAGAAAAAACCAGCTCTGTACTATGATATCTTGAAGGGCATATAGATCATGTCGCGCTGCCGCTTCTCCCGTGTGCAAGGCGTTTCTCTAATGGTGAAAATATTCATGTATAGATTCACTTCAAGCATGTGTCCTCTGATGTAGACCATATTTAACACTAATTTTCGGCATGCAATAAAAGGCACACAATTTGATAGTAATGGTTTGTTTCGAATCTTAGAACAACCATTCTTATTTTCGAACTGCAAACATGTATGGCATCAGTCTTTTCTTGGGTAGAACGTCGATGATATATAACAGCTTCCTATATGATCTCCCCTATTGAGTCCGGCAGCCAGAAATCATCCCTAAATACCTTAGACTCATGACGGCTTACGAATACAATAATTTGACAATGAATCTAACAAGTACAGTCACATACTGATAATTCCGCTGCAGCATTTCAGCAATAACAGCACAGTCGAAACGAGTAGATTGAACCAGTGAATAATTTGGTCGATGAA
This sequence comes from Spergularia marina, assembly GCA_963680865.1. Lineage (NCBI taxonomy): Eukaryota > Viridiplantae > Streptophyta > Magnoliopsida > Caryophyllales > Caryophyllaceae > Spergularia > Spergularia marina. The sequence goes on along the minus strand of OY804547.1, from coordinate 21,120,209 downwards.
TATCACAGATTTGCCTAAGTACTTACATTGGCATCCCAATTCAAACAGTTACATGCTAAATACATAGCGTCTGTCTAAGATATCGTCATCATCAAATAGGCAGACATGCAGCTCTCCAGTCTGAACTGCGTTCTCGCTGGTCGCTCCACTATGCCACAATGGTCCAATCATGGTACTCCTACCAGGATATGATTGTTCTCATGCCCAGAGTCTAGTTTCCCTATACTAATGAAGATTATAATTGCTTCCCTTCCATGGTTTATAATGTACTGTGAGCATGAAGACTGCTTGCGAGTGCTCAAGAACTATCACTTTTATTCTCATCAACAGCATCACTGGGAAGGTCTGGTCCGGAGGGTATCTTGCCAGGATAATTAGTGATCGGTACATCAGACCCTGTCATACTGAGGCCAAAACAGGTTAGCAAGTCAAGTCTACATGGACAGGTTTGAGTGCTTTGATGTAAAGACAAGACAAAACAAAACAGTGGACTCACTCCCTGTCAGTTATAACCATTGAACGAAGCTCACAATTTGCGAACCTGCACATTTCAAGATAGTGTGTGACTAACATTAAACATCAAACGGAAAGAGATGAAACATTTCCACATTGCAGAAAAGTGCTTCTCCAAATCGAATGTAAAACAAACTGCTGAATGAATCAAACATCATTTCAGATTGCACAAGTAAAGACAGAACTAACCGTTTGCATATATCGTCCTTGATTGCAGGGTGACAGTCATTTCCAAATTGAGTCAGAGTATGCAATAAAAATCCACTGTGAGTTACCACAGCTATTTCCTTCTCGTTCCTAGTCCACAACCTGTATGATGAGATAAGTATGAAATACAATGTACTTGTCAGGCAAAGCAGATACTAATATGACATTTTAGTGACAAAGGTTTGACAAAAATGCAACAGATGAATTTTCGGATTTGTTAAGATTTATGGCATCATGTAGAGATGTTAGGAGCCTGCTCCTCAACATAGGTATGCAGCATTTAGCAATGTCAAATTCCTTTGCAAAGACATTGAACAACACCATTATATGCTAACGCTACCCCACTTCTCTCTTCCTAAAAGACTTACACTTTTGTTAAAAGAAACAAGCAGCCTTTATTATTTCCTGATAAAAATAAGACATATCATCTTCACAGAAAAATGCATGAGAGCTCCACAACACATTTCAAATGGTCAGAGAATTCACTAGTTTACGAGTTCCATGAAATTGGATAACAATTTCTCAAAATCTAGACTATTAATACATATGCAGCTCCTCATTTAGGTTATCTTTTGATGACTACAAGCCACATCAAGGATGTTATCTTAGCCAAGAGTTAAGTTCAACAAATAAGATGCACACCATTTCATGAACTTCATTCCCCGTTCTGCAACTTCAGCCTTGGTCTCCCGAACATCAGCCTTCCACAATACATCTTCATCACTTTCAATCTACAAGCATAAAGTTGATCAGAATCCATCATAGCTTGCTCTTCATATAATATATCAAATCCCCAAGGTGCTTATGGAAACAACAGCAACAAAGCCTTAGACCCAAAATGATTTGGGGTAGTCAACATGAATCAGTTGTACACAACCGTGAAAGTGAGCCGTAATAACAACAAAAAATGGAAAGAAGGGAAAGCAAGCTAATAAACCAAAGCATGATAGGCGGGGAGAAAACAGAAGTGCGTAGAGAAAAATGGTAAAGGGTAAAAAACCATGATGCTTACTTGCGAAAAATCAATTGCAGGGAACAGACACTGGTATTCATGAATGCGTCTCCTCTGGTCACAAGGATGAACTCCCTGAAATCAGAATGATTAGAAGGCTCACGGGCAAGTTCCCCACTTCTCAATAAAGTCAGCTATTTCAAGCATGACCATTAAAAGAAAAAGCAATGACATGCAACAACAATAACAACAGCAAAGGCTTGGTCCAATTAGATTGTCGTATGCATTCATCAATATGTGAAAACAAAAAGAAAAAGAGGCCAGAGAAACAAAAAGGTAGATTGATCATAGGCACAGCATCATATTGCGCTTTGATTTCCTTCAGGAATGTGCGAAAATAATAAGGCTGTCTTCAGTTTCTAGCTCATATGCAGTATAACCAGCTATGCATCTCCAAAACATATTTTGGCAAGTTGCTTTACTATCACAGTTCCACATTTTTTATTTTTTCGGGAAAGCACTTTAAGGTCTTACATTTCTGTAGTTAATATACAAATCTTCTTGCGCTACAGATGCATTAGAGGGACACCATGACTCTCAAGCTTTTGTTTAGAAACAAACTACTTGACAATTTCAATTGCTATTCAAAGAGAGGTCTTTGCATGAGAAGGACACGAAACATACCAAGTGTTCACGGCAGAGTTCAACAGCCATGATGGGTGGGCAGTTTAGATTTGAAATGGCAGCACGATCACTGCTTCCTGCATTCGCCACCATTAAAGGTAGAACATCCATCCTATCCGTATAGCCCTCACCACCAAAGACACCAACCGCAGTCTGCATAGTCCTGCAGACCAAAAAAATCAGATTTTCATACAAGCCAAGCAAATGCCATGTAAAAGTGAATGCTGAGCCTCCATCATCTGCCAGTGGATACAGTGAGTACAGAACATGGTAGCCTGATAGGTTGTTTGTCTAAATGGAAGGAAAATGAGAATATCATAAGCTCGAATTAAATCCTATTCCTTGTATGTGTCCGTGTTCAAGAAAATAACAAAAGGATTGAAAAAAGTTCTACATATACATAATCTGAATTTCTCAATGATAGATGATAGGAAGATATAACTAGCAGCGTAACAAGAGGCATGACCACTGTTGAGCAAGATGACTGAGCGAGCAACATACCTTAACAATGGAGATGTTATGACTAACTCAACTTTTTTATGTAGGCCACAAGCATGAACATGCTTCCGTAAGCAATCGACCTGTAAGAGCAGTAAGATCCAAGGAATTCAACTGATGCCCTTAGGGGGATAGAGAAACCAATTAAAGACTCTAGATAATGACATTTTCAGTTGTTACATATCTTAAGAAAAGAGGCACACATAGTGGTTCCTTACCTGCTGCCAACCCAATGGAGTCACTGGGGCATCAAAATACTCTGGTTTCATATATGCTTTATAATTCTTGTCACCTTCTATATTGTGAAGTCCTTGTGCATGCCTGACCTACTTAACGTTCAAAACAGCCACAAAACATTACATTGTTTATCACTACAAGAAGGTCTATACAGGGGTTGTCCCGCGAACAACTTTTAACTGGCTTGTTGATTGGCTTTTGGCTTCTTAGATCAGTCAAATAGCCAAAATAAGTGTTTGGTAAATAGTTTGGCAGAAAACTGGCTTGACAGCAAAAATCAATTTGTCGGGTAGATCAGTCCTTGGCTTATTGCATATCAAGCATATGTTTTAATTAAACGTACAAAGAAAGTGTAATTCGAGCCATCTATTAACTACACTTTCACTTTTAGTATTTCAAAATTTAGTAAACAGCCAACAACCCATCTTACCAAACATCTTTCGATAGCCAGCTTCAGCCAATAAAAAATCAAACATGAAAATGTCTCATTTAAAAGTACGAGATGGCACGACACAAACCAGGTGAATAGTTTTGCAGCGGTGCAGTGGGTACAAACTAGGGCCGTTCACATGGTCCATGTCTGCGAAACAAGTTTAATCATTTGTGAGTAAATTTTCAAGAGTAAAAAGATCTCAAGATCATCACTACTGCCTTTCATGATTCATCAACCAAATTCAAGAGGATTCAGATACAGATCTTCCATCACAAGAAAAGGAACGGCATAAGATGGGAACAAAATATTTGTCACAACAGCCACACATGTAATGTGAATAATAGGAAGTAGTTGTAGCCATGCGTATACAATAAGTCTCTCTGTAAGCCCTTCTAAGGACTAATTAGAGTAGACATCTTTTGCTCTCCGATCAAAATTAGTGAAGATTAGCCGAGTGACCAAGACTGACTCTGTCTCCACTTGACTATAAATCTTCACCCACACCAACTTTATAAAATAGGATTTGGATGTGCTTCACACTTGAGATTTAGCCCCTAATAAACCATGTTTCCAACTATAAGAATGACCCCGTGAAGAGAAGGTTCAAGAGCTTGCACAAGATGAATACTTGCCAGTTCACACAACCAACTCGTTTTGCTAGAGGCCAGGTTTGAGAAACACATCACCTCACAGACTCACTGGAAAATTGCTCATTAACCCTCCCCACCCTACAACTAAACATTCAAGATATTGCTTAATAAGAGAATGAAATCAAACAAATAAGCTCATCCATCAACAGCATTTCAAGCTCGCCACTGGCAAACATAAAGATAAGACAAGGCCATCCTTCATCTCTTTACAAGTGCACTAGCAATAGACTAGAGCTTCTTCAAGTGCCTCTTCTGATCCTAGGCCAAATTCTTGTCGAGTACAAAAAAAAGGTCCTACAACAACTACTCATACCAGCTTTGCAGTTTGCTTCAATGCCAAGACTCAAGTTAAGATCGGTTTCAAGCACGGTGTTGGTACTCAATCATCACTAAATTGTTGAAGACTTTGAGTTGCACCCATTTTCTCCTCCTACTCAACCTTCAACGAACATATTCGAACCAACGTATTTTGAACCCCGTCATTCCCCTCCCCATCCTTTCCCTACATTTTTTTACTAAACAAAGTGAGGAAGTACTATCTCAAGTTTCTATGTTTCTACATTCCGCCGTCCGGAAAAACAATCAAAGTTTGATCAAGTTCACTCCTTCCCTTGAATTTACTAGCCATTGCGCCCGCTAGAATCAAAACAATTACACTAAGGCCACCCTCAACATTACCCCAGTGCCTCGAAACTAACACGATTATCGTCCGTCCCTTATATAGTGACCAACAAGCTACAATGATCAACTATCAATTCAAATAAAATGCATCACAAAATTAGAAAATCCCATCTACAATCCTCAAAATAAAGTGCTTCTATCAACTCAAAACCTAAAATGTGAACAAACCCAACAACATAAAACAAGAAAAAACCCAATCACACAGTCTAAAACAGTATTAAATCAAGAACCCATCAATGCAAATTTGACATAAACATGAAAAGCCCAGAAAAGATTGAATCTTTACTTTAAAAACGAGGTCAGAAGCGCTCACCAGAAGAGGAGGAGAGAGAAAGTGGAGGTGCTGGTCGACGATTAGCAGCCAATAAAAAAGTGGGATTTGATCTTCTTATTGTTATAAGAGGAGGAAGAAGAGGTGGGAGAAGAGTGGTGGTAAGAGAGAGATGAATGTGATCAAATGTTGTGACACTGACGTTAATGTTGCTCATCTTAATTTTATTTTGCCACTATACTAGTACTACTTGGTACTACAAGATTCCAAGTTAATTGGAGCGTTCATTGGGTGGTGGATTCGGAAATGCTCCAACTTCACATCTGCGCTGCACTCGACGCGTAGAGATTGTTCACATGATTGACGTGTGATACTCTTAATCAATATTGTAGGAAGAAAAAATAAGAAATTGTGAATTGTGATTGTATTTCTACGTGGGTAAGGTGAGGTATGATGACATTTGGTAGGCTAATTTTTGGAAGAGGAAAAGTTAATGGGTATCACCTTCTAATGACATTATTGATTGAGCAAAGTGACATTGGAAGTATTGTGATGTGAGTCGTACTCTCGATGAAAACGAAATAAAGTTGGTTGTTGATTAATGAGGTTAGAAAGGTTGGAACATATTTCAAATGGTGCAAATGAGAATATATTTCACGGGATCAACATTAAATACCCTCAATCAACACAACAAAACTAATTAAATAAAGGGACACTATATCGTGAAATCGATTTTCTTCATACGAGTGTAGACTTAAGTATGATATATATTAGCTCTGGAAACTCTACAGTTAATATCACCTTCTAACGGCATACTACTCGTAAAGTTGTGATCGATATCAAACTTGACCCAATGGACCTATTTAACAAGTCTATATCGACTATCGACTACGACACATCTTAGTTCCGACGCATTGTCTTCTAAATGACCAATAAGTAGAAAACACACAGAGCAATATGGCTAGAAGTCTAGAACACTTCTACTCAGATCTTCAGCACCCAAAATTAGATCTTTGCCTGTGTCTTCACCTTCACTCTTCTGTTCCCACTTCCTCCCCCACAATCAGCTACACTAGTTTAACAATTTCCCCAAAATTTCATCTTCCTGATCCTGATGAATTCCATCAACAACAACCAAAATCACAACAACAATGCCCCTAAAAACTTCAACAACACTCTTCACATTCTTAATCTTATCAACCCTTATTATCCTCTACCTCAACTCTTCCTTCCTCTCTCTCACCTCACCCACACCACCCAAAAAAGTCCCAAACTTTCTCACTCACGCTTCACATAATCAATGCAATCTCTTCAAAGGGAAATGGATACTTGACCCGAATAAAAAACCCGTGTATGATGAGACCTGCCCGTTTCACAGGAACGCTTGGAATTGCTTAAAAAACAGGAGAGAGAAAATGAGTGTGATTAATTCATGGAAATGGGTGCCTGAAAACTGCAGTTTAAGGAAGATTGATCCTTTTGAGTTTCTGGGTATGATGAGGAATAAGAATTTAGGGTTTGTTGGGGATTCTTTGAATGAGAATTTCTTGGTTTCGTTTATTTGCCTTCTTAGGGTTGCTGATAATGGAGCTAATAAGTGGAAAAAAATGGGAGCTTGGAGAGGTGCTTATTTCCCTAAGTTTAATGTCACTGTTGCTTATCATCGCGCTGTTTTGCTTTCTAAGTATCAGTAAGTTTGATGCTCTTTGTTGTTGTTGTTTAATTTTCGATGTTGCGAGATTTGTATGTTTGGTTGTTGTTAGTGTCGGATCATTGTTTTTGGTTTATGCAATTTTGAAGTTGATGCTATGTGTGTTATTGTCATTTGGTGATGATGGTGTGTTTGGGAAGCTAATATCGATTTTTTCGATAAGTTGCAAGCTGGCATGCTTTCCGAGCTGAGTGAGATTATGAGACTGCTCAAGTGTTGCAATGTGGGTTTCATAACCACTTGAACTTTAAAAGTAGATTTGTGTCTTTGATGGTAGAGTTAAGGCTTCCATGTATAGTTCCGATAAAATAGTCTCAGTCTCGTACAAGAATCTTTAGTAAGCATTTTGTGGATTTATGAAATTTAAGAGGTTATGTTGGTAAGATCCACTTGATGGTTGAACTGGCTGATCATTTTGAGATACCCTAATTTCGCTTGTAGTGTACCGAATACTTGCTTAGCATTTTCTGTACTCAACTAAGAAGTTGGAATAGCCTACCAATGCATTTTGTGTGCTAGTGGACTGAGGTCAGGTTTCTGAGAAACATGAAGTAGTTAGCAATTATATCAGTTGATGCAGCTATCAGAATGCTAGTTAATTGGCTATCTGATTTGGTAAAATCTCAACGATTCTTCATCAGCTATGATTACATAGTACCTGATCAAGTATATGCTACTCGGTTATGAAGCTGAAAAGTAAACTTAGATAATGTGTGAGAAGCTTAACCAGTTGCGAAAATAATACGACATTTCCTAGGGCTCAGACTGTAGGTTTGTTGTTTCCAACTCAGGCCATTGATGCGAAATTCCTTTTAAGAAGTTAGGTTGGGTTTAAGAAGCTGTGAGTGACTGAGATGTCTTTTGAGAGAGGGAATGTATAGATTAGTGTGTGATGTAAAGACCAGAAACCTATTTTGTAATGTCAGCTCTTCGTTCTATATTCTCAAGAGGGTACCATCAGTCCATCACTAGAATGATGGTGATAATAGTTTGAGTTGCTCAGGCATTAGTAATCAGTTGCCCGTAAGAATGGATGTGTCCCTGCTTCACGAACCATGGTTTGGATAAGGGGAGAGGGAGGGATCTACTCATCTACAGAACCCTTGCTATGTTACAAGCTTGATGGAGAGAAGGGGAGAGAATTGCGGATTTAGGGGGATCCATTTTCCCTCCCTTGTTAGTCCCTTGTTGGAAAGATTTGGAGAGAAAATGGAATACCCTCCCCTCTCCTCTTCATCCCCCCTCTCTCCAAACTTGGCTATCCAAACCATGGGAATTGGTGAAACTGAAGTATAGTCACGGCCTTGAGAGGTGTGCGGTCAAGTAATTGTTGTTCGGCCATGATGTTCTTTTCTTAACCTGTTTTATATTTTGTACCATTATCCTAAAGAATAGAGCTCTTGTGAGTTCTAAAGTTGGGGAAGGCGTGGTTGGATGTACTCAGCCTTGCAATCTACTTAACCCTGTATTGTTCCGTTCAGAAACATCGGCTTGAAGGATTCTACTTGTGTGGGTAAGGAGGGAGGCTGCATACATTTGTTACAATCTCTGGACACTATACTAATATGTAGCCTTTTTTTTGTGTGTGTGAAGTGTGATATGATAAAGAGGAAGCTTTGCAAGAGGTGGAGGTAATCCCTCTCTTCCTGCAAGGAGTGAAAATCGAACCTAGGGTAGATGGTGAAAGCTGAAGTGCACCAGTGTTCTGCACTGTGATTGTGAACACCACCTTATATGGTGTCAAATTTCTTAAATATTCAAAATACTGGAAACATTAGTGACAGATAGATGGTGAATTGGTGATGAAGACTCAGCAAGGAACTGATTAGAATGAGTCACTTCACCTCATCTGTACCTTTTGTCCTCCAAGTTAGTCATTGTAGAGAGGGTTTCTCTCCCCCCCCCCTCCCCCCCTATGAGGCCTAAAAGATGAGGGTTGGGGGAAACTTGAGAGTTGGGAGTCTATATTGATGAAAAGATTAATTAGTTTCTTGAAAATCTGTATTGATGTCATTGGTGTCTTTGGTTTACAGTAGTTGATAGAATTGACTGCTTTCTGGTGTTTAATATGGAAGGATTGAGAATTGAGATTACTTTTGGGATTGTACTTTCTCAATTAACCTTGGTAGATGCTGCTTCTAGGATGTGTAGTGCTTAAATTCTATGTGTGCAGGAGTCATCAAGATGTGCTCTTCTTGCACTGAGAGTCTGAGATATAATGATTCTTGGTAGTTTCTTAACAGTCGTTTCTTGGTGAGTCTACTTGCTAAAAGGAACGTAGTTTTGATTGTTGCTTGATAAGGTTGAGAGTTAATGGTTTTTTTGTAGTTCAATCTTGTAAATACATAAGGAAAAGGAGATTATCTGTTGTTGCTGCATAGTCTCTTGCTGATTACCCCCGTTTTTATATTAATTATTTTTCTTCTTGCTATTAAGATTTGTTTACTTAGAATCTAGGATAGGTGAAATTATTATTGGGTCATGAGACTTATTTGTCGGATTTTTTCTTTGAAAAGCAATTTCTAGTTTTTGAAACTTTATTCTGTTTCTATATCGTTGTCTGTGATAATTACCTGATGTATGATTAATTGATGTAGGTGGCAGGAGGCGAAGTCGGATCAAGATGGTCTGAAGGGCATATACAGAGTGGATGTTGATATTCCTGCAAATGACTGGGTCCACATTACCAAATTCTATGACGTCCTTGTCTTTAACACTGGACACTGGTATGTGATCTGCTCTTAACAACCTTTGTCTATGTGGGTCAAGAGAAAGCCTTATCTTTCGATGTTAGCCTTACAAGGGAAAACCTTGAATAGCAGAGCTTATAAATGTTCAATTTGATCCATCTGATATGGTTTTGCCTAACTAACTTGGATTTTGTGTATGATAGGTGGGGTCCTCATAAATTCCCGAAAGAGACACCTCTTGTATTCTATCAGAGAGGACGGCCAATTTCACCAGCCCTTGATTTTTTAGATGGCCTTAAAGTTGTGTTGAATAGTATGATCTCGTACATTAATAAAGAAGTTCCTAGTAGCACCCTCAAGCTTTGGCGCCTCCAGTCTCCTAGACACTTTTATGGTGGAGAGTGGAATCAGAATGGTAGTTGCTTGTTTGATGAACTCCTTGAAGAACCTCAGGTATGGCTTTGTCAAATACTCATAAAGGCCTCTGGTAGTTGATGGCCTCGTGCCTTGATGCCATTGCCAAAATTCTGATAGAAGTCTCGAAATCAATTTTTGCCGGATAATTTCTTTGCACTTAAAGACAGTGGGTGAAGGGGAGCCTTGGCGCACCGGTAAAGGTGTTGCTGTGTGATCGATAGGTCACGGGTTCAAGTCCTGGGAGCAGCCTTTTGTCAAATAAATTGACAAGGGAAGGCTTGCCCTCATTACACCCTTGTGGTGGGACCCTTCCCCGGACCCTCGCTTAGCGGGGACGCCAATGTGCACCGGGCTGCCCTTTAAAGACAGTGGGTAGCAGTGGACACGTAGATTCTCACATATGAAGCTTAAGGTCCAAAATTTAGCAACAAAATATGGAAGTGGTGGCAACCAAGGAACTTTATGCAATAACTTGTGTTATTGAGACTGCAAAATTTTTTAGCGACAAAGTTAGGTAGTACTTGTTCAGGAACAAATGAATAATTGGCACCCATTATGTAGTTTTGCGGTGTCTTTGGAATAATGGGGAATGAACTTTCTGGTGTTCATCTATATTTCCTAGGAGTTCCTCATGAAATCTTCACTAATAGTGTGTTTGGACAGCAAGAAATGGAGGGAAAAAGTAAACTGGAGCAGTAGCTGAGCCGTTGCTTGCTTTGTCTTGGATTGGCAGTCTCACTCATGAGACGTAGTAGAAATAGATGTCAGGAATAGTACGACAGAGGGAGGTGTTACTCAGGGTGCATCTTAAAGTAAAATGAGCAACAAGGTGCTCGTGGAGCCTTTCTTAAGACTTGTTTTTTGTTCCATTTGACAGCATATTAGTAGCATGCTGAAATTGGTCTACTACATTGAATCTAAAAAAGTTACTCGAAGTTCTATATCTCACGAGTTCTTTGTCTATTCTGACAAATTAGCTCATATCAGAAGTACTAATACCCATACAGCTTGACCTTTGGTTTGATCCCAGTAACAACGGAGTCAACAAAGAAGCGAGACAACTTAATCAAGTCATTGAAGAGGCACTACGAGGAAGTAATATTCAGATGCTCGACCTGGCCCATCTAAGCGAGTACAGAGCAGATGCTCATCCAGCTATTTGGCTGGGAAAGAAGGATGCAGTTGCAGTTTGGGGCCAAGATTGCATGCATTGGTGTCTACCTGGCGTGCCCGACACTTGGTCTGATATATTGGCAGAATTGATTCGCAGAAATTTTGTTGGCAGTACTCTTTCAGTTTAGAATTTAGAGGTTTGTAACAAAAGTCGAGTTGGCTTGTGAAACAACATTACACACGTACGAAAACATGTACATTCAACATTTATATATGAGAAAAGGTTTGTTAGAGCAGCATACTCGGGATTCAGCATTCGAACCACATACAGAGTCTCTGACCGTCTATTACTCGCATTTCCTAGTTTTCGTTGCAATGTCTGTTTTGACTGACCTGCCGATTTTGCAGAAATGCACTGTTACTGCTTGAAAAAGTTGGGTGACCAATTCTTGGATGCCCAGAGACTGCAGTTTAGCAAAGATTGATCCTTTTGGAATTAGGAATTTGGGAGTAGAATGCGGTAACCTTTTTTCTTTTGCGCAAGTTTTCATATACTTTCAAAACTTTAAATTCTCATCCCACATTATCAGCATATAAACATCATCGTTATCAAGAAAGACGGGACGTCATATCTACTCGCAAATTGCCAAACCATGATGAATTCCGTTAGTAAAAAAACATCTCACTATAAAAATACTGAATAACAGCCTACACGTACATTTTTTTAGATTAAAAAGTTGGTCTAAATGAAATGGTAACCATCTCCAAACAATTAGGGTTAATACTTTAGCACTCCGTATATGAAGTGGAACAACCTTGTCATATCCGAACAAACTTCCGCGAGTAAAATTAAAACACAACCATGTCTAGTATATCCTTGATGCTAACACCTCTTGTTCCGTCACCAACAATTTTCCCCCATAATCACCACTCTCCAAAACCACTGTGCCTCACTTCAAACCCCAAAACCCATCTGAAATACCTGTGTTTTAGCACAGGAAAACCCAGGAAAAGCAGCAAAAAACCCAGTGATGCAGAGCTTGCATCAGACTTTGCAGCAGAAGTGCAGAAGATGAGCACCCAGTTGGAGGAGAGAGAAAATGCTCTGATCAAAACCAAGCTGATGCTTTTCTCTGATTTCTGCAAGTTTCTCAGTATGAAACCTGATGATGTCAAGATTCAGTGGTTGAAGATGAACCCAGATGAGAAACTGGGTCTGGTTAAAGGGTTTGTTTCTGATTGGGGTTTGAACTTTCATCCTTTGTCACCCAAGTCTGTCAGAGATTTGGTGGAGGAGGTTGTGATCAACGAATCTCTAGAGGAGAGAGAAAAGTCTGATGATTCTAGTTCTACTACCTCTAAGTTGAAGAAACTTATCATGGGTGGCTAATTATTCGAGACTGGACGAGTTTAGTTTGGATTCGAGTCGGGTAGGATTACATATCACGGCCATTTGGCACCTCGGCCGAGTGCTGGTGTGTGTTGGCCATTGAATTTGTGTGAAGCAGAAAACTATGTTGCAATTCAATTATTGTGGAAATCTGAGGATATTTGTCCGAGTCTGTTGGAACATAATAATTGACACTGATTTCTGTTAATAATGTTTATGCATTCTGCAGTTCTTATTTGATTTTGCTTACCTGTTTTGCTCCGTTTCCTTGAATTGCTGTCGAAGTTTCGTTTGAATTCCTAGCGGGTATCCAAAGAAAACGTTACAATTCAAGAGAACGGAGGGAGTGTTACGAAATGTTGGCTGGATTCGTAGAGGAACCATTAGAAGCATCAATGTAGCAATGGCGATCGATGCAAAACTTTAGGCAACATGACAGTTGAGACTGGCATATAACTAAGTTCAGTTATTATAAAGTTCAGGAGAGCATATTTACATTTCCACAAGCGTAAATAAGACACTTTTAGAAGAAAAGGTCAAATCGACACTTTACATCAGCTTCATTGTAGCCAAAATGACTGAGAACTGCTGCTAAATTAAAAGCATAGCTTCAACTAAACTGCTAAGACTGATGACCAAGATTGTCACACAGATAAATCGAGAACTTATTCGAGTTCCAGAACAACTGTTAGCGAAACTAATTGTCCAACACACTCACATGAGCAAACAAATATGAACTTCTATTCACGGGCACAAGAAACAGACCACTGTACCTAAAAGGCTATAACCCATCATCATAAGTAGAGTTGCCTGCATTGGGGAACTGTAGCTTCAAGGGGGCAGTAGGTGCATTTGAATGGCCTACTGCTCATTTTCGACATTTTCATGATCGACTGCCTGCACAAAACATGTCCACAAGGCAACAGCATGGGCGGGTTGTCTGGAGTTCCTTCCTCCCTAGTGACTGGGCATACAAACGTCGAATGAAAAAGAAGGTCCTTACTGAGCTCCAGAGGAACTGACAATTGCTTCATTATGTCCCATTCATGTGGTTTGGCAGCCACAACATTCGCCATCTTCAGGAGAGTTGGCAACCCTTCAAATCCAGCTTTCATGGTCAACGCCAGTGGAGAATGAGAAGGCTCGCCCAAGATCAAACAGAACTCCCGAGACAGCTCATCAGCCAGAGCATCCCATGTTGTTGAAGACAACATCTCTTTATAAGGGCACCTATCGAGCTTATCAATCCATATAACACAGACCGTAAGTTTTTGTACTTCATCCAAGTGAGAAGAAGCCAAGGGGGAAATGTATGCTTTAATATAATGGAGAGCTTCAGATCGTTTCCCTTGCTTCAATAACTCCAAAAACTGATGCTTATGAAGCTTCAGCTCAAGGGTCGAACCATTCTGCCTGAGCTTTTCATGGTTTGCAGAGACCCAGTTCAGAGCAGGCTGTAAATTTTTAGCACGAATAGCCTCCAAAATCTGACACATTTCCAAAAACTGGGTCTGTGTTGCAGTAGCTTCTGGTCTGCCAGCCTCCTTCATTAAACACTCTCCAATATCAAACAGCCCTTGCCGGAAGAAATGATTTGAGACTATCTCATTGATCGTCTGAACATCAAAATCAACATTTTGATATGCTTTTGATATGTCAGGATTAAATACCTTTTCAAGGAGCTTAAGATATTTTATGATGTTTGAATTGAGCTCTTTTTGAGCGCTTTCTAGCTCCTTTTGCGAACTAGACTCATTCAGCTTGAGTTTCAGCTGTGTCAAAGTCGACTTGCAATCAACCACGTGGGAGGGGTCATGATCTGACTGCACTGTTGCCAAAGCTTGCCCAATTTCATTGCTGATTGTATCAACCACTTCGTAACATTTTGAAGATGATAGCTTTTGCTTCTTTGCTACATGTTCAAAGGATTTACGCAAGTTATTCAGCTCCATGGTATGCTCCTACAAGGAAACTCAGAAAGTTATTTCAAATTGTATACATATTGCATGTAGGTTCTCAATATGCAACCTCAATAGCCACTAGCCAAAAACCATTTTTTCTGGCCGTTCACAACTACTTTTGTTAGAATAAAAAGTTGTTTAAACAGAAGATCATCAATGATTTCAAAAGGAGATTAGTTTACAGACAAAAATGAGGGAAAACCGACACCAGTATATGTGTATGCATAAGCATCAGACCTCCGATTTAAGTCTTTTGCATTCATAGAGATACTCTTTGGTTCAGGGGCCTCAAGAAAGAAAATAAACTCATCTCAAGATCCAGAAACAATATAAAGACGTGGCGAACAAACCTAGAAGGCCATACTTTCAAAGTGTACAAAATCTTATAAAAAAAATTTAACCATCCATCAAACAAACCTCTAAAGAACTTCGACCACATTACTAAAACTAATATGCTCAACATCGGCATAACTACCACTTCACATCGGAAAAATACAAACTTGCTTTCTCCATTCCACAACAAATGCCATCATCAGAAGAATTCTAGGCATTAACTTCTTCTAAGAAGTGATAGCTAAATTCGTCAGATTCTTCAACACCGCTTTTTTCCCCTCCTCAAATTACCGACAAACATCACCAGGATACCTTAAGCAATAAGATATCGAGTTGAACCATGTCTACACAACTGGCCTCCATGCCACCATCATAACCATGGTAAAGCTTCACTCACTAAAGCTTGTACTATACGACACAACAACGAAATAGCTAAAGTTTTAGGGCAAAATTTCGACCCGCATTCCAGAATTCACTACATGACAATCTCAAATCCCCCAAATTACACCTTCGGCAGCACACAAATTGAATAATTCTATTCACCATCCATATGAATTTAATTGCATAATTAGGGTTTACAAAATTCATCATGATCACCGCATTTCTTACCCAAAATCGACGTTCAAATTAAATTACACCAATCAATTCACAAGAAAAAAAATTACACAGAAATCAAATCCCCAATTAATCAATCGAAATCGCGAAAATTTTAATCGTAATCATCACAACATCATCATCAATTCATCATAATCTTATAAATACGAAATTATGCTAAATAAATAAAAAAAAAAGGCAGGAATTAAAAGGGGGGAGATACAAACCCTAGAAATTGAGGAACGAAACGTTGTCGTCGGAAAATAGGAGTGCGTCGCAAATTATGGAGGGTACCGAAATTGAGCGGGTATTTCGTCAGAAACGTTTCAGTTTTTAAGAAAGCTTCTCATGTATTTATGTGGTGATTTAAAGATCCTACAAATGGCGTCGTTTTGAAGAAATTTTGTTAGGAGTATTTGCGTTTCTGTTGGGGGGTAATTGGGGTAAATAGAAAACTAAGTATAAGTTTCGGAAAATTCACGTGGTACCCTCGAACTTTGACTGATTGCACATGGTACCCAACTTAGCAAATTTGTGCATATGGTACCCTTGAGGTTAGTATTTTGTGCACATGGTACCATAATACTAACTTCCGTTAGATTTTCCGTTAAGTGATGATGTATTAGTTAGTTGTTAGGTAATTAGTTGATTAAAGTTATTAATTAATAAAATTAAAAAATTAAAAAAATCAAAATTTTAGAATTTTTAAAACAAATCCAAAAAATATTTTCATGAAAACAAAAATCCAAAAAAATTGGGTTTTTTTTATAGAAATATAATTTTTCTTAAAAAAAATTCATAATTTGTGCACATGGTACCCTTCAGGTTACCACTTTGTGCACACGGTACCCTTGAAATCAAACATTTTGCACATGGTACCCCTAAGATTTCAGTTTAAAAAAAAAAAAAAATTGAAATAAAAAATTTGAAGTAAAAAACTGTGGAAAAAAAAAATCAAGTTTTCTAAAAATTTATTATATTTTCTATTAAAAATATTAATTACATAATTTAATTAACTAATCAAATCACAACTAACCGACACATCATCACTTAACGAAAAAATCTAACGGAAGCTAATATTTGGGTACCATGTGCACAAAGTAGTAAGTTCAAGGGTACTATATGCAGAAACTTGCCAAGTTGGGTACCATGTGCAATCAGTCAAAGTTCGAGGGTACCACGTGAATTTTCCGTATAAGTGTTTATCGGAAACAGTTTTTTTTTTGGAGGAGGAGGAGATAAACAATTTACACTAGAAGTGATACTCGGAAACTAAAAACGGTTTCTCAATTTTGTGTGTTTGGCCAATTCCAGTTTATAGGACCCATAAACACTTTTGAAGTTTGACCAAACACACCCTAACACACTACCTCGGACTCTCCAAGGGTATGTGTTGAATTTAGAATTCGGAGCAATATGATGAGTAACGCCAACTAATTAATGTTGTGCACGTACATATTATAGGTGATCATGGGCCGGGCCGGGTTCGGGTCGAGCTTAGGGTAAAAAAAGTAGGCCCTGTGTGTGGGCCGAACCGGGCTGGGCTTATCTTGCGGGGCTAATTGGTCGGTCCAAGCCCGGCCCTTTCGGGCTTTTTAAAAAAAATAATATGTATTGCCTAATTAATACGTTTTTTATCACTTTACACATTAATATTATCTATTACTTGCATATTTAGTTTAATAATAAATTATTATACATTTTTAAAAAGGTTTTTGATGTTATTTTCATAATTTACAATATTTTATTTTATTAATAGTAATATTTTTATTATTTTAATATGCTTTATTCACTACATTTAGCCTAATTTTGCTACATTGAGTACTTTAATTACCAAATTCGTCATAATATAACATCATTTACACTAGTTTACATAACTTAGGTTTATAAAATTAAAAAAAATTGCGTTTATTTTTAAAAGCGGGCCAAGCTGGGCCAATTTTCGGGCCACGAGCTCGGCCCAAGCCCGACCCATATTATTGTGGGCTTTAGGCCATTTTCGGGCCTAGTTGGTCAGCCCAAAACCGGGAAAAAATCGGGCCGGATCGGGCTTTCGGGCCCGGGCCATTTGATCAGCCCTTATTTTATGCTACTACCGGGTGGTACAATGTCATTATTTTAATCGGACATAAATGGCCATTGACTCATTGTATGCTACACTCCGTAGTTTAATGGGCTGGTAGGAAGGTGCAAACATACAAGGCGGGTAAGATTCGTATGATTATAGTCATTGAATAACGACTCTATGAGGTTGTGTTTCTTGCAAGGATAATGCATGCTGGTCCACTTACTCGATACATAACAGTAATTACTAAGTACTAGTATTCCCTACGGGCCCTAAATGTCATTTATGAAAATTGATGTATACTTGCATTAATTTGACGTACAACAAAAACCAATTTCTCAAGCTTCTTCACTCATTATTAATCCATCACCACAATTCTAGCTAATTATTGAACTACTACTGTACATGTATATTAATTGTTGTTGACACTTTGAAAACCTTGCTTTGATAATGAGATTGATTGTAATTTTTTTCGCAACTTGAAAATGCAATTTAATTGCAACAGTGGTCCTTAGGCAATGATCAAGTACATTGCCAACGATGATTAATATTTCCCCTTTTGTAATACCCCCTTTATAAACAAATATATGACATTTTCAGACCACGAGATGAGGGTTTGATTTGCGATTTTGGAGAGAAATATATGTCGAAAAATTATGAAATATATGTCGTTGGATTCGTATCGAAAATACGTTCATGCAATTATAGTTTCATAATTTGATATTGACGGATAAGTGTGATGTCCCGAAATGTGAGAAAGTAATTTATATAATAATTCTATGGAGGAAGTATAATTACACTCTCCTTGTCTAAATATATAAAGTTTTCGGTTTTTGAGGTGAGCCCTTGACTTTCAATTTAACAATGAATTATTAGGATTTATATGGGCAAAATTATATTCGTTAGGATTCATATCGGAATAAGGTTTCATGATATCATATTTTTATAATTTTTGGCCTTGTCGTTTAAACTATATTTAAGTTTAAACATCTCACCTCGATAAGTGAGAATGGATGACATATTTTGAGAAGGAGTGAGTATAATGTTAATTAAACTCACTTAATTCAGTGCTTTTCACATAACGTGAACATTGATATTTCCATCATCATTCACCAATAATACATATAATAACGACACATGTAAACCCGTCTAAATAGCTAATTACCCCGTAAAATTTACTTCAATATCAAAAAATAAAATGCGAGTAAATAGCCATATCTAGACCTTATTAAAAAGTCGATGAACAATAAGTCTATGCAAGTTCTTTTTTTCATGACTTCAAAAAAAAAAAAGTTCTTATTTTCATCTGGTGGAATGTTTGGTTCGTTAAATAGCTCAATATTTAAAAATGAAACTTGCTCGGTTAACAAAGTTACTCGCCTGACGAACTTAGCGTTAAAAGTTAGGTTAGTCCTTAGGAAAATTGATGATAAGTTTGAACAAAGTCAAGGTTTTCATAATAATAAAATATGCAGTGAGAATATATATATATTGGCATAAACCGCCGTTAGATTGTTTTAAAATAAATTTCGATGGTTCTAAACTCATTGATGGATTGTCTTCTCTAGGTTATGCTATTCGAGATAGTAATGAATCCTCGTGAACATTTGGAGCCAAAGCTTGTGGTTCTACAAGTATCCTTTTGGCTGAAGCTTTAGCCTTAAAGGAAGGATTGAAACTTGAAAGGGGCTATTTTTAGACATTCAAAATATTGTAATTGAGAGTGATAACCTTTGCGTGATAAACTCAGTTCGGCGTAGCTGGAAGGTTCCTTGGGAAATTTCCAACCTAATTGAAGATATTTTAGTGGACCATTCTTCCTTTTACAAAGTATAGATTTTTCACTGCTTTCGTGAGACCAATAAAGTCGCAGACTTTATGACCAATTTGGGGCACTCATGCCCGTCTCTTACACGTTGGTTTGAGAGTCCATCTGATTCTTTTACTTCTCTCATCTGAAAGGATGAGTTAGGTTGGTCATATGCACGTGGATTAACCTAGGTTTTGTTACCTTTATCAAAAATAAATAAATAAATAAAATTGGGTGAATTAATTGGGACAACTGTTGAAGTATAATACCATTGTGGGTGCTCTAACCATCAGTCTAGATTTTTGGCTCAGTTGGTTATCTAACATGGTATCAGAGCCTCAACGATCCTGAGGTCTCGAGTTCGAATCCTGGTAGCCCCCTCCTTTGGTGTGTTGGAGCCTTAATAAAAAGAGTTCAGTTTAAGTGTGTTGTGTTTGTGGGCCAGTGAATTACCCACGCTTCAAGCCCAAGTGGGCCTCCTGCGTGAGGGGGCGTGTTGAAGTATAATACCATTGTGGGTGCTCTAACCATCAGGCTAGACTTTTGGCTCAATTGGTTATCTAACAACAACAATATTTATTAATAAATATAGAGGGCACACTAGAATGAAAGCCATGAATTATTGCATGTATATATAACAGTATAACACAATATCAAATGTGCGTGGACCGTTTATAGCCTCTAGCCCTCTACTAACAACTTCACTTACCCTTAGCTTTCTCAATCGTTCTCCTACCATAATAAATAACAAGATTATACATATACAAAGTTTTCAACGATCATTTCACTCTTGATTGAAGTAGCAAAAATGGGGTCTAATAATAATAAAAATAGTCTAATAAAAATTGAGGCGTTTCTGCGAATATTTGCATGCTTGGCACACACACTTGCTGCTCTTGTGGTGCTGCTAGATTCCCAAACCAAGCTCTTTTTTGGTGGTTCTTTAAAACAAACGGCCAACTATAAGCTGGCGACCATCGCAAAGTAAGTTGTGTGGCTATAGTGGTTATTAAGAGCTCATATATACGTAGGGATATATATATTGAAATAGATGTTTTTTTTTTTAATATATATACTATTTTCTAATGAAGAAAATGAGAATTTTGTGATCTATTCTTACATTATCGATCGGGGATTATAAATTTCTCCGAATATACAAAATACTAATGATCTTATTTGTGTAGGATGTTCGTGCACATTCATTTTATTGGCGCTGGTTTTAACTTAATTCAATTCGTTAGATGTTTGGCCTTCACTAGTCATCAAGAAGAGAAATTCTCGTTATCGAGCCATGTTCTAAAGTGGGGTTATTTTTTGCTTGACCAGGTTTGTTATAATAAACATTTCTTTACACAGGCAAATTATAAAAGTGGAAACCGAAATTTGAATGCAAATTATAATATATATGCAAATTTAAATGCGGGTTTTTAACTCTTTAGTGCGATTGAATTTAAAATATAAATAGAACTAGAATAGTTCGTATTACATGATGCCCCTTATCATTTTTTCTTTATGACCCCCACAAAGATAAAAAAAAAAAAAAAAAAAAAAAAAAAAAAAAAAAAAAAAAAATCCTACTCCGGCAAAAATTTAACATCCCGTAAATGACTCCATCAATCCCAAAATCGATAAAAGCTCCTATGAGAAATTGAGTATAAGATCGATATCGCATGTCAGACGAATTAATTCAAACCAGAACATAACGAATCCAACAACAAAATGGACGGATCGAAGGAGTATATATTGCCAATCTAATTACTAATTAACTTTTCTCCATTGCTCTTAATTCTTATCAAGGTGACAGTGTACATGGTATTTGTTACAAACTGTGCCACAACTCAAATAGCCTTCTTGGTGCTTACTGGATCGGAAGTTTTCCAGTGGATAAAATTATGCAACAAATTCTCAAGATTTTGCATCCACTTTGGAGGCGGCATATTTTGTGGTCTCGTCGCATTTATGCTTTTGGTTGTGATTTCAGGCATTTCGGCCTTCAATTTATTTAGGTGGTATTCTCCAAACTCTTTGTGCCTTAAACCTAACAAGGTTATAGGATTACAATCGAAGAGATTTGAGCGTCTTCAAGAAGTTTAATTTAATTGTGTGTTGTATTTGTACTCCTATACTAGGAAAAACAATGTACATACTCCATTCCATATAGACAGCAAAACTTTTGTAGTTTGTAAGATTGGGGAGTGTATAAGTATAACAAATTACTATACCATTGCATGTTTTTTCACCATCATACCATGCACGACTAATATCCTCTCAAAAAAGCGTAATAATAATAAATAAAATTTCACAAAAAAAAAAATCAATAACTTACCACCTCTTACGAGTCTTCAATGAAAATGTTGCACATCCTCTCTACTATGACATGATTGGAAGAAGGAACGAATTTATATATTCTTTAGCCAATAATGAACATCATGTCTATTTTTTTTTTCCTCGAGAATTGGATTATTGCATATGGAGTTAGAGGATAAATTGTAGAAGTCTACATACACAAAAAAGAAAGCTAATGTACATAAACTTAATAAAAAAATCGTACAAAGACATCTATCTAAGTAATCCTCCCGTAAAAAGAAAAAAAAGTAATCCATATATATATCTGAAATAAAGAAGCTCGGATCCCTAAACGTTGAGGTTGTGTGAACGCGTGTTTTACCACCAAATCTCCTACACCTCTTTTTGTTGTGAAGGTCATTGGTCTACCTATTAGATTTCATTTTCCAATTATCTATGGGTCTAGTTTTCAAAAGTCTAGAAAATGCATAGAATGAGATCGACAAGGTTCATCACGGAGACAACAGCCACGAATGTCAATCTTCAAGCCCCAATTATTATCCATGGTAACCGAAATCGATATATTCACTTGCGTTTACACAACCGTCTTGTCTGTGTGGATATGTTTCGACACTCAAATGGTTAACCAACACCAACATTACCCTAAAACCCAACCCAAAGATCTTGGAACCCAAAGCCTATTTTGGGCATAAAATCATATAACTAGAGGCTTCTAGCACACACCAACACAATACTATAGTCTATAGTGAAGCAATTTGACCAATTATCCAGGCAAAGTTGAAAGAAAATGGGTGTCCACATTCTAAGAACCTCACCCTTCTCTTCCTCATCCACCTTCTCTAGAAAAACCCTCTTTCCAAACTTACCAAAATTCAACTATTCTACTTCTACTATTATATCATCATCATCATCATCATCATCATCATCATATGCTAATAATCCCAACAAATATTCATTACCCACTTGCTCAATTAGATTAAAGTTGAAAACTTTGGCAACAAATCACATTAATCACACAAATTTGTCAACTGGGTATTTTAGAAATTTGAGGTTTTTGACAATGGCATCATCTGCTCCTGGACCTGTTCACAAATCGGAGGAAGAGTGGCGTGCAATTCTCTCTCCTGAACAGTTTTACATTCTCAGGCAGAAGGGAACTGAGTATGTTTTTTCTTTGTTGTGATCGTTCAATTTTGTGGCAATTATTCGTATTTGTTGTGTTTGTTTTGTGTGAATTTTGAGTAATTGTAATACAGTTTGCATCTTTGATTGTGGGTGTCGTAAATTTGACGCGAATGCGCAGTTTCAGACACATGCAATATTTGTGTTGGTTTTTTTTTTTTTGGACGAAAAAAATGGGTTTTTGATTTCTTTATCAATTGAATAAATTGTAAGATAAATATGTGAAAAGAGAAGATTTTGTTGGAATTCAGAGAGAATAACAAAAACAACAACAACCAAGCCTTATTCCCAAAATGATTTGGGGTCGGCTAACATAAATCGTTAAAATTGGGATTGAAGTTACAAGTTAAACCCTTTTAGAATGGAGAATTGTATACTAGCGCTACTAGAAAATAGAATGTACTATCTTATGAGACAAATGTCTGGTAGATTTTTAAACGGAATTTAACAATTTCAAGGCAGAATGATCAGCGAATAGTAATTAGGTGATGGCTAAAAAGGGCTTCTATCATCTGTGGCACTCAACAGCTATAGAGGAGATGTTCTTTTTACACCTAGGTGTGTATGATCCCTTCCGCTGTACGTTTTATCCGAATTTGGGGAAATTGTCGAGTATAAGTCTGGTCTAGAAGAACTTATATCTACCCATCAATCGAGTGTTGCCGGGGAATTTTAGTTTAACTAATGGATATAACTGATGGAATGCTCTCACTGCTGACTGCGCTGCTCAAGCCCCTTTCTGCCTGCAGCTGGAAAAATAGCTAAATACATTCGCGCTGTCTAGATTGAAGTGTAGGTGTCTGAATATAGAAATCTTCTCTGAAACAATTTCATTATTATGGAGATGATTTCAATGTTTTTGTTGTATGGGCCACAAATTCAGAAACTCATACATACAACCCCCAAGAAGGTGTTTTGTGTTTGTTGATCTAAATGGAATAGTCATGTCAAGATTACTAGATTAGTTTAGTTTAGCCGAATCCCAAAAATGCTATAGCTTGGGTGGGGAGGCGAGATACTTTCTTGTGGACTTGATTTTTTGCTAATAAAATGAAGAACTGCTTATTTATTCTGACGAAGGTGAGATTCCAATTCCAAAAGAGAGAGAGACTAAGGGCTTTGTGGATTCCTTAGCTAAGAATGGTGCTCTCAACTATGTTAATTGGGTGGTTTGGGACTTTGGGTGCAAGCTGGCTGTCTAATATGTCTAAAGTTGTTCTCTTTTTCTTTGAATTCAGTGTGTTTCCATTTGCTGAGCACCTATGTTCTCTGTTCTTTTATAGCACTGCAATCTTTTGGGTTTGCTGACTCTATTAAATTAATGCAGAACTCATCTTCAGGAAAAATAAAAGTTGTCCGAAGTTGTGTTTCAATATCGATTATAGCTTACTGTCCGGTGAGGACAAATTGCAACTTGCTGATAGTGATGCATTAATAAACTGTAGCTTTGTGGTCATCTTGATTTAGCGCCTCGGCCCTAGATTACGTCTAACTCTTGTTCTCTGTTTCTCACTTTATACAGATATCCAAGAGATCTAATAATTGTCTTTATATCCGAGTTTTGGGTAGAGGGTTATGTTGTTTTGTTGATTGCAATGTTTTGCGACGAGATTTTATCGTTTGCAATGTGTGGTGTGGTCTTGGTTGCTTTGCATTTTAACTTGATGGAAAATCATTGTGGCAGGAGGGCTGGAACAGGAGAGTACAACAAAGTTTACGATGAAGGAATCTACACCTGTGCAGGATGTAATACTCCTCTCTATAAATCTACAACCAAATTCAACTCTGGCTGTGGTTGGCCAGCTTTCTTTGACGGTCTTCCTGGAGCCATCAATCGCACTGTAAGTTCCTCCTCTATGATTTTGCTGGGCCTTTCCTTTTATCTAATTAGTCTTTAAGTGACCCTAACATCAGTTGTATTACTAATAATCAAAAATTCATACTCACGGAGACATTATTGTGTTTCAGGCTGACCCTGATGGCCGGAGGATTGAAATCACATGTGCAGCCTGCGGTGGACATCTTGGCCACGTCTTTAAAGGTGAAGGTTTCCCCACCCCAACAGATGAGCGCCACTGTGTTAACAGCGTCTCCTTGAAGTTCTCTCCAGCTAATTCTGATGCGCCTCAGTGATGTTACATCATCTGATATCAGGTGTCCAGGGGAATGTAGCTAAGAACCTTCGTCAGGTCTTAAAAATAGTTTCTTTTTTCCCTTTTCTCTTGAATTTCATGCTCTACGAAAACTCTTACTAGTTCATAAGCAGGCTCACATTGTGTACGCTTTGTATAATGTTGTTTTCCATCTTTATTTAACTAGTTAACAATGTTGGGTTCAATGCTTGCTGAATTGTTTCTGAAAGGTTACTGTAGTTTAAACCACGGCATTAACGTGTTAGGAAGAACCGAACCATCTGGAGAAGTAACCTTGAGAAAATTCGGAATCAACATACATGAATGATAAAACCTGTCTTGTCTATGTTGATTTCGGATTTCCGAGCTTCGTAATTCGTTTCTGTTTCCCCTTAGAAACCTGCTACACCTGATCTATACTTCAGATTTTCAGAGAAGGCTTCATGCTCTTCGACTTATCATGATGTTTATTTAAAGCTTTGTTCTCACAAGGAGGAGTGCAAAAATTCGTCGTGGAACAAAATATGATTCTTCTCCAAGTTTTACATGTTCAAACACCAGACATGTCCACAATTTCAAAACCAACTAATAATGAACTTTTACTTTCCATGTAAGCCACACATCAAAACTCAGTCATTTTCAACACACAAGTATAATTGTACCACTCAACTTATCTTATCCATAATCTTGAAATAAGACTAGAGAAGATTATTCTTGCTTGTAAAAATCCACATAATTTGCCAAATTTCTCGTATAAATGTTTGTCGATCTCAAATTATTTTGGGAATAAGACTTGATGATTGTTGTCGTTACTCTTGGGAGCATGTGTACACAACACTTTCTGAACCAGGCAAATAAATCATCTGTGATTTGTGAAGAATTCTTTGCTTCTAAAAGGATAATAAACAAACTGATGGCCACTGAGCCACGTTGGCTATTTCACTTCAACAAATCTATCTGCTTGCATATATTTTGTTGTCTTCTTACGTGAATTTTTGGGGAGAGAAAAACCCCACAAAACTTCTGGCACAAAATCATCCTCTCTTTCTCTCTCCTCCTAAATTCCAATAAAGAACAAAAGAATCAAACTTGTGCTACTGAAAGCTCAAAGGAAGCAATATGGTTCAACTATGAGCTGATGAAGTTTCATTTTTGGTCTTCATATTGGAATTCTTATTATGGCAGATGCTATATTTTCCTCCCATACTTTCAGGGTAATTCCTTAGTATTTGCTTTAATTTAATTTAGAAGTAACTTATGCTTTGATTTCTGCATGTTTACTATGGGTTATGAAATTGGTTTCTTAAGTGTAATTCCTTGTTGTGTAGTGTTGCATGCTTTCCATGTCAAATTTGGTAAAAACAGTCGACTGTAAAAGTTGTTGAGCTTCAGCTAATAGCATGTTTTGCATGCGGATGTCAACTCGTTTAGCTGGTAAATTTTAAGAGCGCGTAATTGTTGCAAGCCTGCCATCTATATTTGCTGGGGCCTGTTCTAAGGCACGGATGTTAGCAAAAGTGGGAGACTTTAGGATTCCTGAGTAACTGTTGAATGTTGTGTAAGTGTTGCAACTTTAGTAAAACATGTTTAAGGAGCATAATTTATGATGTTTTCATGAATGCTGTACTGGATTCTGCACTGCAATAATTGTCTTGTGGTATACGCTATAAGGTTGTCTTGCATGCTCTAAGATGTGTAAGGCAATGCTGGAGTTCATGTTTCTGGATTACATTTTAAATCTGTTGACCGTGTTGTTTAATTCCATTGTTTTATGGTGAATTTGCAGGGTTCTGAGATTACTTACAGGACTATATTAAATAAGTCCTATCGTTTCGAATTTTCAAGCTTTCATAAGCAACCGCTGTATAGATTATCTTCCAGAGAGCGGCCTGTTCATCGAGAATCACATAGAAATTTTCCGAAGTTGAATAATTGTAATGTTTCATGGAGCAATTGCAATAAATTACCATCATTGGTCCCTTCAAGTATTGGAGAATCATTCTTCTCAAACTCAGGATCAAGTGTCAGAGGCAAATTTCAGTTGCATGCTGTGGCAGATGTTGCCAGTGCCGTAGATGTCATTAATGACTTGGGTTTGGATACCTTGACGTTCTTAGCAGTGACAGTGTTAATAGTACCTGTATTCAGAGCTTTGAAAACCAGCACTGTAAGTTTTTACATTACCTTTCATGCATAAATTAGAAGTCTAATTATCTGGATATCTGGTATCCGTTGTACATGTACTGTAAACACATGAGAGCTGTTTTCGTCATGATCCCTGACAGTATATTGTGATTCTCCGAATGCAGATACTTGGCTTCTTCTTTGCTGGTGTTGTTTTAAACCAGTTTGGTCTGATAAGAAACCTTACCGATGTCAAGGTTCTCTCAGAGTGGGGGATTCTTTTCCTGGTAAAGTCTATCTGCTCTGCCTAATTTCTCTGCAGTGACATTCAGATTCACAAAATGTTACTGCCAGTCTGCCATATGATTCCTGTATAACAGTTTGTAATATGTCAGCCAACAGCCTCTAAAGATTACTGTGTAGACTGTAGAGAGAGGAATAATGTATCAGATCTGATTCGATAGTTTATAAGGCATCTTGATGTAGGTTTTTGGTATCAGGAAGGGCAGAAGAATCACTACTTAGTGCACTTGGATTCTATAATTTTTAGTAGGCATTTAAATGAGTGAAAGCATATACCTGTTACCTTTGATCTCCAGATTGAAATTCCCCATCATGTCTTATTGTCTACGATATGTGGAATTGAGCATAACTGTCTGAAGCTAAGTGAGATACAGTCTCTGTTATGATGTCACTAAAATTCTGAACTAATGGTGCCTGAACTTCTTTTTGCTATTCCTTTTTGTTTTCAGCTTTTTGAGATGGGTTTAGAGCTATCACTTGCGCGTTTAAAGGCTCTTGCAAAGTTCGCTTTCGGAATAGGATTGCCTCAGGTATAACTTCTCGTGAGTTAAGTTGTCATAATCGATAATGGAGATGGTATTTGTGTAATTGCCTTATGTTCTAATCCTTCTCTTTGTATGTTTTCTTTCCTCTCCTTCAAGTAAGCATAGGCCGTGCTTGTTTATTGTTGCTAATTTGTTCCCGGCCCCCATCAATGTCAGGTTTTGTTATGCACACTGGCTTTCACAGCGTTTGAGCTTCCTCCGAATGCAGCATTTGGAACAAAACTTTTGACGTTTCTGTTTAATTCACGGCCCGACCTGGTATGTCCATTTGGATTTATATTCTTATTTCCTTGTTACCAAACTTGACATGGTTGCAATCAAGATTTGGACTGAATATTGAGTAGGCTATTAGTTTATAAAGGAAAGGCGGGGGAGTAGGCGAGTAGGTTCCCTTTGGAGTAGGAAAGGGAGGTAATTGGAGGGATCCGATTTCCTTTCCTCTTAAGTAAACTCAATCTCTCAGTGTTGGAGAACTTCCAAGTCTTACCAATCACTTTCCAAGTTTCATCTGAATTTGTGTATTTTCTTTCTTGTTTGATTGCAGGTCAACATTCGGAGCATTGATGAGGCGGTAGTAATTGGTGCTGCTTTATCATTGTCATCTTCTGCATTTGTCTTACAGGTATTTTGTTGTCAAATATTATTACTTTTTAAGGGGTACAAGGCTTCGGGAATTTGGTAATTCTCTTTAGACTTGCCAACTGTATAGTATCAGCTGTGAACATGGTATTGCTTTCGTGGGGAGAATTTTACAATAGAACGCAATATCATTTCTACATTGATAAGCCATCCATATTTGAAATCAACGGTTTCTATTGTCTGTCAATTCCCGAATCTTGTCTGCCATGCTGCATGCATGAAGCCATGAAATGCCTTTTGGCTCTGGACGTTTGAAATTTCAGACGTTTGAGGGAGTAGTATCATCTGTGGTAGGTACTGAATCTGTGCATCATTAGTATTATCTATTATGAAAAACCATTCCTATTGGCTTCCTTATCTTGCTGTGCCCTCAGCACTTCATTCTTTGGGTCAATTAGCATTTATTTTGTTAATCAAGTGCCAATAAGTATTTTTGTGTAGCCATGACTTACCGCTGCCAATCTCTTTTGTAGCTTCTTGCTGAAAAGGGTGAGCTTCCTACAAGATTTGGTTCAGCAACTTTGGGCATTCTACTGCTGCAGGTATATAGGGCAACAATTAGTTACCAGGATAAGTTGAGAAATCTTGATCCTGTTTTCGATACTACTGCTAGACTTAGCTTGGTTATTATACCAATGATCTTGGAAGATTCTGTAGTTTTCCTTTTGTTTACTTTTTTTGGCGTGTGTACTCCATGAGTCCATGGATATGAAGATTCGGGTAGTTTACCTGTTAAAATACCCTCTTTAATGTGCTTTTGATTCTTTTGCAGGATATAGCAGTTGTACCTCTCTTGGTCATACTCCCTGTTTTAGAGACTCAGGTTAGTGACTCTCTGCATTTCGCACGTCTGTTCGAACAAATCTTACAAGAGCATGTGTTGAGTCTTGGAGGGGGAACTTATGCATAGTCTTAGATGCTGCTGACTGTATATTTGTTGATCGTGATGTTTACTTTATTAACAAAAAGGCCTTGTCTGTGGTTAACCTGACAGTTGCTGTCGGGTTATATATGCCTTACACGTATGTTCTTGAGAAAGATACAGGCTTTGGGTGGTTTCTAGATGCAATGACCATTCTACTCTTATTACAAGTATTGTAGTGGTTGGAGGAACATGCACCGGGGAAGATGCTATTTTTTGCGCTCTCTCGTGGTCTTTGAATTTGCTTGTGTCAGATAAAGTAGGGTTGATTACAATAGTTAAGGGTTTAAATTTGCCAACCGCCTTATTGGAACTGGTAGTCATTTCATTTGTTTCTCCATGCCCTTTCTGTTTTTATTTTTTTATTTTTATTTTTTTTAAAAAATATGTAGCCTAGAGGGTTTTGAGTAGTCTAACTAGCTCTAATCTCATGTAAATTGTTAATAAACTGATGTTTGGTAATTTTGAAGAATTTGGCGGAAGGAAGCCTTTGGCCTATGCTCATCAGTGAAAGTTTGAAAGCTTTGCTCGGGCTTGGGGTGTTCTCTCTTGGAAGCAAATTCCTCTTAAGGCGTATCTTTGAGGTAGTTTTGAGATCATGTGTTAAAACATCCAGATTGTTAGCATAAAGCAATTCAGATTGCTAGTGTGACATACTATTAGGTTGTTGCAGAAACAAGGAGCTCAGAAGCTTTTGTTGCTCTTTGCCTGCTTACAGTTGCAGGGACTTCACTTCTCACACAACAGCTTGGTTTCAGCGACACGGTTCTGACTTCTTTTCTTTCAACAATTGTTTACATTTAAAACTTCTCAATCATCTTTTCAGTTCATCTCTTTCTCTTTGTTCTTATTGTTTGCCTTGTTACTCTATAGCTAGGAGCATTTTTAGGTGGTGCTATATTAGCAGAGACTAATTTCCGCACACAAATTGAAGCTGACATCAGACCATTCCGAGGTTTACTTCTCGGATTATTTTTTGTGACTACAGGAACCTCTATAGACATGCAGGTACTCATGACTCATATTTGTGGTCAAGAATTTTGTGTGTTTTCGCTTGAGATAGCCACACGCCAAGGGAATTTATATTAATATCACTCTATGCAGCTTCTTTCCAGGGAATGGCCAAACATACTCGCACTCCTAGGTGGTCTAATTGCTATTAAGACAATGATAATAACAGCTCTAGGTCCTCGGGTTGGGTTAACCTTGAAAGAAAGCATAAGAATAGGATTCCTTCTGTCCCAAGGAGGTGAATTTGCATTCGTAGTTTTCTCTCTTGCAAATAGGTGAGTTCTCTGTTGCTCCATCTACTGCTGGAATTTATCTCATGCATATTTTTTCTCCTTTTCTGATTGGACTTCGTTGAATCAGGCTTGGAGTCTTACCGCTTGAGCTGAACAAACTACTCATAATAGTTGTCGTTCTGTCAATGGCACTGACCCCACTTCTAAATGAACTTGGAAGAAAAGCTGCTGACGTCATTGGTGGAAAATTTGAGCCAGACACTGTAAGTATCTGAAGACATATGACTATTTTGGGAAGAAGATGACTAATCCTGCAGAGGGGGTGTAGAAGTAGTTGAGAGCTGAGTGTTGTTTTCTCGCTTAGAAAAGGGAAAAGTATAGGCAAAATAAAGCAGTATTACTACTTGGAACAAGAATTCGTTGAAGAACAATGCCTCTGCAAGTGGTGGACTGAGAGGTGGCAGTGATAAATGAAACTCAGTATGGTTAGATTTTTAGAATCCCTTTTCTCAAGAACGGAAAATGAGAATTCTGCTATAGTTTGTGAGGAGCATGTAGTCTGCGAATCCTTCCATTGTTACAGATATTCCTAATAACATATTCCTATCTGGAATTCTGGACAAATGCACCAACTTGGAATTCTCGTATGCAATCTCTGTTCCGCTCTTCAGATATATGATAGATTTAGGATACTTCCAGATACTTGATAGAGAGGAAACTGCCTGATACAGGATAGGAATTTTTTTTAGTAGTCATTAGTCATACCGTTTCCTTACGGTCAATCTAAGTTTGTGTGAAGATCCATTGTAACTCGAAGTTTATTCGCAGAAAATGGCAGAAACCATGAATTACGAAGCAAGTGAGCCTGTGGTTATTCTTGGATTTGGACAAATGGGTCAGGTATTGGCATCATAAGTTAGTAACAAATCACGAAACATAAGTTGAAAGCTTCTAACAACGCATTCAGCATTCTAATTTGTGGGTGTGACTGCTTTTGAATTCAGGTTCTTGCGAACTTTTTGTCTGCACCATTGGCATCTGGTGCAGATGGCGATGCTGTGGGATGGCCATATGTTGCTTTTGATCAGAATCCTGCAGTTGTCAAGGTTTGTCCTGAATACTTTCAATATATGTGATAGAGGATGGATATAGGAATAGTCTAGAATATAATTGTACTCCAACTTAGAGCAGTATGTAAATATTATTCGCCATCTCCTTTAAAATTAAGCACATTACGCTATACACGTCAGTGCTGTTAACTCTCCAGCGCAACAACATAACAGTAGGGGGATTTGTTTCACATTCATTGTTGTGTTGCTTTGGTCGAACACTTTCTGATACTAAACTATATTCTAGTTCTAAATAGACTTTCCTAATAGGCGGCAAAGGATCTCGGGTTTCCTGTTTTATATGGTGATGGATCAAGGCCAGTAGTTTTGCAGTCTGCTGGCATATCTTCTCCTAAAGCTGTCTTAGTCATGTACCCTGACAAGAAGAAGACATCTGAAGCTGTCAAAACAATGCGACAAACATATCCATCGGTAATTAGTAAAAATTAAGTTACTATGGAATGGGAGCTTGTCCTGTGCTTGTGTCTCTTTTTGCTGAAAAGATGGCATTGTGACAGGTCCCCATATATGCTAGAGCCCAGGATGTTATGCATTTGTTGGATTTGAAGAAATCGGGTGCTACGGATGCAATCCTGGAGAATACAGAGGTAACTATCTGCCTTATTTCAAAGTTGACATGTTCAGCATTTTGCTGTGTGCCTGTGTGGGGTTCAGTAATACAGATTCTTATTGGTTTGTTTATATGAATAGACAAGTTTGCAGCTCGGGTCCAAGCTTCTTAAGGGGCTAGGTGTGATGTCAGACGATGTTGATTTTCTGAGTGACATTGTCCGAAATTCTATGGAGGTCCAAGCTCAAGAATCATTACTGAAATCTGATGATCAAGAATACGATGTCATGCAGCCTGTCCAGGTTTTTTTTTTTTTTTTTTTTTTTTTTTCCTTCGTTGTCATCCAAATCATGGCTATTAATATTAGGGTATCAGTTTGATTGGAATAATAATAATATTTTTGTACCACTATATAAAGGTCCGAGTCGCTGATATTATGAGTGCGCAATCTCTGGAAGTTGCTGCAACAGTCGACAACTTCTCTGAAACGGGTCAAATAATCGAAGGTGATGCCTCGGATAGTAGCAACATGGAGGAGCAATGCATCTCACATTTGGAAGTGGACGTTGAGATGGAAGGCGACAGTGTCGAAGAGAATGACACTGTTTCCTGCAAGTCCTCATGACATGCATGCAGGCTGCTACAATATTTTTGGTACATGATTGAAGTTCTCCTATCAATTCATTATTAGTTCTCTCATACAGCAGATTCTGTAGAACAGAAATTGAAAAGAGGATGGCCTATAATGCAAAGTTCATTTGATCTTCTCTTACATAAATATAATATTCAATGTAAATAATTACCATCTATTTTTACCATCAAGGCCCTGGAAAAAAGAAGCTGACCACTTGGCCTATAATGCTAGTTCATCACTTCATTTGGGTACTTTTAAAGTCTGAGAAACGTTAGCTGCTGCAAATTAACACTCGCATTTCTATTAGATACCTGCGAATGTTATTTAATAGTTGCTGCATATACTGTGACCGTGACTCGCTTTTTTTTTTTTTTTTTTTTTGGGTTTACTGCTCAATGGCATGCCCTTGTTTTATGGTGATCATGCCTCAGCTTTATGAAAATGTTTTGTGTAAAGAAGGAAACAGACAATTTGACAACCAAAGTTGAACTTGACACGGTTGTCTCCGCGACATTGTCTCATACATTAGCCAATCAATTTTAACCTCATTTTGGTTGGCCACTAATCCACCGTTCTTAGTGAATTAACTTTTTCTTTTTGATCTGCAAAGGTCAATGTCAGCCGATTGTTTCGAGTTGAATTTCACTTTGTATAAAAGTATCATCTTTGTCTATGTATTAGCATTTCGGAAGACAATTCATGTTAGCCGAATTTAAATCATTTTGATCCTAAAACGTGATTGTTGTATAAAAGTTTCATCTCTTTTTGGTACGATGAGAGCCGAAATCCTGACACGAGTACAATATTAAATATGGGCGGGTTTTGGACCGACCCCTTAGACTTTACGGAGGGATATTATCCCAATATTTTGGAGGTTTCTCCACATTCACGTATGATGATATTCGATTATCATTAGATCAGATAACAAATTGTATAAAGACTAACTAGGCAACTACTATACGTCACACGATAATAAGTACGACGAATATGTGTAGTTTTATTTCATTCTTTGACAATTTGACATTAAGTAGAATCTGTGACTGGATCAAACACAAACATAAGAATAGTGAAAGACTTGAAAGAGAGTTGAATTCACACATACGCCTAAAACTGTGGAAAAACCATGTTAAGAGTTTGAGTGTTACCTGGAAAAGAATCCTTAAAAATCATTGAAAAAAAAATACTAAATATTGTTCCTTGTTGACAGGACAAATTCAATCATCATCATCATCATCATCTTTCACTGGTTTTTCAACTAACAAATTCCTCTTAGTAATTATTATCTTATTAAAAGTTGTTATTATTATAATAACTTATACTAACTAGTTTTTCCAAAACAAATCTTAATTATTTTTACTAATTAAAGTTTTTTTTGGCCAAC
The DNA here is from genome assembly GCA_963680865.1 of Spergularia marina. Taxonomy (NCBI): domain Eukaryota; kingdom Viridiplantae; phylum Streptophyta; class Magnoliopsida; order Caryophyllales; family Caryophyllaceae; genus Spergularia; species Spergularia marina. Next base: position 21,085,906 of record OY804547.1, on the reverse strand, counting down.
TTTTTTTTTTTTTTTTTTTTTTTTTTTTTAGAAAGCAATCAATCACCAACAAACGCCTGCTCCGGCATTGATGATGACAGCACATCTATTCATCAGGAAAAAGGAGATCTTTTGAATCTAATCTTAGTAAACTTTGAACAAAAATAAAATAAAAAACATCAATTTTCTCAGAATTTCACTCTTTATATTTTTCTTCTTTTTTTGGATTTAATTTTGTCTTTTTGTTGTCTCTCTTCAACCTCTACCCCATATATCACTACTGATCAAATCACATTGGAAAGCTTGATAATTACGATAAGTCATAAGTCAGAACCACACAGAAGAGAAAAACCAAGGATTTTGTTTTTTAGGGGTGAAAAATGGGTGAAGAAAGTTCGAAACAAACGGAGGAAACAAAGGAATCCTCAGTAGTTGTTGAGGTTGTTGCTGACAAGGAGACAAACAAGTCTGAAGTTGCGCAAATGGGTGTTCCTGGAATTACTAATTCCACTTCTAAACCATCTTGGTTTACTCCTAAAAGGTCTAATCTTTCACTTTAATTTTTGTGGGTTTTTTTAGTTTTTGATTTTTTGAATTTAATATACTCTGTGGGTTTTGATCTTGTTTGTCAATTTTTCTAGTTTTGTAAAATTTGGTATGGTGAAAGTTTGAATTTTTATACTCCAATTGGGTAAATTTTGTTTGGTGAAAGTGTCATTTTTTTTTTTTCCCAATCTAATTACTATGTGGGTTTTGAATTTTGTGAGATAATAAGGTGTAGAATTTGGTTTGGTGAAAGTTTGAATTTTTATGATTGGGTAATCGTGACATTGTGTGAGGTGTGATTTATCTGATGTTTTGATTGTGGTAAAAAATATTGTGTCATGGTGAATTTGCAGTGATTTTAACTGTATTTCTGATGTTATTCTGGAAATGTGTGATGATATGTGAAGGAAAGTTTGGATCTTGGTGCTTGTTTGTGTCGATTTTTCGATTCTAAATATGGACTAAGGACTTGAATCTTGGGAGTGATTGACACTGATAAGTGTGTTTTATGATAGATACTTAGGGATTTGATGCTCACGAAATAGCTAATGTTTGAGTGTGTTTGTATTAGTAAGAGGTTTGGGGTTCTTGATGGTTTATTCTGTTGAAATCGTGTAGGTTGCTTGCAATTTTTTGTGTGATCAACCTAATAAATTATTTGGATCGGGGAGCGATTGCTAGCAATGGTGTGAATGGTAGTCGCGGAACTTGTACGAATGGTGTTTGCACTGCCGGGACTGGCATACAGTAAGCATTTTACTCTTCTTATCATTGCCTTCCGTAGAAATATGGGTTCTACTGTCTACTTTGGCAACATTATGGGAAAAGACGGCAAGGGAGTCTCTTTGTTCCTGTTGTTTTGCTTAGGAACATTTTCTCTGTCCTATCATTATCTGTTGTTTCTCTGCTGGAGGCACTTGTTAAATCGCGACATATAAGTCTGATCATGCTGTCTGTCTGGCCAGATTCACTGTACTTGCGTCTTCATTTGATGACATTCACGGCAGTAGTTGCATAACTAATTATGCTGTAAATTATTGATGTTATGCTTTTTCAATAACGTAGTGACTCGCACAGATAAGATATTCAAAGGTACGATCTCAACATGGACTGTTGGTAAAAAGGACTCTGTCATGTCATGTTCGTACATGATAGCATAGAGGGAGGCAGGGGCATAGATCTGCTGTCTCTCGTTATTGGCAATCTACTCACTTTATTTTCACCTTGCCCCTTTGTGTTTTGATCTTGAAACTGCTTTTGATGCATATAGGGGCGAGTTTGGCTTGAACAATTTCGAAGATGGTGTGATATCATCTGCATTTATGGTTGGGCTCCTGTTGGCTTCCCCCGTATTTGCTTCATTAGCAAAGAGGTAAGTACTTCTTTTTCTTATAACTTTTATGTCTCAATCAAATTTATTTTTTCCCACCTTGAAAATGTTCTGGATTGATTGTGATTTTCTGAAAACTAGTCTTTCCGTGAAAGGAATAACAGTGATTTACTTTCTATCAAAAACTTGGAAAATGTTGACCCCACAAAAGCTAAACCTAGGAGCACATTCCTTACCTGATCACTCCTGGTACCTTTGGCCATCAGGCAATGAGCCTTAATTAGTGCCGGTGCAAATATTTTCAGTTGGTTGATGTCAAATAAGCTGACCCCCTAACACCCAGCTATTCCATGTGTGGAAATTGTGGATGGACACTGGAAGGTTGTGATTATTGAGCTACATCTTTCTTGTACCCAAGTCCAGTCCAAAGTTCCCATAATTTTTTTTTTTTTTGGCGTCGTTGAAACAAAATGACTCTTTGATGGCTGGTTGAGTCGTTTTCGTCTTGGCCATGTGGTTCTTTGTGCTCGTGAGTCGTGAGAGTTTATTTTTCTCAGAAATTCAGAAGCTTCTTCGAGGACATTACTATGGTTCACCCATAATTGTCTTCTTACCCCATTGGACTATATATCAAGTTCCCAAAGTCGTGTCGAAAAACTTGTGCGAACTTTGGATTGGATTAGAGTTATTACTACTTCAAGTTATCAATGGTCACTTGATTGCATATATGATGCATGTGATTTGTTATCTCAAATTTCTTAATAGCATGGATTCATAATATGAGGCATTATAAATTGTGGGGCTGATGTTAGTATTATATGTCTTGTGTCTCGTATGTGAACACAAGTGATTTGGTTGTTACTTATGCACCTGGACTTACAATCCAAGTTTTTGTTGCTGCTTTCATTTGATTTCTCGAGTTGACACATTTCATGCATCTATGGTTATTTGTAAAGCTCCAAATAAGAAAAGTTGATTGCTTGACTAATATGCAAAAATACATTTGTGGTATATCTGTCGGTGCTAAGTGATAACAATTCTTTTACCTTTGATATATGTGCTGGATAAGGGGATAGTGATGCTTACTATTAGTTCACGTTTAAGCTATCTAGTGACTGACTGATCCATTGTGAGCTTTTGGCAGAGTCAATCCGTTCCGCCTGATTGGTGTTGGCTTGTTAGTTTGGACTGCTGCTGTTGTTGGTTGTGGAGCCTCATGGGGCTTCTGGTCTATCGCAGTTTTCCGCATGTAAGTCCTCCAATCTGATTTCTGTGTCAGTACGGTGCTTTGTTTCTGATTGGTTACTTACACGATTTTTTGCTTTCATTAGGCTGGTTGGTGTAGGTGAGGCGTCGTTTATCAGCCTTGCCGCCCCCTTCATCGACGATAATGCCCCTGCTACTCAGGTATCTTTGTTTCCTCCCCTGCCAGTTTTTCTCCACAGAACTTAAGTTACAATCCGTTCTAGTTGTATTGGTGTGCGAGGTTATACATCTTGTTTGTTACATTGTCACCTCCACAGTAGTTGTCATCTTGTGGGGGCATTAATTACATGCTTGCTTTTATTAAGAAGTCCTATTATCTTTGAATTCTGAGTATTTGTGGTAATCGCAACAGTAATTATATGTTGGTTGATACTCTAGTGATGTGGATGCCTTGTCAGCTGTTACGACTTTTCTCGTGTGGGCAGTATTAGCTCAATCCATGACGTGTTTCTCACTGGTTCTATATTTTTGCAACAGAGAACATCATGGCTTGGACTCTTTTACATGTGTATACCAGTTGGATATGCAATTGGTTATATTTACGGAGGATTGGTAAGCAGTACTGAACTCAAGCATTTGTAGAGACCATTATTTTAGCTAAAATTACATTGCCTTGATTTATCTTACGTTGATGAAGTTTTCCCGTGCAACCAAGAAAACGATTCTTAATCATGATTTTGAGAATTCCGCTTCAAAAAGCCCGAATAACAGATTTTACTACTGATAACTTGATTTATATGTCCTTGTGCGCTTCTTTATAGTGTTACATTGTAGTTTCCTCGACTATAATGTTTGCATATTCCAGGTCGGGAAACATCTTCCTTGGAGGTGGGCTTTCTGGATTGAGGCAGTCTTGATGGTTCCATTTGTTATATTTGGTTTTGTTATGAAACCATTGTCATTGAAAGGTTCGTGATTATCCCAGGGCATTTGTAGATAAACTCTCGTTGACGCTACTTTGCGCTTATCTTGCCTTCTCTTGTTTGCAAATCAGGATTTGCTCCTGTTGGATCCAGGAAAGCACTGTGTCCAGTAGAGCCAGCTGCTTCTGATGCAAAAGGTTAGGAATTTATGATGTTGTCCAGCATTTATCACAATATGATGTTCGTGTAATCAATATGCACATTGGAGAACATGCGAAATGATTATATGCATCTTCTTTGCTTCTGGGATGATTTCTTCATAGATTGACACTGTTGTTGGTTGTGAATTCCCATGTATCAAACATATGTGGAGCCACATACGTTGGATGAATAACTTAGAAGTGTGGATTATGTTGCAGATTCAGATAAGGCTGAAGGCACCATATCGCCAGATGGAGTTAAAATTGATCATCTGAGTGCGCATGAAACTTCCAAGTGAGTTCTGCCTCCCTCTGATCATTTTTCATTTATCTCCCGCATTTCATTTTTATTGGTCCTAGTTAACTTAGTGATCAAACCATGTCAGATATCCATTAGGTAGCAGCCTACACTGTAATTAGATACTCTTACGAAAGTACTAGTGCGAACTGTTGATAGAATAATTTAGATCAAATATTTCACTCTTCCCTATATATTAATCTTCTTGATATTGGAAGGAGTTGATGGTCATGGACAGGACCAATAAAAAGTTGATAATTTTTTAAATATAGTTTTAGAAGTGTACATGAGGCGGAACAACAACATTACACTAGCGCCTCAAGGGCTCCTATTTACCTCAGTTGAGGAACAATTTTAGCTCTTTATAACAAATTACTTCTCACAGCTGTAAAATAATAAACTTTGTCTTTGATTCACTCCATTTGCTTTTCAGCTTACTAGTGTATGCTAAGTATTCATTACGCTGTCCTGATTTTTAACCAACACTTCTTCTGGATTCTTGATTCTACGCCAGGTCAGGAAGCGAGGGAAATGATTTTATGAGATTTCTGAAGGACATGAAGGTCCTTTGGGTTGACAAGGTTTATGTCGTCAATGTTCTAGGTACTTTCCTGTTTTTTCTTTCTATAAATTAAAAATGCTGTTGGGCCCTTTATTTTGGTTAACTTGCAATCTTTCTTCTGATTCCAAATCCAAATCCAAATCCGAATCACATGTAAATATGCAATCTATTTTTGGTTACATATGTATATATGAAATCTATGATGTATGTTACTCAGTCATTATCGTTTCTCCAGGTTACATATCATACAACTTTGTTGTTGGCGCATATTCTTACTGGGGACCGAAGGCTGGTTACAGTATTTACAATATGGTTAGTTCCCATTCTATCTGTCCCGAAGATTTATGTCCAATGTTGCCTGACTCTATCAAAAAGAAAGACTGAGAGAGAGGTTGAGAGATAACTTAACTTTCAAAAATTTTAAGTACATGTCTGAGCAACAGTGAAGCTTGTAGTCATAAAGAGAGTACGTATTGAGGTGGAACTTTGTTGTGCATTTATCTAACTTGTTTCATGATCTACAAATGCTAGGAAAATGCTGATATGATCTTTGGAGGAATTACAGTTGGTTGCGGATTGGCTGGGACCATTGGTGGAGGTCTCCTTCTTGACTACATGAACTCCACAATTTCAAATGCTTTTAAGGTAGAAGAAGCAGCATGTCTAAAGTTGAATCTCAAAAACTTCGCTGTATTATTTCGTGTTCTGTCCGAAAAAATGTGGCTTGAATAGATCGACTATTTGCGTTCATTTTTAAAATGTTACAACCCTTGTTCGTCATAATTGCAGCTTCTCTCGGCATCAACATTTTTGGGGGCAGTATTCTGCTTTAGCGCTTTCTGTTTCAAGAAAGAGATACTTTTCCTCATATTTTTCGCGATTGGTGAGCTGCTCATCTTTGCTACTCAGGTAAATTTTCAATGCCCTCTACTTGATATCGGTTTGGTTCAGCTCATGATATATAGTACAATGAGGCTGAGCCTTTCCTCATTAAATTCTTCGTGGAAACCAATTCAAAGACCAGAAATTATATTATCTTCAGTTTCGTCTCACAAACAACAAAGACTTGCCACATAAAGTCTAGGACATGCCTCCACCAATCACCACAGCAACAACACTACCTCAATGTTGGGTCATATGTAATGAGAACACAAAAATACTCGGACGTCCTAAAGATTCTATTACCCCTTGTCCTGTGTATTTGGTGGGTTGGTAGGAAGAAACTGAAAATGTTAATTTGGGTCCCATTTTTGCAGGCACCTGTAAACTATGTTTGCCTGCACTGTGTTAAGCCAAGTTTACGGCCACTATCTATGGCCATGTCGACTGTCTCAATACACATCTTTGGTGATGTGCCTTCGTCGCCTCTGGTGGGAGTTCTCCAGGTAAATTGAAACCTCGACAAACTTTTCAGTGAAGGGTCATATGGACCCATTGCGGTCATCATGCAATTTTTTTTTTTTTTTTTTTTTTTTTTATAATGCGGAATCATTCGTGCTATTAATAGATACGTAAAAGATGGATTTGTAAATTGTAGTTTTGTTAATTCCATTCTCCCATGAGCAGTCGACTCAACTCACTCACTTCTCTTAAAATTAACTGTGCTACAGGATCGTATTAAGAATTGGAGAACAACTGCTCTTAGTTTGACGTCAGTTCTATTTCTAGCTGCGGGTATATGGTTTATAGGTAGGACGATTACTTCCATTGGCATGCTCCCCTTGACCGTTCTTTTCCGTTCCAACTGCTGCCATTCTTGTACATAGTGATTCACAAGTCCATTTCTGGTTGCAGGGATCTTTTTCCACAGCCCTGACAAATTTGATGAAGAAGAGTCTCAACATAAAGTCGACGAAGTTGAGAAGGCGAACAAAGCACCATTGCTAGAAGACCCGACGAATGCTGCATAGGTTTGTCATAGTTTTTAGCCATTTTTGGGGGGAGGAACGAACTAGTTTCATCAAATTGTACATATTTTTTTTTTTTTTCTTTTCTGTGAATAAGTAATAGGAATGTGCTTTCGCCTTTCGTCCTTGTGTATTTCCACGTAACCAATTCATTTATTCATAGAAGTCTACATTTCACGATCAAAGGTAATTTCTGTAGAGTGTATTCTACTCTTCAGGTTTTTCATGACTCGATTTCTAACGATTTCACATAACGGTTCATGATAATCGATTTCATATCATTTTAGGTTAGGCAAGCATATGTTTCATTTTCGTGCCCAAATATGTGCACTAGTAATATTCCAAAAGCATCTTACGTACCCCAATGCACAAAACAACTTGATCCCTACCTTTGTCCCCCCTCGAGTCCCAAAATCAGAAATTCCGCACTAACTAGGGGAACTTTAATGTGGTACTATATACTCTCAAAATCGATTTTTACATTCTTTAACTAACATTTCTCCTTTCGTACTATATCTTAACAATTCTCGAGTTCTTTTTACCTTCTAAGGAAAACCGGATGATGTATCTTTGAGACGCATTATATCAGGCAATATCAGATCGTTTTGGGACTAAGAATTCACCCTCGTTAATAATGTTCCGAACTGGATTTACAATAATTGAAGTGGGGGTTGGCCCCCAAGAATGTACAAGATCAATTGCATAAATCTAGTAACCAATCATACAACCTTTTTTTGAGTTAAAGTTGATCATAGTCCAAAAAAATGTAGATTTGATATGGACATTTGCAACAGAGTTAACAGCACTTTTTATAGCATGCCATCAGAAAAAACCTACTAAGGCATTGAGATGAATGATCTACTACTGTCCTAAACCTCGGACCCTTCTTACTGCACAAGGTCCATCAAAAATTACACCAGATGAGTTAGGAAGATCTCGGCATACTCGGCATCAAAATTTACGCCATGGTTTTTTTTATCAATTTTGAGGTGTTAGATATATCAGGGCTGATAAGATTGGCAGTCCAGAATTAGCTTAACTTTCGAGACCTTGGACTACGTAGGAGGGAAGAATTTGTTGAGGTTGAATGGCAGCGTGTAGAATTCTTCATTTCTGTTGTCTCCTCGAAAACTTCTGAACTTTACCCACCAAGGCATCCCTCTATCTTTCTTTGATCTTTCCACTTCTAATGTGTTGTCAAGGAACACTGCGACCATCAAGCCTACTGTCGGAGATGACACGAAAATGGTTGTCACAAATGCATTGAACTGCCAAGACAGAAAAGCAGGTATAGGATCAGTACACTCAATTCTGGTGGCAATGACTGAATCACATACACTTTCACCACAGAAACTGTGTCTGAACTATGTGAAATAACTAAATTAAAGATTTGTAGAGTTGTATCAACAAACTCACCCATCCTGCATTGGTCCGAATAAGGCCATGATGAGGAAGATACTCGACAAAGAAATGAGGGATGGATATCCCCAGAAAGAGCGAGATACCAGTTATAAAAAGATTCCTCATAGAGTTCATGTTTGTAAACTGTAAAAATGACAGTCCAACAGAAGCTGCAAAGCAAAAAACCAATCAGGGGACGGAATCTGTAATAAATCTAGAACAAATTATCATATCTCGTGTTGGTTTAAAATTGGAATTGTGCTACTAAAACATGAAAAGATCTGAACTGGGAGACATACCCACAAGACCAAATACAACGCAGTACAAAGCAGCATATATTGGGAATGGTATTGATGCAAAAACCGCCCCAAATTTTCCTGCAACAAATATGGAAAAATGATCAGTCATAACTCTTTTCATATTCTTGATTGAGGAGAGGGAGGGATGCTTCAGATCCATAAACATGGGTACGATCAGTGATGAAGCTTCAGTATGCAGGGTTACTAATAATACCAACCTAAAATAGAGAAAAATATCATGAAACCAGCTGAAATCTGTACTACTCTACGGCTTCCAACTCGGGTCAGCCCAAGCAGTCCAACGTTTTCTCTGAAACACAATATGAGCTCAAGGTTAATTTACTACAGGAGAGTAAGACAAGTTCAGCTAAATCACATAAACTGGCAGTCCTTACACAGAAACAGTAGAACCGCTGCATGTTCCAAAAAGACCACCTAGCAGAACTCCAATGCCCTACAAAGAGAACAAATAGGTTCAGGTTTTGAACTTTGTGACAACAGTACAGTTCTAAGGCAAAACAGTATCTCAGATGCCTGAACTTTTGCAAAGTATTTCATCTCTACGATGCAACAGCTCCAAACATTACTTGTGAGTTGTGACAGAGTAATGAGTTGTGTCCAAACAGTTCAAAACCATAGATTTTAGGATCTACAGAAATTACCTGCCATCCAATGCCCCGACTTAAAACATAAGCTGGAGGAGGCGTAGCAATTGCAAGCCTGGATGCTGCCTTGTAAGCAGCAGTTGACTGCAGTATTTATTAAAGGAATGTGCCATGAGTGAAAGAAAATAAACAGGAAAGTTTTAGCAGTAAACACAATGAACTGTCACTTTAGTTCGGCAAAACACCTATGACCGGAGATCATTAAATTTAAATCACTGTCAATACCTCAATCATCGACACAAACACTGCTGACATCATTGCAAAGGAATGGCCAGCTGCAAACGTAGGTGGGCCCCATTGCAACGGATATGGAAATTTAAACCTGTATGAAATATATCAATAATGGCCTTCAGAACAATGGGATTAGTATCAACAAAATGTGTTTAGGCTTCAGGCATAGTTACCATGGGGCAGTGGATATGAGATTTGCCCTGTCAGTACGGCAACTGATTTGAGTAGGGAGGGGTGTATGTCTATAAGCTCCAGCCGCTGTCAAGATAATAGCATAAACCCATACAATGGTGATACAGATAATGATTGGAAACCGCTCAAAAATTGGGACATCCTTCAACGGTCTGACATGCTTCAGATACTGTGGTGCAAGCAGAAGCTCAGGAATGGAATTAAGCAATTATAGTTAGTAATATGTAGTAGTACCATGGTTTAACTTACTTGAGACAGTCCAATCACCAGCAGTAGCATAGGAAGGCCTATCTCGACACAGTTCCCTAACTGGGATGAAAAGCGAACATGGATTAGTTGGGTTGAGTAATCAGTGTAGTCCCCTCGAAACAACAACAACAACAATATGATTTAGGCACGACTTCATATTGAATCATCTCTAGGAAAAGGCAAGTAGAGATACCAAACCAATTCCTAGTAGAAACAATGAAACAGCCTCTTAGTAGATATTGTACCAAATTTTTAATCTTATTTGATTCTAAGTGAACATCTAGCTGAGTTTCCCGGGGGAAAAAAAATCTTACTAGCACCTACCGCAGGAAAACCTCGTTGAAACAGCCCCAAGCCCACTAAACCCACCACAGGTGCCATACCAAGAGGACTAAAAAACCTGTGAAAATAGAACCATAGACATCATGCTTGTGAGAAAAAAAGCCAACCATAGTTAATAGTACAAGAAAAGTTCCTTGAGACATACCGTGAAAACAAACCCCACAATTGGCTGTAACCTAAGATGATCTGTATGCTTGATGAAACAATTAGAGCTCCTTGAATAGCTCTCATAGTTTGTATAAATCTCTGAGTAGAACAAAAAGTCGGGTTTCAGCAACGGGTAAGAAAGAAGAAAATGCTGTTTGCCTGAGGAGCCAGACTTCGTGAAGAATGAAACTTACATCATGATCATTTGGAATATGCTTCAGGGAAGAGTCATTTATGATGTAAGCCATAGGGATAATATAAGAAAAGGATCCTCCAACTACTGCTGGTAGTCTTGTGCCGAACAGTGCTTGCAGGAGTGTGTTAATGCCCGCCACAAATAACAAAGTTTGTATGACTCGAGCCTTGTCACCCTGGTTATTTGAGTAAGGTGTCATAGCATGTGCAAGGAAAGCATACTTATCAATAGGGCCTAGAAAGCCAATCAACCAGAACAAATTGTAGAAAGACATTGCTAGCTTAGGCAAGGAGCTTACATCTGATCCACCCATTGCCGGGACAAGTATTGTCGGAATCATAACACTGGAACCCAGCATCAAAATGTAGTTCTGAAACGCTAGAATGATTGTTTCAGCTGCACGACAATTTCACAAGAGATCAACAAATGTACGGTAAAGCCTAATTTCTTACAGAAGTCTCACTGACCGAACCCTCTCTCTTTCACTAACACAGAATAACTAGACCAACACCAAACCATCACCATTACAACAGTCCACCAGACCACCAACACCCCCACAATCACTTAGGAAGAGAGGCTCCTATATCCCAATGTGCACGCGACTGTATGGACAAACATAAACAACCTCACGCATGTTGACGATAGATGTTATAAAATTGATAAGGAGTACAGAATGTAAAAAATCATTAATGGACCGACTTGCATGAGCATGGTACTCGAGAAAAATAAACTTGTTCAAACATCTTCGGAAATATTGTTACACCTATCGGCTATCCCATATTCGCATTCATTTAATCTCATCAGCACTCAGTTTTAGTAATACAGCTACATTCCCAAATTAATTCCAGAAACACAATCCAGAATCCTTCTGTTCTTTCATTCATCTCCCTTTCGTACCTGTATTACACAAATTCTAGCCTTTAAAACTAAAGAAAGAACGCGATATCACACAATTACTGGCTTCCTGGAAAAATTCAACATAACATTCCAAACATATTTCATTGGCTTTTCACACAACTAAACTACAACCCTTTTATACACATTGTCATGCTTCTTATCTTAATGTGTTTCCAAAGTTTTGCAACATGACGAACAATTCGCCTGTGATGAAGGGTGCTGAAACTTCCCAAGCAAGCTCACATTGATTTGAAAGAAGAAGTTGGTGCGGAATTTTCGATAATTCCATTTAATCTGAGGAACTAAATTACCCAAAAAAGAACAATTGGAAGTTCATCACATCTACGTGAGCTAACAAGTAACACTCCCAACTCTCAACAGAAACCAAATTGCAGGATCACACGATTATCATTCCAAGAAAAGCTCCATATCTAACCACGTGTCACCTAAATTAACCATGGTTAATTTTCATTATTATCAAATTAATTACTAATTACCGAGTAATTAATAAACAATTAGAGAAATAATTGTTGACCCCTTAATTAATTTGAACTAGGCAGAAATCTCTCTAACTACCTAACTAAAATTCAAAAAACCCAACAAAAATACTGCAAAATATTATTTTGCAGAAATACTAACGACTATATTGCTATTCTCATGTGAATTATCAAAACAAACAAATATTGTTAAATTAAAAACAAAATGTAATTAAGAAGCAAACAAAAAATATAAGAATAGGAAGAATCACAATGTGCGCATTTTTCAAAGTCAATCTGATAAAAATGACAAACATATAAGTTTAACATGTGACATAGTAACATTAATAGAAGCAGGCAAATACCAGACATTAAAGCTGTGACATTTGACTACAAATACCAACAAATTTCAATTAAATTTCAATTAAAAAATTCACCAAAGTCTTAATCTTTTATTTAATTTTTTTTCCTATGTTTTTTCATATTTGGACCACCACTTTAATAATAAAAAAAAAAAGACTTCAACTTTCAAGATGAATGTGGAAGACAAAAGAGGGGGGGGGGGTAAATAAAAAAGGTAAAAATGAGTGCAATTTCTCTGTTTCACACACAAAAACAAAAAGAAGAAAAACTCAAATTTATGATAAACCCAGAAAAATCTAAAATGAACCCATCATTTCTTTGCAAAAACCCATCAAAAAGAAAGAGTCTTTTTGAAGCTTTTGCTTGAAATGGTGGTGGGACATTAATGGCCAAAATGAGGTGATAATAAGGTTTATGATTATAAAGTGAAGCACACTAGCTAATTATGACCAAATTCAAATAATTTATTAAGTATTTATTTATTTGTTTAAGAGAAAAAAAAAAAAGTGAAAAGAAATTACCCCAAGGTGGATTAGAGTCTATGCAATACTCAAGGTCTTGGAGTTGTTCCATGGGCAGATGAGTTATATCCGCCATTGTTGAAGCTCTAGCTTCAAGCTCACTCTACAAAAAAAAATTAAAACTAACAAGAAAAGAAAAAAAAAATAGAGAAAGTAAGTGTGAAAAAGAAGGAGAATATTTGTAGAAGAAGAAGAACAAAATAAAGTGGGAAAGAAACACAGATAGAAAGTGAAGGAAAAATATTAGTAAAGTGGAAAATAAATGGAACAAATAATTATTTATAATAATTTTGTATTTAAATGAAAATAAAAAATAAAAAAGTTGTGAGAGAAGTACGAGAAATGAAAAAATGCAGTAGTAGTAATCTCTTCACTTATTCTTGGCAATTTTCTCTCTCTCTCTCTCTCTAAACTAGACGGCCTCCTCTTTCTGCGCGCAATTTTTTTTTTTTTTTTGTTATTTGTGTTTTGTTTTCATAAAGTTTTTTATTTTTATTTTGAAGCATCTCTTTGTTTGGGGGGGTTTTACTCTATTAGCCTTTGTTACACTTCCACATAAGAGTGTTAACTTTGATAGTGACTTTGTAGGTATGTGGTTTTATTTGAACCATTATGGTACTACCCTCAAGTTTCTAAATTAGGGCTCTTGAATTTACATTTACGATTTGTTTGACGGGAGAGACATTGTGTAGGAATCAGGTTAGTTGTGTTCGTGACGTTACCGAATTTAGATTGTCAACTCTACCTCGTATATGATAAGAGTTCAACATTTTGAATCTATATGTTTAGAGTGTTTGAGAAGGTCATAAAAAAGGATGAAGGGTTTTTGTTTTGATTAACTTAATTTTCAATATTAGAAGTGTATGATTTCTTCAAATTTGAGGGACAATAATAACATAGGTAAATTACTTCATAATATATATGGGATGTGTTCCTAATCACACGAACCTTAAAAACACACAAGGTGCAACACCCCAAAGGTAATAACTTGAGTTGTGACACTAGTGATGAGTATACTGAGTAATCGATAAGATGGTACAATGAGTCATATATTAATACATTATTTCATTAGGTGATAATCTATTTAGTTAATCACATCGATAGGCCTTGCTAAACTAGACAACATTTCGTTAACTTCTCAGGGATAACTTTGTACATTAAATTACTAATCTATTTGGTTTTGTAGCCACCTTTTTAGTGTAATCAAGTAGGTTAAGAAATCACGAAAATTTATACTTCTCTACCTACTAATGGGGTTTTTTTGAAAGAAAATTTGTTTATAGATAGTAAGTCATACAGTAGCTGTATTGGAAACATACAATATCACAACACAAACCTAACACATTTCAGTGAAATTCAACATCTTAAAATCTAAGATCATTAGCGACTAGATGCAACACTTCTATATACCCTTGACCGAGGGGGTCGGTCGATCTTTGCCGGATTATCAACGACCGTGTTACCTTCGAAGTTCCAATTGGCCGGAGAGGGTCCATTGGGCGAGGGTGCAAGGTTTTGTTCGAAAACGGTAAAAAAACAGAACACGCAAATGGAAGAGATCATGGGTCAGAGAAAAAATGATACGAGCCTAGTGAATACTAGTCTTGTGAGTTATGGCAGTCAAAAATATTACCAGGATCTTGTATGAGATCAAATACTTGTACGGTAAAAAAAATAATGATGCGTGCATGGTCCAGAGATTTTTGGGATTGAGCTACTACTCTACAGTCTAGTCCATCATACACGTAACAAATCAATCAAATCTTAGATAATAAGCTACGAAATCTTGTCCATCAGACGGCTCATGATGGCTTTTGTTTCACGAGGCTATAGATCATCAGTTGAGTCAGCTACAAGATCCTCCTTCTTCCCTCTTTTCTTATGTGCCATCATTTCTTGATCGCACCCTAGCCTAGGCATGACTCATGATGAGGCTCTCAAATCTAAATAACTAGTACTGTAAAACTGGTTAATCTAGTTGGACTGTTGGAGAGTGGGGAAAGGCCAGGGGTTGGAAAAGAGTGGAAATGTTAGGTTTAATTTGGTATTTCATGTAACATTCTGCCCAAATAAATTTTTCGGCTTTATCCAAATATGTCGGAGGATTTCAATTAGAGTATGAAGTTTAATTTTTTAAAGAAGGGAGTGTGATTCGGAAAAAGTATAACACTTAATAATTATAATGATCTTATCTTATCCTCTATTTGATTCATTCTAATTAATAAAAGTCATCTTTTGTAATATTACCAAGAAACACTTTTGAACTTAAATACGAGTAAATGTCTTTGTAAAACCGGACTTCTATATGAGGAAGCTACTCACTCGATTTTGTGCTGTTTATCAATGTTCTAGCAACTACTGAAAGTCCAAAACTACTGATTGTCTCGTCCTTAAGCAATGTCTACGGGTCGATTACCAATATAATTTTTAAACTTGAGAGTGTAGCATATTTCACATTCTCTCATCACTCTTCTAAAGAGGACCCCTAGCTCGACGATACAACTCAGCACGACGACTGACGTTGGACACTCCAATCGATTTGATATGAACGTGAAAAAAAAAAAAAAAAAAAAAAACATTAGTACAAGAAAGTACAGAGGGGTAATAAAAGTGAAGTGGATGGGGGGCAACAATTAAACAGGGAAGTGTGGAAGACTGAGAAATAGCTGAAGGTGCAGTCACTGTTACGCTACAGAGTAGATGTACCCTTCTTATTGTGTGTCCCCAGAGAAAGAGCGTTGTAATTTTTCCGGGAAAGGACGGAACGAATATGTGCTCTTTCTTTAAGCGGGTACCAACGGTTCGATTTAGTTTAGATGCTTTTCAAACAAAATAATTCAGACGTTGTCAAAAAAAAAATAAAAAAAATTCAATTTTAAAATAATTGAGGCCATAAGTGTAATTAAGGGAATTTCTCAAGGGCTATCTGGTCAACTTAAGACGGTGGGGCACAAAAAAGTCAAAGCGGTGCTGCACTGGATTCGCACGTGTGGCTTTTTATCTGGGTCTCCAACCCGCATTTGCATTGATTTTCGGGTTCGACAGAATTTATGTTGTTTCGTTAATTATGAGGATTTAATGTTGTTTTTTTTCTCAAGGCCCATTAATGTGGAGAAGCCCAAAGATAAGCCCACGCTAGGAATCTGGGCCATATTATACGGGTCGGGTCGGACCGCCGAAAAGCCCAAAATGGTTTTGGGATTGTTCCTGAAGCCACCATAGTGACCATACTCGAACTCATTTGACCCATCCGAAATGTCGACTTACGACTACGAATGTCTCTTATGTTGAGCTCATGAGGATCAATTGACCTAACGATTATGAATTTAATTTTTCCGAGAACGATTCGAGTTGGAATCCTCGTATCCCCCATCAATGTAACAAGCTCTATTT
The DNA here is from genome assembly GCA_963680865.1 of Spergularia marina. Taxonomy (NCBI): domain Eukaryota; kingdom Viridiplantae; phylum Streptophyta; class Magnoliopsida; order Caryophyllales; family Caryophyllaceae; genus Spergularia; species Spergularia marina. Next base: position 21,069,583 of record OY804547.1, on the reverse strand, counting down.
TTGTACCGAAAAAATAATGTTTAACTTGCAAATTTGTGCAAGTCGTTTCCAAGCTACGTTTGTAAAAATGAACTGAACTGAGTTTTTCGTAGTGGATAAACTCGATTTTTGCAGTACTTATTGAAGAGTTAAGACTAAGAACGATCACTGGCTTTGCTAAGGGGGGTAAAATTCTAAAATATGGGCAAGGGGAGGCTCGAAGTCTCGAACCCATGTGAACGAAATAAGGTTTTTAATATTACCGAATTATATTGCAATTTTAACTTGAATCATTTTAATAGATAATGACATAATGTACTCACGGGCCGTCACGACCCCCTAGTGCGCCTAACTAAGAAATCGAAAAACCTATGTCATTTCATTTATTTTATTTTGGTAGATCATTTCATTTTTCCCCCAATTTGACAGTATAAATTTCCATAAAGGGAAAGAAAAGGGGGCAAAATCCATAAACACAAGTTATTACCCCAATTAGCAAATTTTACTGCAGAGCTTATCTGGCATCCGCCGACATTTAAACCCAACCAAACAAACCCAGAAAATCCCCCTTTCAAATTAATCAAATTCTCAAGAACCCTAGAAAATTTCCCCATTTTCCCCCAATTCTTATGTCATACTAAATTGGGGGGGGGGGGGGGGTAAAAATGGGATTATCATCATCAGAGATAGAAATTGTGTCAGATTCAGTCAAACCAAACAATGATCAAACTTCTTCAGTAAAAAATGAGCAACAAAATCCCCAAAACAACACCCAACAAGTGGTAATTACTGATATTTTTACTGCTTCAGTTTACGGTGACTTGGAAAAGCTCAGGAAATTTGTGGAAGAAGATTCATTCTCTCTCTCCAAACCTGACCCGAATGGTTACTATGCTTTACAATGGGCTTCTCTCAACAACTTCCCTCATATTGTTCAGTATATTATTGAGGTAATTTTCTCGATTTTAATTGGTTTTTATGTTTAATTTGAGATTAATTTGACATGGGTTTATTTGGGTTTTGCTTGATTTTAGTGAAAGTGATGAACTTTATTAGAATTTTGATTGATCTTGAGATGTAATTGATCTGGGTTTGATTGGGTTTTACTGTTTTTTGTTGAAAGTTGTGATCTTTTTCTCATTTTTTTGCTGAAGTTGACTGAGATTAGTGAACTTGTTCTAATACCTTGGTTAAGACATTATTATTATTGTGTTATGATTATGGTGTGTTGGAATCTTGCTCGTTTTGACTGGTTTCTGTGTAGTTCTTGTCAATTTTTGAGTCGAATTGATCTCGGTTTGCAACGACTGCTTTCGTTTCTTGAGGTAGTCGACTTTCGATTTATTTGGAATTGGGAATTGAGCTGGGTTGTGCTGAACTATATGAAGTTGTGCACGGGTTTTGACAAGAAATGGGATTTTGCAAGAAAATCAGGATGCTGTTTAATTATTTAGAACCTAGCGAGCTTATGGAGAAGTTGGAATTGGGGGATCATATTGTTCTGTTAGGATTTTCTTGATCTAGTTAGCATGTAGTCTTTCATCGAACCATTAAAATGCGTGTTCAAGTGGATTTAAGGGTACATTCTGTAACACTACGGAATATGGAAAGTTGAATATGGAGTTGGTTTGTCCCACAATGGGAAGCTAAGGCTCATATGATCAGTTTATAATAGATTCCTACCATCATACTAACAACAAGGCCTTCACATTTTAGAGCCCACGAGAGGATTTATAGGCCTAAGGAATGACTACCCATCTTATTGGGTTGTGTTGCGACGGACGGTGGATCGAGCTGTTACACATTCAGCTGCGAAACCAGCTGCTCTAGGACTAGTAGTGGTTAGTGTCTCTTGTTAATGCGAGTTGTTTTAGTAAGCAATTGATGGTTGTAGCTGTTTCATTGAACTTTTGCGACACATCTAGCTCTTGATGTGTGTATGACTGTATGAGGTTATGACCTAGACATGGGTAACTTCTGCACAGCTGTGTCTACGAGGTTAAGGTAGTGAGATAATATGTAGCACTCTGTGAGCTAATCTGTTTTACTGTTCTCATTTCATTGGGATCATGTTTATTGACTGTCCGTTTATTTTTGCCTTTGTCATGACTGAAGCATGGCGGAGATGTGAATGCTGAGGACAACGGCCTGCAAACTGCATTGCATTGGGCTGCTGTTAGAGGTTCTACAGTGGTCGCTGATTTGTTGTTGCAGAACGGAGCCCGAGTTGAGGCTGCAGATGTCAATGGGTACAGGGTAATTTCTCAATAGATTTATATTATTTTTAGCTAGTATTAACCACTCTATATGATAGGAAGCAACTTGAAACGGCTCTGTATCTGATTGTTGTCCAAAGAGGATGTCTTGGGTTCCAGTAAACTGCTCTTTATCTGATTGCTATCCAAGCTATATCTGGGAATGTAATATTTAACTGCTTGAGGAACTTTACCTGTGGGTCTATGAGTTGTTTATTCTACTTGCTTAGGACTTTACATACTGTTTTCAATTCAAAGAATCGCCAATGTAATCGAAAATCTCTCCACGCGAACCGTTGGACCTTTTTAGGACTTGCAAATGTATGTACTTGGATCCTCTGGATATTTTTGAAATAATTTTTTATCACTCAGCTGACTGTAAGATAAGGAGCTGAGGGACTAAAAAGTTTACTAAAAATACATGTGCTGTAAACTCTCTGGTTTCAAAGGGTTTATGCTTATCACAAATGTAATTTGTTTTCTCCCCACCTCAGTGGCCTTTTTGTGTTTATTAAGATGCATTGAGGGATTGAAGGTAGGTGAAGAAGGTTTGTTGTTATGGCAATACAGTAACCTAATACACCACTTTGTTGTAGGATACGTGTTCTGGTCTTTTGTTCCACATCCTTTCTTCAGTTTTGTATTTGCTTATCTCCTTTTCGTGAGTGTATAGGCTGTTGGTCTATTTTTTTTGTTTTTTCTTTCTACTTATCTAAAGTTCTGTCTGACAATGTGGCAATGGTAGCTTTAGAGTCGAAATCAACTTATGGTCTTCCTTATTTTTGGCAGGCAGTCCATGTTGCTGCTCAATATGGACAAACAGCTTTCTTGAATCACATTATTGGCAGATATAAAGCTGATTTTGATGCTCCAGATAATGATGGGAGGAGCGCTTTGCATTGGTGAGTTTGAGAATCATATTTGAGCTTGAGAGCAGATGTGTGTGTGGTAATATACTCGTGAATACCTCAGTGTTTTTTCAGTATGGTATCTCGTCGTCTTAAAAAACGAGAAGTATCTGACCAAGTCAAAATCTTGCCTTCATAAAATTTCCTTTTCGCTTGAGAGTTTTCAGTGTGTGTGTGTGTGTTTTATGTGATGCATGTGACATGCATACCTTATGTGTTTCCAAAATTATCTTAATTTTCCAACACCTGTGGTTAGTTAAGCATGGCACCTGAATTTGAGACTTGAGCCTTCGTCGCCTGGATCTCACTTTCCCTATAAGGAAGGCTTCACCAGCCTTCGGTTTGAACTTATTAGTGTCTTTTAGTAAACTTTCTCCTGCACTTTTTTTTTTTTTATGTGATTATGTACCATCCTTCTGCTCATGTCATTGTTTTACAATTTTTATTAATACTATTCATTCCTCTACTGCAAATAGCAAGCTGATCATTTGTCTGTTTAGGGCTGCTTATAAGGGATTTGCTGATACAATCAGATTGCTTTTATTTAGAGATGCTATCCAGAGTAGACAGGATAAAGAAGGTATGCCATTTTTGAACTACTTAAATTTTTGTGTGAAATTTACTTAGTAAGGGTAAGCTGAATTTTGCAATATAAGCTACGAAATTTCACCCTGTACTGTCAAGTTTGGTGAAATTGCGCCCAGTGCTCTCAAGTTTCAGCTATTGTGCATTTAGGATTTACCTTTAAGATTGGTGCTATAGTATCATCTAGGATTATTCTGCTATCCTTCGTCTCAAGTGTTAGGAAGTAACAGTAGAAATAGATAAGCCTGCTTGAATCCATGAGTTTTTTCATAGGATCATATGGTGCCTAATACGAACGACATCCTTGGCTCTTTTCAAACAAATCCATTGTTGATCCAAGCCTCCTAGCCATGGAATCTCCCTCAGTGGTGCACCCGAAGTCCAAACTTTTGCGAGAGGAAGAGATGCTCTTTGGATAGCACAGATGAAAGCTTGAAATTAGACGACAGTATCTTTTCTTACGTAATATGGAGTATGTCAACAACGTAAACTTACTCGTTTTAAAATCATTCATCTAAAGTGGAGACGTGGAGTGCATTTTTTCTTCTATTGATCAGTACCACCAATACTTCTTCTGGCTTTAAACAGATTTCTACCTAATCTCTCTTAAACTGTGTGCCTGTTTGACATTTTTATAGCAGAGTGTAAACGTATGAGTACAAGTAAATTACACCCAATTTACACGTGCGGTGTTTTTGTATCGACTAATATGAGTGAATATTGGTTGCAACGTCTTATTCCGCTGCTTATTTGTTGTGCTAGGTTGCACTCCTTTACACTGGGCTGCAATAAGGGGACACATAGAAGCATCCAATGTACTTGTGCATGCAGGCACAAAGCAGGAACTAATGGTGAAAGATAAAGCTGGATTTAACCCTGTTCAACTGGCATCTGATAAAGGTCATCGGCATGTCGCTCTTTTGCTTGTACGTAATTACAAGGATACAAACGCGTGTATGACCCTACTAGCAGAGCTAAAGATTTTAGAAATTGCTTTTCATCCTTTCTATGCAGCACATTTCTGTGAAAATGTGAACAAACATGTTGATGCTTATTATCGTCGTACTGATTTTGATGAAACTGCATTGAAGGCTGAGGATTGTCAAGCTTTTGTTGATGTTTTAAAATATAACATAACGAGGGCAATTGTAACTCAGTGTTCCCATTTTCTCCCTATGTTTTCCTTTGGGCAGAAGGTCATTTAATTCAAAGTGCGAGGGTTTTGAGTATTAAATATCTGCTGATATGTTACTGTTGGTGATATTAATGTCTTTTGTTTTCAGTCTAAGGCCCAACGAGCACACAATAAGCAGCTGAAAGGCACCTTTTGTTCTGGGAAAATGATGGATGGTTACGCACCATATTTGTTCTGCACTATCTTCAGTCTTATAATTATCTTCATCAACTCCGTTCTATTAGGTGGGGGATATTCACTTTTTTTCTCAGTTGCTGACCCATGAACTGAGTGATGGACTATGCATCACTAATTTTTTGTTTCTATTTATAATTCTTGCTAGCTCCCAGTCTTCCAAAGGTCACTGCTGTTGTTGCGCTATGGGGGTGGACCGCTGTATCTCTGTGCATTGGTGCTTTAATGATGTTTTATCGTTGTAGCAGGTAATTGCTTCACAGACCTTGTGGTTAATTCTTTATTTACGATTGGAAGCGTAAGAGGAGTGTTAGCTGAACAAGCAGGCTTGTGTTTTCTTCTCTGTTTTTTTTTTTTCCTCTCTTCATTTGGGTTAGGGTGAGGCTGGGGGTGGGGGTGGGGTGGGGTGGGTGGGAGAGGAGTAATTTGCTATAGGATTCTCTCTGAAGTTAACTCTTGCAACTAGCGCCTATGAACTGAAACTGCATACCCTGTCTTTTCTTCCTAAAACTATCTATATGAAGTCTTGAGTCAGTTCCAACAAATCTGAAATATAGGTGTTCAGATGTGTTCATTAGGGTATATTCTGATGTACTATATGATTCATTTACTATAGCATATATTCACCGAGCTTTTCCGTTGATGAAGGTGGTTATTTTTTACTTTGCCTTTTTGTTGCAGTAAAGATCCAGGTTACATACAAAGATCTGTAGAGTTCAGTGATCAGAGGGAAGCAGAGGTATGGTACTTCGATACATAACTTTTATTAATCAATTGTTTGCTGGTGAAAGGTATTTTATCTTGCTAATCAATACTCCTAGCACAGTGATACACATATGCAAGCTAAGTGTGTCACAACAGCCACTGAGCCACCCAGAATATACAGTAGGGTCTAGGTCTCAGCTCTTATATTCATAACCTTAACTTGCAGTGATTTGGTAGAGAGGAAAGTTGTGACTGAACTGCCAGTACTTTTGAGGGAATGTTCATAGGCGACACCAGAAAAACATTCAAATTTTGAAGTTTGCTTAATATCACATTTCAATATGTTATGAAGATGATACGCTTTTAGGTTTCATTCTTGCCAAGTAGAGTATGGCAATTGGCTTAATCTTCTTTTCTTTTTTTCAATCATAATAACTTTGACATGTAAATAAATTGTGTAGGCTGTAGGCAGAGCACACTTCGAGAAGGATAATGATGGGTATAATATCTATGTGATATCCCTTGATTATATATTCAAGGAAGTAGAATAATTAGTTTAGATTAAAAGTCTGTTCGAAAGCCAACTTCATCTTTTTAATCTGCTTCAATACATTCTCTTTGTAAGCTCTTTCATGTAGCTAGAATTAGCTGTAGGAGTCTAAGTTAGAATTAGCAAAGGCCGTACTCAGAAAAATAGATTTGAAAAAATAAAAAACCAAAGTAGCAAAGAGCAAAATATATGAGAAACTGTTTCGATAAAGTCTATTTTCACTGAACAGGCCAATGTCCACTTGGCAACATGCTTCGTCACTGGCCACTACGATTTCTGACTTAATAATGCGAGCTAGCTGTTAATCATTCCTTCACCAAAGAGATAACCTCAGACACACTGATATTGTGCATTATTCTTGAAGTCTGGTGGAAAAATGCTAAAACTAGTATTTCAACTTAGCGATTTCAGTCTTCAAATATGCTTTGATCTTTATCTACCTTCCAATTTCACGGGAAAATTTCAGGACCCTTTATTAAATCTTGATGTGAACAACTCCTCTGTTTGGACGGGGAACTGGTCGCAGCTCTGCCCAACATGCAAGGTCCGGTCTAGAAGCATCTTTTGTCTAAAATCTAAATTTAGATGTTTCATTTTCGGTCTTCTTTGTTGCTTATCTTTTTATATAACATGATCTGATTCTTCTTTTTGTTGTGCTTTGTTTGTTGGATGCATAATCATCCACAGATTATTAGACCCATACGCTCAAAGCACTGCCCGACATGTAAACACTGCATAGAGCAATTTGATCATCATTGCCCTTGGATCTCGAATTGTGTAGGCAAGGTTAGTTATGATGCAGCTTTGCTTCTTTCCTAACATTATGACCTGAGCTCTATAGACACCTGAAGTCTATTTTTGGCAATTCACTAGTTTGATGTTTTATTTTTAAAAGGGTCATATCTCACGCAGTATCACATATTTGCCTTGTACATTGTCCATTTCACACTACCAGTTTCTAGACATACCCTCTTTGATGTTATGACATCAAAAATCTTTGCAGTGTCTAGTTTTGCAACGCCCAATGGTTCTGTGAACAACGGTAGAAAGAATTTTAACACCTGATAGCGGTCAAATCCAGTTCACTGTATTCAGAAATCGAACCCTTTTGTTGACCTTGTGATGCGGGAGCCAAGCAAGAATCGAGTTATGGAGTTGTCCTAAATTCATTCTAGTTTAGAATTTTCCTTATTTGCTTGGGGAGTCTTATAATTTGTTTCCGATAATTAGTATTTCCTAGTTTATTTGGGAAGTCTGGTTATTTAGTAAGTTTTAAGTTAGTTTCCTAATTCTATTATAGCTAGAATTAAGGCAATAAGCTAGACATCTCTACCCTATATAAGGTGAGATAGTCTCATGTATTTTATAGATAGATTTCAGAATTACAGTTGAGTATTAATATCGAAGAGTCGAAGGGAGTTTCCTTCAAATTCTTTGTGTGGTTGCTTGCGGGCGACAAACTCATGCGTGAGTGCTAAATCCTTTGCGGAGGATCGAATTAAGGGTTGCCGCTCTTTGAATTCGGCAGATTCAATTACTTGCGGGTATTGAATCATATCTTTATTGTTTTTCTTTACTTTCTTTCCATATAAACACAAAAACACAAAATTAGGTTCTTTTAGTTTTTAACTCTGCTGCAAATACTCTTAGTTTGCTAATTCTAGATTAGCATACGCATCACCTTGTTTGGGTGTATGGTCTTGTTTTTTAAACGATCCTGTGTCCCCTAGGGGCTGCATTGCTTGTATGCTGATGCTGAAGAAATTGATTGTGGTCATTGTGCTAATTTGAGCTATGCCTTCTTCTTGGGCTGCGAATTGTTGAAACTTGAATGAGTGGACTAGGTGCAATACGCTTAATCTCATAGACTAAGAAAAGCACGGAACTAATGAGAGCAACTCCATAGAAAACTTAAGTGGGCTATTCACCAAGGAATATCAACCAAACGAGGCCTAAAGACTTTCTTTTCTAGATACTTTGTATATGATTCAAGAAGGTTATTGTGTAGATTTACTCTGAGAATGAGTGTATCGGAAGTAAGTTTCACTCTGCAGGCCGTGGATCCATCAGACCCCACTTCTTTACAACTTAATAATGTAATAACATGGGATTTTTAAATTCTTTTTTACTCGTCTATAAGTAAATAGTATTCAGCAGTCAGCGCTATATGCAGATTATAAAGATGTAAGTATCTACGTTTGTTAGCATTTGGATTAACCATATTCTTCTTGGCCATGCAGAATAACAAATGGGATTTCTTTGTTTTCCTCTGCCTGGGATTTGCAACTTCAACCATTTCTGGAGTCATAGCTATTCTAAGTACGTTTGTTAGAGATGAATAGATCTTTCTACTATTACACATTGTACTAGATAACACTATTTAATTGCTTTATTAAAATCACAGGAATTTGGATGATTGTGCCAGCCACTTCAACTGGTGAAACATGGATGCATTACGTCATGATCCAACATCCTGGGTTTATCGTCTTTTTGCTGCTTGATTTCATAATATTCATTTCCTCAACAACATTGGCGGTCTCTCAAGCTAGCCAGGTACCTTGTAATTGTTCAAACTCAATTTATCAAAATTGCAATTGTAAGGGCCTGGAATTTGCTTAAAGTAGGAACATATTTGCCTGTGTTGTAACTCAGCTGCTGACTTTCTTCATGCTGTTGCTGACTGGCTCTCATCATATGCAAATTTTCTTTTGTTGTCCCTGCAGATTGCTCGGAATGTCACCACTAATGAATTGGCAAATGCCTCTCGCTACTCATATCTTCGTGGTCCAGATGGCCAGTATCGCAATCCTTACAACCATGGCTGTAGAAAGAACTGTGTCGATTTTCTTGTCCAAGGTTACACAGATGATAATAAGATTGCTTGGCTTCCATTGCAGCAAGTCGCCCATTAGAGCTGTGAATGAAAGATTTTGCCGTGAGCTGTTCCTCTTTCGACAGGCGTTATACCCTTCCTGCTGTTTGCATTCTCACAGCCTTTTCCCCGTTAGTTCATATACTCATGTGGTCTGACCCACTATATACACAGATCGGTTCTATGTACAGATAATTTTCTCACAAGTTTCATATCAAAGGGAAGAAAATTCATTTACCAGAGAAATTCCATTCTTGTTGTATTGGATTTTTGTTTCTCAACATCTATCATTTGATTTGGTGGATGAATCAATACCAAAACATAGCAATCGTGCAAATGCAAAACAAGGTTCGATTTTGTAACTCAATGTAACTAAATTACAATTGTAAGGACCGTAAACTACAGCATGTCAGACGATCCGAGGGCATGATATCAGCCTTTTCATCAAGAAGTGATGCAAACATACATGACCTTCATTCTTGTTGGTGCCATTGTTTGAACTTTGAAGGTTTCCTCCCGCCTCTTTACCACCCAGCCGGTTGACACTGTCGAATTCATTGTACGCCACTAGGCCAAGTTTGATTCTTGATAGGCTTTAAAATGTCTGCGACCTTTGAAATACCGCTGTCATCTGTACTACCAGTTTGAAGTTCCAAAGCGGCACAGACATTTTCCTCAACCTGAAATGAAGTGGAACATGAAGTTACAAACCAATGCCAACCACGTAGGCCACTACGACAGACACCAGAAGTGGTTAGGCCTGAAGTTTACCTCTTTCCACAATCAATTCAGAGAAAAGAAGACTGACCTGCCTCACAGAGCCCATGCCAACAAGTACAGTCGAAAGGTCTTTATTAGACAAGCTGTATTGCAGAGCTAACTTCGAAATATTCTTTCCGTTCTGTTTACAGTAATCAGCAGCAGCTCTGCATGCCATCTGTGAGCAGGAAAAAAAGCCGATAAGAGCCCTGACTGACCTAGCTTGTGCAGGTAATTACAGCATTTACAGTACTTTACTAGTTAGACCATCAAAGTAAACGAATACAAATTCAGGTGCAACAAGTAGGCATTTTTTACTCGAGTTGAAGGGTCTGGAGTCTGGACTCCCAATTACTTTCACAATCAAGCAGCTTAAATAGAACATTTCTTTCCTCTGCGAAAAGAGGAACAAAGAGAATACCTTAATCTCATCTGGTGCAGGATGCCATTCCGGAGGGCCATTTTCTGAAAGAAGTCCCATTGAAAGAGGGGACACATTGATAACACCAACGCCTTTGCTCTTCAAATAAGGTATTAAATCCTCCAATGTTGAATCATTGATACAATAGTGACAATATGATAGAACAACATCAATCGTCCCAGGTGGCACTCGGTCAAGAACATAAGGGTATATATCCAATGGGAGTCCTGTTATACCAATGAACTTGGCCTTCCCTGATTCCTTAATTTTCTGAAGGGCAGGAATAGTCTCATTGACGATCTGCAGCAAGCGAAAAATGACTAGATGTTGAGCAACTACAGAAAAAGAACAAAGGTAAGTAATGTATGACACAGAACGCGGGCACTGGGGAAAAGGTCTCAATCATGTACCTGATCAAGAGAACCAAATTCAATATCATGACATTGAAATATATCAACATACTCAAGTTGCAAGTTCTCAAGACTTTCATCAATGCTCTTTGTCACCCTCTCAGCATTGAAGTCGAATCCATCTTTATAACGACAGCACTTTGTTGCTACAATGTACTGATCTCTAGGTACTCCTAGTGCTTTTAAACACTTTCCGAGCACTGTCTCTGACAGTGTGTCACCATAGTACCTAAGTCAAGAATCAAATGATGCAATCAGCCAATCACCACACCTACAAACACTAGACCAACTCAAATTCCGATATCACCTCGACCCAGAAGGCCACTTACAGCCTAAAGCCCTAAATACTGCACTTATGCTTAACATGCTCCAAATCTTCTCTCTTTTTAGTTGAAGTTCAATCAGCCGAAAGCGAGGAAATAGCAGTGAAAGCAGACAATTGATCACTGAATCCATCCTTAAAACCTAATACAGCACACAACATGAAACAGACACATTCTTTCTCCATTTAACCCTAAATATTAGCAGAAATACATGAAGAAGTTACAAATTTTACCCAGAATTCAATTTTTGACTTCAAATAACTAAAATACAAAAAGGGGCACCAGAAAGATTGGATCTTTCAATTAAATAAACACCTGGGCATCAATGAAATTAAGGAAAATTACCTCCAAAATCATCAGAAAAGTTCCAATCTTTTTCAAGGGCAGAAACTTACGGAGACGCATCAAAGAAGTTAATTCCAAAGTTAAATGCATGAGCAACAGCGGCTATGGATTCTTCCTCGGACATCGGACCATAATGCTTACCAAGAGGTGACGCACCAAAACCCACACAGCTGCGTTTAAGCCCAGTTTTCCCCAATTCTCGTTGCTCCAATTTTTTTATTGGTGTCCATTGGAGAAAATTAGGGTTTTGGGGATAAAAAGATGGAAGGAGATTCGAAGTTGTTTAGTGTGAAAGTGAAGTGGTGGAGTTTCCGGGCTAATGTTAACTGTCATCAGTAATAGAATAACTTCCAAATGTACTATGACAGTCTACGTGGATGATGTTGGCATTGAGCAACAGCCCAAGAGCTCGTTATTTGGTTGGGATCGCATACTCATTTGGTTAAAGAGGTGGTTACATGCGTTTGATGTATAGAGAGCGTGTTTCGGGTAAATCCTGTACCTTGTAGAATTAGATGTGTTTTTCAACATTTCTTATTTTGTTTGGGCAATCAGATACCAAAACATCGCAGTCCTGCAACTGCAAAACATGCTTTAATTTTTCGCAACTCAGTGTTGCAAACTTACAATTGCAAGCCCTGGTTACTAGTTACTACAGCAAGGTCACACGATCCAGGGCCGTCATATCGGCCTTGTTATCAACAAGTGATACTAAAAAGTGCAGTTGCAAACATACATGGTCTTCATTCTGGTTGGTACCATTGTTTGAAACCTTCCTCCCATCGGATTCATTGTACGCCACTAGGCCAAGTTTGGTTTTTGACTGGCTTTAGGATGTCTGCAATCTTTGAAAGGGCGCTGTCATCTATGCTAGCAGCTTGAAGTTCCAAAGCGGCATTGACATTTTCCTCAACCTGAAATGGAGCGGAACATGGAAGTTACAAAAGCGGAACCACATATTGGATTACTCCAGTGCCATCTTCACGCCAAAACATCGTGAAAGCTAAAATTGCTTATTGGCAGAATAGAAAACATGTTTCTTAGCCTGTAACAAAAAGTTGAAGAAGAATATAAAACAGCCAGAATCTATGCTAAGAGATTGTGAAGGCTACAAATGATCATTTTCAAAATAAGGTGAACAATCCATGACTTGGTAGACTGTGCAAATTTGCCTTCAGGACTAATTAAATGTCATAGTCTATGTTCAGCAATGAAATCCGTCCTCAGTTCCTCACTTCTTGAGGTAAGCAAATCCCGACAACAGGAACAAATGATAGGAACTGTTTACTCAGCCCCAAGGTAGAAACGGTTTGTGTAGAGTTTGAACACGTTTAAGTACAACCACTAAAGAGTTGGGAGTGGACAAGTCCTTACAAGCAATACATTCTATTGATCTAGATTTCTATATCATCGCTGCCAGGCATTGCCATCCGCATAGTTCTCTTAACTCTCTTAGCTCAAGATAACAAGTTATCTCCTGTTTCAAGTCCCAACCTGTGGTTTGCGCAAATGGTAAGCCTGAGCTTGATTAACTAATTACTTAAACCAAGTAACCCATTATTAACAGTGATGGTAAATCTAAATAAATCCTTCATTTATCAATTTGGCTATTGAGATAGCCACCCCAAGTGGTGAAAGCTTAAAGGGTTCCTCTTTCGAGGATCAACTCTGAGAAAAGAAAAGACTGACCTGCTTAATAGAGTTCATGCCAACAAGAACAGTCGATAGGTCTTTGTTGGACAAGCTATATTGCAGAGCTAACTTCGAAATATTCTTTCCATTCTGTTTACAGTAATCAGCAGCAGCTCTGCAAGCCATCTGTAAGAAGAAAGCAAAGACATCAAGGCAATTTCAATCAAGCCATTGTAGGCTTGTCAATTGGACATATGTCCCTCGATTTGAAGGGTCTAGAGTAGACTCTCGATTCAAAGAGCTTAAAAAGCACATTCCTCGCCAAAAATGGAAAAAAAGAGGATACCTTAATCTCATCTGATGCAGGATGCCATTCAGGAGGGCCATTTTCTGTAAGAAGTCCCATTGAAAGAGGGGACGCGTTGATTACACCAACGCCTTTGCTCTTCAAATAAGGTATCAAATCCTCCAGTGTTGAATCATTGATACAATAGTGACAATATGATAAAACAACATCAATCGTCCCAGGTGGCACTCGGTCAAGAACATAAGTGTATATATCCAATGGAAGTCCTGTTATACCAATGAACCTCGCCTTCCCTGATTCCTTAATTTTCTGAAGGGCGGGAATCGTCTCATTGATTATCTGCAGCACCACAAAAATGACTAGATGTTGAGCAAATACAGAAAAAGACTTATGATACAGAACACGGGCACTGCGGAGAAGGTCCCAATCAATGTACCTGATCAAGAGAACCAAATTCGATATCATGACATTGCAATATATCAACATACTCAAGTTGCAACCTTTCAAGGCTTTCATCAATGCTTTTTGTCACTCTCTCAGCACTAAAATCGAATCCATCTTTATAACGACCGCACTTTGTTGCCACAATGTACTCATCTCTAGGTACTCCTAGTGCTTTCAGACACTTCCCGAGCATTGTCTCTGACAATGTAGCACCATAGTACCTAATAACCAAAAAACCCGAAATTCCTAAGCCAAGAACATAATGATGCCTCCATCACACCTAAAAACACTACACCAATGCAAATTCCGATATCATTTCGACTCAAAAGGCGATTTCGGAGTAGCCTAAATTGTGTGCTTATGCCGTCCACTTTAACATACTGCACATCTTCTCTCTAATCACCAATTAGTTGAAGATCAATCAGTAGAAAGCGTGAAACTTACGACGAAAGGAGACGATTGATCACTGAATTCAGCCTTAAACCCTAATAAACAACATCAAATATACACCTAGATCAAATTCTAGGAGAATTACTCAAATGTGCACTTCAAATTTCTCATTTAAACCCCCAAATATTAGCAGCAATACATAAATAAGTTACAAAATTCACCCAGATTGCAATTTTTGACATTAATTAGCTAAAATTTAAAGATGGGCACCTGAAAAATTGGATCTTTCAATTAAATAAACATCTGGGCATCAATGAAATCGAGAAAAAAACAACCCCAAATCATAAAAAGAGATAAATTTAGCAAAAACTTACGGAGACGTATCAAAGAAGTTAATTCCAGAGTTAAAAGCTTGAGAAACAGTGGCTATGGCTTCTTCATCGGAAATCGGACCAAAAACTTTACCAAGAGGAGATGCACCGAAACCCACACAGCTGAGTTTAAGCCCAGTTTTCCCCAAATCTCGTCGCTCCAATTTTTGATGGGTGGCCATTGAAATAATTAGGGTTTTGGATAGGAATGAATTTGGGGGAAAATATGAAGCAGATTTGAAGTGGTAGTGGATTTCCCGGGCTATTTTAACTGTCATCAGAAATTTGGATAACTTCCAAGTGTTACTAGGACTGTCTACGTGGAGGTTAGTGGCCATAGCGTAAACGGCACAAGACGTCGTTGTTTGCTTGGGGGAGATAGGTTGAGTTAGTTATGTGGCACGGAATTGCGAACTCGATTGGCTAAAGAGGTGATTACGGTTGTTTGATATACTTGCACATTTGCACTATAAAAGAATCGAGCTTTATTAGTACTGAGTAATGTTGAAAAGTATTTATCCAACCTTTATTTTGACTAATTATAGCGTGTACTTCCTCCTGTTCAGTTTAAACTTTCTATCGTCATTTTTAGGGTTTCGATTTTGTTTATCACATTCCCAAAATATTACGTTTTTTGTCAAGTGAAAAATTAGGGAGACAAGATATTGGTAAAAATTAGCTTTTAAATTTAATTTATTCGCTAAATGAATCATAAGAATTATTTATTCGTCTTCCTTTTAAAGTGCACAAAAAGAAACGAGAAGTTTAATCCGAACCGCCGGAGGGAGAATCTGTTAGTGTGTTATTGCCTTATTGGGTGCCTATCAAGTATCAATTACCAAGCTACCCATTTCGAAAATGTAGTTGTTCACGTCTGTGCCATGTAACTCTCAATTAGATTGCATGTAAAATATTCAATGAATCGAGGGAGTCACTTTTAATTAGTTTACCTTGATCTATATGTTTATGCATGTGCTAGCTACTTATTAGCTAGTGTAATGATGTTGTTTAAATAGTAATCAAACGGAAGAAATCAAAAGAACAGAACCCGATGGGCTGATTGTATGAACTCCATTTTGAACCAAAAAATAAGTTGGTAAGTAAAAGTTGACCATTTCATAAGTTATAACTTACTCCCTCCGTCCCAGCTCAAACGCCCCGTACGTTTTTTGTAATTGAATAAGAAAAATTGATATAATAAGTCGAGTGGGGTAATATTAGGAAAATGGAGAAGAGAGAATGTGAGGATTAATAAAAGTAATAGAGATATGTGAGAGAATATGTGATAATTTAATAAAAGTAGTAAAGAGAAATATATCCCAAAATAGATGGGGTGTTTGAGGTGGGACGTCCTAAAACGGAATATGGGGCGTTTGAGTTGGGACGGAGGGAGTATATATATGCAAGTCTACACATATGTGAATCTTTTCATCCACTGTAATTTACATCTAACCTATAATTCTCCGTCCATCTTTCATCGATACAGTTATATATAAGGTATGCATGTGTACTATGGAGTGTTATATAGGATTTCATCGGGATTTGCGGCGATATATTTAATTATAAACTTCAGATTAAAATTATAAATGAGAAAGTGATAGTTGATGATAATTGCTAAGTTGGCATATGTTGCCAATTGTATTATGCTGATAAGATTATAACAGCTGTGGATCGAGACAAACAAATTGCTATTTAAAGATAGTGGCTAATATAAAGTTATAAACAAATAAATTGGTACCAAAGAGGCAACCACGACGATCATGTACTTTGATATACTACTACAATAGTTGCTGCCTACGTATTTGCAGAGGTTAATTAGCTCAGATATCATCGAGAACGAACCAATAAGCAAGCAATTTATAACGATAACAACGACAATCACAAAGTCTTATTTCATATTTTCAAAATTTCTATTTAAATTTTGAGGAAACAAATTGGTAATGCACGAGATCCATATATATATAGTCCCTTCAAGTCTCATATGAGACCGTCTCACGTGAGACCACCACACTGAAATATAATTATATTTTATATTTCAAATTTGTATGTGTTGGTTTTACAATAACTTGTGGTAAGACCGTCTCACACAAGAGTCACTGATATAGTCCACATTGTATGAACAAGACCGGCCGGTGTTTTACCTTGGATTATTTCAAGGTAGTTTTGCAATTTTCACATAAAAAGTGCATATATACTTTCAATTAGCTGTTATCATGCATTTTTTGTATCCTATAATTGCACCTATATATACTCCGTTTCCTATACCTCTTATCTTTTTTTAGTACCAATTACTACTTCTTACACCCTTCATCCCCCTTTAAACACCTCATACCCAAAACGCACCCTTATTGAGAAGAGTGTACACACTAATCGGTTAGTCAACGTTTCGAAAAAATTACATAGAATTTTTGCTAAGATTCTTATCTAACTCACCAAATAATTCTTTTGGAACTTTGATTAACCGATTTGCGTGTACACCCTCATCAAAACGGGGGTATTTTGGGTATGGAGTGTTTAAAGGGGAACATAATTCCAATCTTAATTATCGTGGTTAGTAGTTTTTTTTTTTTTTTTTTTTAAGAGCATCGTAGTTAGTAGTTAGTACAATAGTACGACGACTTAGGAGAGCAGCAGGATCTCATACAAAATCATCAAAGTTGAATAGTATCTAATCCTAGTATTATATACTACGGTTTTTCTAACGTGTGCCCATTGGGCACATGTTAAGAGTCTATTTGTTTCCCTAATTAAGTGATTTTCTCCTCAATCCAACAATAAGATTCCATATTTTGTTTTTTTAAGTGAGAATCTCACTTAATTAGGGAAACAAATAGACTCTTAACATGTGCTCAATGGGCACACGTTAGAAAAATCGTATATACTATTAGCAACTAGGATCAGAAGCTAACTAATAATTAAACATACACTAATCAAATAAGTTAATTGGGCTATGTCGTCGGGCCCACAGCAGGTAGAGATGAAATTAGATTAGAGTGAGAACTAATAAACAGGGGCGCATTATTATAAGCATGATTAACCAATTATTAATACAAAACAATGTTTATGACATCTAGCTATGATTGCTCTGTCAAATTGGTAATTATTTGGACTGTGAAAGAGACGAATTTTAGAACCTTCATAAACTTGGATTATGACCAAAGCTTTATATATCTGTTCTGGCCACTTCTGTATGTACACTATTTTAGCAGATACTTTAGTTGTTAATCTATTAAATTTTTTTTTAATTCCTCCATTTTCACATATGAAGAAAAAAAGTCAAGTTTAAATCTCCTTTTTTTTACAACTTTTAATTCCCAAGTCTTGATAATGTTAGCAAATCTCTATGCATAAATTTACTTTGACGAATCAAGTTGAGTTGAGCCATAATTATAACTTTTTTGTGTCTTTTTTGGTATTTTTGAACATGTTTTTATTTGGTGAGAATTTTTGATAGAATGAGTGATTATTAATCAAACATTCACAAACAGAAGCAAGCCAAATACTGTACACAAACTCATATATGAGCTACATACTGAGCTCGATTCAATACGATTTCAAACTCGAACTTTTTTTCCTAGTCATTTGTTCAGCTAACACACGATTTCAACTTTTCACAAGTGAGTAATGCATCTAATTAAGTCAACCATACATATTATCCATTTTTCAACATCAAAATCACCTACTTTTTGTACGTAGAAATAGTAGATTATTAAGTGAACGTTTGGTTGCATGCGGGAATTCGTAATTCCCATAAGATGTCATTTCCCAAGAAATATAAGTTCTTACTGTTTGGTAACAAGTAGGAAATGAATTCCCACTGAAATTTCCAATTACCAGGGGGCTAGCTAGGTAAGCCATTTCCTCCATGCATTTTGTAGGAATTGGAAATTCCCATAAATTCTGAATTCGCATGATTTTGTTTGTCAACTAAACGACCACTAGTTTATTTTCCCCTTTTTTCATTACTCTTGTATTTTTTTTTTTTTTTTTTTTTTTTTTTTTTTTTTTGGCATATAGGAGAATAATTAAAGTGTAGCCCAACAACTAGATGAAAGTTCAAGGTAGAAACAAAAAAAGCAAGTCGAGAAGAAAGTCAAATGGAAAAGAATACTAGGGAGTAATAGCTACAACTCCTGATTTCCTGGAATCAAGCCAAATAGACTTTAATTTGCATGAAGAGATTCCAACATCTTATTTCCATTCACATCACAAAGTCGAGTGACTAAACACGACTGACTTAAATGTTTCAATGTCCTTGAGACTTTCAGGCTTATTCAGCTCCTACTTTATGCCGGCCAAATAACAACCAACTTACTGATTTCGGCCGTACCTATTAATTAATTTTGCTACCAGCTGCTTATATATTCTTTCTAGATCATTATGAGAGGATTATGATAGAATGCCCTTAGACTAATAAAAGTTTAAGATTTTTCTTGATGGGGACTAAATAAAAGTTGAAGTTGATATACATGGTCGTTGCTGATGATCTTTATGCATGTCTTAATATGGTCTTTCATGTGAAAGGTCTATGAGTTTCAAATGTGGAGCATATATGTACTACGTGGATCAAGATTTTCTGGAGTTATTTTTCCTGGATTCTGTGAAGTTTACTTGAAATGAAAAATAAATTTATGAATGTATTTTTTTAAATAAGGGAAAACACTACATGGTAGAGTGATGTTTCCATTTCAAGTAAACTTTAGGGAATTCCAGGAAAAATAAATTAAGAGGATCCGGATCCGTACTACATACGTATATCATTACGACCAAAAGTTTAATTATATTGTAGATAGACCCATGTAAATTAAAGATTTTATATCTGAATTTTGAGTTCGGAGTAGTTATAAATTAAAGGGAT
This sequence comes from Spergularia marina, assembly GCA_963680865.1. NCBI lineage: Eukaryota > Viridiplantae > Streptophyta > Magnoliopsida > Caryophyllales > Caryophyllaceae > Spergularia > Spergularia marina. The sequence continues at coordinate 21,050,100 of OY804547.1, read as the reverse complement.
TGGATAACGGAGTAGAGGTTAAGGTAAAGGGGAAAACGAGAACAGCTTCTCCTGTGGATAAGGAGGAAGCCAGGAACAAGCTAAGGTGATGGTCTGACCAGTAACTATTACCTTCAAAGTATATATGAGATTATGAGGGATAATTGAAATGAAAAATAGTTCATTTTATGCTAAATCATAGTTTACCCAAACTATTATTAAATATGTTATGTTCTTTAATTTGTTCATCTTCCTATGTTTTTATGACCATCAACACTTGATGATTATTTTGCCCTAATTATTTTTCCGTATGAGTTAATTACCCCCTTTTCTTTTTATGTTCTTTGCGTTTCATGTCAACAAAATTTTAAATAAACCGTAAAGAATCTAATGAAACACAGGGACTTAAGGAGTACTGACTATTACTCCAAGTAATTAAATTAAAGCAACTCATAGATAGTTTGACCAACAAAAATGTAACAACCCTAAATTTCGCTATCTTTAAATACAAAAATAAAGGATTGTTATGCCGCCATTGACTGCCAAGTCAACGGCAAGGCTAATTTAAAACAAGAAGAACAAATGACAGCGGAAGACTTCTAGCTGAATCTACAAACACTACGCCAAAAAGTGGATAAGACACCGAGTACGAAATGAAATAGACACCGGTCATACCCGGTGTCTGGACTGCCGGTGTCTATGCATAAGACACCGGTTACTGTAAGAAAACCCGGTGTCAAAGGTAGCACATAAGACACCGGTTGGGATAAAAACCGGTGTTTTACGTGTGATTTGGATCTGGTCAAAGAAGAACATTAGACACCGGTTATGACCCTAACCGGTGTGTTATGTGCACCAAATTTTCAAAAAAAAAAAAAAAAAAAAAAAAAATAGAAAAGGCGTGCACGAAAGGAAAAAAAATTCCAATTTACTATTATCATTATCAAATTCAAAATTGAACAAAGTTAATACAAATCTGAAACTTGACAAAACAATAGAAATTTTTGCAATGGATTGGTTAATACATTACGCATTTGCTGGTAATTAATATCTTCCGCAATTGCTTCTCTTGTTCTTGTTCTTGTTCACAAACTTGGTGTTCTCCTTCAAGTTCTTGTTCTTAATCTTCCCCACCTCATCTTGCTTGACCTTCTTGTTCTAGTACTTTTTTTCCTAACACATCTCAAGATCGATTCTCAACATATAGAAAATAAGTATAGCATCATAAGACATGACATGTTAATTGGCGGAGTTTGAAAGGAGAGAAAAAAATCATAACTCCACTAAAACCACACTCAGAGATCTAAACCCCCTGACAATAAAAACACCTACCACGTCAATAATCCAACATAAAAAAAAATGAAAACATTACAAAACCCACAAATTAAACCTTATCAAGCCTTCATATCATAAATCCAATAAGTCAACAAAAAAATTACACAAAAATGTTAAAAAAGAAGAAGTGAAAAGACGACAAGAGGGTTAATAAGCTTCATCAACAAGGACAAAGGTTGTCCAATACCACCAGGAGAGCGCCCAAGATTGTGATTTTGTTATCAGGGTTTGAGCGTGATGAGAATGCCATGATTCCTCATTTTTCTTTGGAGATTTTTAAAGAGAGAGAAAGTTGGGATGTATTGATGATGGAAGAAGAGGAGGCGACATGAAGGAAATGGAAGCGAGAGAAGAGGTTACACAATTAAATTGGAGAATATGGGCAGATAGGGGCGGAGAATCCAAAGAAAATGATAAGTTAGGTTTTTTTTTTTTTTTTTTTTTTTTTTTTTTTTTTTTTTTGGTACATAATACACCGGTTTTTACAAGAACCGGTGTCTTATATGGATTTTTTTTTTATTATTTCTTATTTACCTTTTCTTTTTGAAACTTATTTCTTATTTACTTTTAGGAACACATAAGACACCGGTTGCCTAATGACCCGGTGTCTTAAATTGCTTTCAACACCGGTTCATACGTAACCGATGTCTAATCTTCCTCTAACACCGGTTATTAACATTCCGGTGTAATTTTTTAATATTTTTTTCGTTGGGGTAACATATGACACCGGTTTTACTCAAAACCGGTGTCATAAGTCCAATTTTTTTTTTTTCTGGTAACCTATGACACCGGTTTTCTTATAACCGGTGTCATATGTCCAATTTTTTATTCTTTATTATTTTTTGCTAAGTGAGGAATTGCGCGCAAATCGACTGGGGAAGCATTTGACACCGGTTGATTGAAAACCGGTGTCTTATGTTTTTCAGACACCGGTTCTAAGCCTACCGGTGTCATATTTACCGGTGTTAAATGCCATTTTTGGCGTAGTGAAAACGGGAATTAAACCAAAAGATAAACTACAAATCGTCCCCAATGCAAATATGTGACGACTCATCAAAACGTCCAACATGCAATGACGCTTCAACCATACAATGCATCTCAATCTGCAAACCTGTCAACTGCGCCACCAAAAGGATGACACAGGCCCCAGAATAGGGTAGGGACACAACCCAAAACAAAGAACGTCAGCACAGGCTGAGTAAGACATTTAAGCGACACAAAAGAATTAAGATACGCGCCTTACTGGCGCGTAGCTAACAAAGAATAGACAAAGCTACGCAAAGGAGGCAAGAGCCTGAAACGGGGCCTGACACGAGTCGTGCTCAAGTCAGTGAGCTCGAAAATACAATGTAACAACGAACACGGCTCGTGTACCCAAGACACGAGTCGTGTAGAGCGCGCACGTGGTATTCATCACCACAATAATCTTTGTTTATCTTTCTTTAAGTAATTTATTTGCGCAAGGGTCCTACCCCAAGCCGATCCAACACTAGAGCATCGAGAATAAAACGATCCTAAAGACCCGAGTGTGCACACCCCTCCTAGGGGGACGGTAGGACGCACAGTCCCTAAGAGGAAGTCATTTAGGAGACTGGTAGCTGATCTCCGGCCTAGCTACATATACCTTGATCAGAGGTTAATCGCTCTAGGTGGTTTAAACATCATAAAACACGTATAGTTATATATGTATAAATAGATACATCTTTAATCCGTCTTAAGTACGTTATTCACGCATAGTAGCTTGATTTATAAACAGTCAAAGCTGAAACAAGAATATCAATAGATGATCAATAACAATAATCAATGTAGGAGGTCAATAGATGCTCAAGAGGTGATCAAAATAGATAAACAATGACAATAGGCGATAGATATTCAAGTTATAGAATATGAGCAATAAATTGAAGCAAAGATGAATGCGAAGGATTGTCATGATGTGAAATGAAGCTCAAGCTTACGAGGGTCAACGTTCTTACCTTTCAACGCTATCAGACAAGATTACGAACTACACCTCCTTGAATCCACAACTTAGGTACCCAATCAATCACAAACTCAAACGATAATCTCCTAATTCACAAGGTGTATCCATAAGTCATAATTTTCACAATTAACACTAATCTATAATGAGTCCAAAAGGAGACAGTAGTAAATAAACATGAATAACGTCTACCTCCGGTATCGGATGACCACAAAATTTGATTCATAAAAGGTTATGTCAGGAACGTCCCCTCCAAATTTCGTTCACAAACTCCAAGCGGATCAACGGGAATAAATCTCACACTGAACCATAAACATGAATTAGGGTTTATTCACGAATTCTGATATAACTTTTGATACACAAATCTAGGCCTTACCAAATTTGTATATGTTGTCAAAAATAGGGTTAGGAACATCTCCACAAAATCTTGTCCCAAAATACCTTATGAGTCAACGGAAATCATCAAAATACCGAGAGGGCAGAACAGTTCTTGGTAGATAGACACAGCTCCACTAAAACACCTCTACAGAGAGCATCCGGTGGAATCTTTGAACAATCTACATGTTGATGGATTCGTATCGAAAACACGGTTCTAACGCCATAAACCAAGTCTTAATAAAAGGTTGTATGTGAGAGTTGTGTGTATTTGAAGTTGACACAGTTGTGCTGAAATCTTATGCGGATGGGGGCTAAGAGAATGAGAGAGATGGAGAAGAGGGGGGCCGAATGACTGTCAAGGGGAGCTAGGGTTTTCTTTATTTTTTTTCATAAATGGGTATTAGGGTAGACTCGGGTTTGGACCTAGCTAGTTTGATGGGTTGCGTGATCCACAAACCCGATCCAAATCCGAATGGCTAACGAATCCTCTTGTGTAATTCTATAATCAGAAATCCCATAATAACTCAATCGAATTCCAAATAAACCTTAATAAAACCCTCAATTACATTATAAACGTAACACCCTTAATTATTTAACTTCCCAAAAATACGGGGTGTTACAAAAAAAGTTAACTCAAGAAGTCCACTCGTATGCATACTAAGACGAAGACTAGTGTGGAGTAGAGAGAGAACAAAGCTAAGACAGTCATACAGAGCGCGTGTCAACGTTGTGTGGCTAGACGCGTACGGCCGGTAACACCATACCTGCTGAAGACTTGTCTCTCTCTCAAATGATACTCCATAGACTCACACTTTTGCAAGATGTAGCAACTACCATTAAAATATTTCTACGACTAGCTGGACAACTAACTCATCGATCATCTTAATTTCCCACGTTTTTCATATGAACTTCTCTATAAATATTACTATTATATTATATTCCTCAATCAACCAAAGCTTACTTCTACACTTTGCTTTGATCACGAGAGTGACAAAACTTACCCTCATAAATAATTTGAACGTTGTTTATTATTTTCGGGACTTGAATCCATTATTCCATCCAATTCAGACAATATATAACATTAGTGTTTTGAAATATATATTTATGAATGGTATTGTCTCTTTAGAATGATAGGGTTGAGAAAAAAAATTCTATGATTTGGACGGAGCAATAGCATTGATAGTAATTTAGTATAAGTAAATATAACTCGAAGTGATAAATTTTAATTTTAGGCCAACTCTATCGATATAAAATAGTTAACATTTCAGCTTAAATTTCATCAATAAATGTGACGTTGCATTTCATCTGAATCTCGTTCTAGTGCTTCTAAGTGCTAAAACTAGAATATAGTAATTCTTGTTTAAGACGGTTTCACACGAAAATTTGTCTTAATAAAGATATCGTTTTTATATTCAAAAGAGACACATACATAAATGAATATAAAATCATAAATCATGTCCTCCATAATTCAAGGTGAACTATTCAATCAATAATTACATCATTATCTTAAACCCATTTCACATCTCAAGAAATCCCTCCATAAATCCCCCCCTCCCTCGTGCATTATTCTAGCACAACCAGCTGCATACTCCCCCACTACTCTTCTCTTTTTCTCTCCTCTCTCTTCCCAAAATTCACTTTGAACGTAATCAAGAAGCTTCAATCAGGTTTTCAGAAGATCACCATTAGATTCATATTGTTATGGAGGCTGTTTCAATGTTCACTGGATACACAGACCTGGTATTTATCTCCTTCTACTCCTTTTTCATTTATCTTTTTAAGGGTTTTTTACACACTGTTTTTTTTTTCTTCCTCTTATGCTATGTATTCAATTCATTCATGTTAATAATGTTTCATTTTTTTGAATCAGTGCAAAAAAAAAAAAAGAAGAAACAAACTAATTAAGCAGTGCCACTTTTGTAGAACTTCAAAAACAAAAATAAAAGAAAAAAAAAATAAATCTTGATAATAGTAGTCTAGTAGATCTTGGTGATCTTGGCCAACTCAACATTAATGTGTACAACTGTCCATTACTCATCATAATGAATTAGTAGACAATAGAATCTTTTGGGATTTGTAGAAGTTAATGATCATGCTTAATCATGATTTATATTATTAGAGAGTATTATTAGTTGCTTATATTATATAGTATAATTGATATGATATGATATGATAGGGTTCCCTTTGTATATACTAGCTTAAGGAGTACATAAACTTATTAGCTAATATAAGTTAGATTTTTTGAGTGTAAATTACATGAAGACTAATTGTGATTTGAACATGATTATGCAGGGAATTATGGATGATTTTAGCTTCATGCATCATGTCAACTCTATTGAAGACTTATTCAGACAACCAATTTTACCAACATACAACAACAACAACAACAACAACAATGGGTTTCATCAACAAGTTTTCAACAACAACAACAACCAAGTTCTTAGTTGCAAACGATCAGCACATCAAGTAGCTGATCACACAATTTTCGAAAAACCCGTTTCAAAACAATTGAAGACAAATGATGGCAATCCCCTTAAGATTGATTATTCTTTGTCCAACTCCGAAGATTCATACAATTCTAGTATGCTTTCCTTTGGAAATTGGACCAACAACAACAACGACAACAACGAGAAACCGATTCTTGTTAAGCCTAAAGAAGAGGTCACCACGGGTTCTGATACTTCAATTGACAAACAAAGTTATATTCTTGGTTCCTCTCAACAATTAGTTGCCAAGAGAAACTATAATTCTACCTCTGCTAGCTTGGCACAGTCTAAGGAGCACGTTCTTGCTGAGAGAAAACGCCGAGAAAAGCTCAGCCAGCGGTTCATTGCCTTATCAGCTATCATCCCTGGACTTAAAAAGGTACTCAACTAATTTCGATGTTACAAATCTTGCAAACTTTTGCATGAACCCGTTTCATTTACGCTTTATTTGCTAGCAATATTTAGTTGGTAGATCGACCTTTAATTAAAACCAAGCTAAAAATTAATAAAGATGGTGACCTAATGAACTGAATTTTGTGAACGTAAGATGGACAAGGCTTCAGTGCTGGGAGACGCCATAAGACATGTGAAGCAATTGCAAGAGAGAGTGAAGATACTTGAGGAAGAAGCAAGGAAGAAAACAGTTGAATCCGCGGTTTTTGTGAAGAAATCTTGGGTCACTGAAGAAGATGTTGAAGAACAATTTTTAGCAAAAGCAAGTTTCTCAAATGGTGGTTCATGTGATGCTCTATTATCCCCAGAAATCGAAGTTAAGTTTTCGGATAAGGATGTTCTTATTAAAGTTCACTGTGAGAAGAAGAATGGGATTCTTGAAAAACTTATGTCACAAGCTATAAAGCTCCATCTTGAGGTGGTAAATAGTAGTGCTTTGGCCTTTGGAGGATCAGCTCTTGATGTAACCATCATTGCTCAGGTAATTCCTTGCTTAATTCTCTCCTTAATTGAAGCTCAAATTAGTACCACGATGAAAGTAAAACCTAGGGCTACTAATTAAGAAACATAAAGGCCGGGCACAATAATAATAGATTTACGTATATCTGATCTCTCTTATCTTAATTGCGTTAGAGTTTGTCGGTATGCATGCATGTAACTAAAATGACCCCAATCCCAAAATTTTAACTTCTTTGATCAACAAAAATGACTTTAATTTGCTTATATGTTCATAGTGTCCCCAATTCCCTTCATACATGAATCTATATATGTCCAAATAAAACAATCAAATGTTGTCTTTAATTTACTTTGTTTCATCTAGAGTTGTTAACCGAATTCGATCCATTTTGGTTCTATCACATGCATGAAATACATACTCTACTACTCCGATATATTTAGTGTTCAAATATACAATGTAATCAACAAGCTACGAGTTTCCTGTGTCTCCTAATTCTTGACTTGAAGATGATACAACTATACAAGATGACAACGTGTCATCGGGTGATATCAACCTGTTCGGTTTTATTAGTCATTCGATTAATACAGATCGTAATTTGTCGTTCGTTCACTCCATAATTTTTGCTGAACATTTCATGATTCTTTTCTTGCAGATGAAGGATGAATTTAGCATAACAGCCAAAGATCTCTTAAGACATTTGCATGCTGCCCTCAAGAGCTTAATATGAACAAATTAGAGAGGAGAAATTACCCTTCATTCAACAATCAAAGACTCATATATCGATCACCGCGACAGTGTCAAGCTTAATTAGTACTAATGTCTAGTGTAATCTACTGTAATGTCGATTTTCATCATCTAATCATACCCTTAGATTACTATACATAATTTAGCCTGTTTCTATCTTAGGGTTCATATTGCGGAAGGGTTTTTTCCAACTTTTTTTGCATGGTCTTACCAGACCGTGTTAAGTAATTACCCTTCTGTTACTAGAAATGACCTAGAGCTTTCACTTGGCTGTTTTTTTTAGGGGTATGAGTTAACGATGAGTCGATGATGATCATACTGTAAATTATTTTTACGCAGTGTCAAATGCGTGCATGTAGTGTGTGATTTTTTAAGAGTTCATTCTTGCATTGCCACCCTCTTTTTCCTTCAACAAAATGTGGTTTCTATTTTATTTAATTTAAATTTACAACAATGATCGTTTTCTATGTTACAAGTACAACAAAGATACCATGATTATTGAACGACAATCTTCGATCAATTCCACTATCACATTCTCATCATATAATACGACTCTCCCACTTTCATTATCTCATAGGGTTAAAGTACAGTACGGTTTTTATAACTAGAGGATTCATTTTTAGCGAGCCAAACACGTACATATATGAGAAGTTGACGATACCCACACCAACATTCCTTTCTTATTCTTACTAGGATGAATGCCCGTGCATTGCACGGATCTCTTAATAATGATATCTATTGTTAGCCGATCCCAAATTATTTTGGGAATAAGACTTGATTGTTCTTGTTGTTGTGGTAGATGTAATAAATCTGAATTATACTTCTATCTTTATGTTGGAAGAAAATCAACAATATAGATAGACTAAATTGTGCATGAAAAATTCTAGTGTACTCATCCATGAAGAATCCACTTTGTTAAGTCTTGATATTTTAAATATTGTACCATGCAATGTGGATATTTATGGCGTCTTTTTAAAATTCAAAGTCATATTACTTACAATTCAAACTACTTAATTAACAATGAAAAGTAGATTAATGATTATCTCTTGTTACCGTGGTGCCATGATGATTCTACGATATGTAGCGATATAATTATTATGTTCTATGATTTGATTATTATGTGTTTTACATAATTGATTAAATACTTAACATCGATGGGTCATAAGGTTGGTAAAACTGATCAATGGGTCCTAAGATTGGTAAAAGTGTGATACAAATTTAATTTAGATAGGACTATAAGAGTTATAAATTTAATTTAAGTAAGATTATAATAGGGCCATATAATTAGAATAAGTTCATCATATAATTAGAAGAAGTTCATCAATGAATTATATTCATTTAATTTAAAACCAATATGTAATACCATGATAAGAGTGAGTTGACTCCAAAAGAATGAATACTATGACAATAAAAAGTAGATTATGTTAAAACCAAAGTTGTCACTATTTATTTACTCTTTGGTTACCACAAAAATACCTATATTTAATTAATATTATTTCGATTAGTAATATTTAATTGCTTAAACTCTCTAAAAACACTCTAAAAACAATCGGTCATTGTGGAAGCTTAAAAAAAGTCTCATTTAATAATATAGAAAGATTATATATATATACCCGAAAATTGTTAATGATAATCCAACCAATTCAATCGTAAATCAAAACCTTCAAATTTTCAGGCTAGGTTGTTACATTTGAGACCTAGCTAGGGCCTCAATATCCCACTTGCCTATTCTCTTAACTTTTCTGTCACTTTCTTAATCGAGTTGATAGAGTAAGCAGAAAATAGAATAAGATTAACAAACCCCTAAAGATCAAATTGTTAAGTCACGTATGAATAAGGTACAAAATTCGGCTGCACTCACTGTCATAGCTGGTCCAAGCTATGCTGATCTCTATTTCTGATACATATTTATAATCTATAAATAATGTCACACTACAAGAAACATCTAAATCTAACCTAATCATTAATTAATAAAATGTATGTATATATTATGCTAGATAGCTAATTCATACATAATCTTTAGGATTTGGCTCTTGCATAACTACTTGATCCAAATAATCTCAACAATGCAAGCTTCCAAGACTCCATTGACTGTTGACTATTCTTATCAGGATGGATGTGTACGTATCACGTATGTGTAGGGAATGTAATCTATACGTGTAGATACGAAGAGATATTCAGATATACTATACTTGAAGCCAAGATCTGAAATCGGAATTACATACTTTTATACTATTTCACTATTATTAGATTAGATAATATATATATATGGCGATTGGCAAAGGCCAAGGTTGATTTAGCTAAATCGATCTCTTAGAGATTTCGGATTTGAGTTTCAGATAATGCAATGATATTGCAAAGGGGAAGCTTAATTGACATCTTGATCAATCAAAACGTTATAATTGGCATGGGTGGCAATAATCTATACTAGTATATATTAATCGAAATATATATGAGTGACTGAGTGAGCTTAATTGGTACCCGATTGTAGTGCATGACTTGTCTCAACTTTTCCGTGAAGCCACACAAATTTATATATAAATATGAATATATGATGATATCCGGAATACAATACATACTTTTATATTCAAGAAAGTTACCATGCATGATTTTACCAGCAGGTTAGATTCAATGTACTAATTCAAATCCGGCCAAATTGGTTGGTGTTGCAAATTCATCCTTATTTCATTGTACGTTCATTATGGAAGAGGTTAAAAAAACCCAAGTTGCACGAGTGGAAGGCAACGGGAATCTGGTCAAGATGACAAGCTAAGATTATATTCTTCTTGACTGAATATTGCATGGGCTGTTCTAATAATCTACTAAATAATTCTTAATTTGTCGATAATCAAACAAAAATAATGTCACGACGAATGAGAATTTAATTAAATCGTAGAAGATCAAACCCGGATCTCAAAATCTCAACCTACTTAATTGTTGTCGTATTATTATTGCATATTAATTAGGTTTATTAAATTGAATAATAATCTATCTGCATCACTAATTCAACAGCGAAGTACGCATATATATATATATATATATATATATATATATATATTTCCAGCAGCTTAATTAAATAGTGTATATGTCGTCGAGTTGATGGTTGCATACTTGCATTGATTTGGTTGGTACTTAATTAGTTGGTAGTCAGACATACAGTCACTAGCTAGTTATTAGCTAAGTTCTATCTACTGTCAATGCTAGTCTGATAAAACGTTGGATGCTCTTTTATAATTTAAGGGTATGTTTGGTATCATTTTCAGTTTGCAGTTTTCAGTTTATTTGAAAACTAAAGTCCCGTTTTTGAAAATCAGAAAAATGGTTTTCATTTTTCAGTTTTCATTTGACTATTGTAGAACCAAACAATTTAAATTTAATTTTGTAACTTATTTAACTAAATTTTTTACGCAAAAAAAAACAAAAACTGAAAACGGCAGTGATATCGAACGGGCCCTTACTTGCTCAGTTGCTTGTTAGTGTTCTTGTGTTCGGCCTCTCGAGTAAAAGTTTAATTGTGTGATTTGGTAATGTCACCTCTATATGTCTTTACGTATATAGTTATTACCCTTGGATTTGGTAACATTAGTTCTTTATTACCCTTGGATTTATCTTAATTAAGCGAGTAGTATTGGGAGCTTATTAGGCCGATTCTACTCAAAATTAAGAGTACGCCGAAGTTATAGTTAAAATGTTCTTTTTATAACAGACAAGTAAGAGGCGGTGTTGACCCCGTTACTAGTGTAATTCTTTTTGAATTATAGAAAAAAGAAGGAAAGAGTTTGAATTATAGGAAGATCTTTGAAAAGATTCCAAATGTCGTATACCTAATGTTGCTTGTTTTTGTCTCATTTAAGTCATTTTCTCTTCTAATCGTCCAATAACTTTGTTGGCACATAATTTTCAAGAGTCTTCTTCATCAATTTTCCCACCAATTATGTTGTTGTACTGTTGCGAAAGAGGTTGTCATCTGAAAATGTACCTTAAATTTTGTTTGAGGCCAAAAAAGTCAACATGCTAAAAAGTGGTGATATGGACTATGTAAGTATCAACTATCAAGTCTGTAGGCATTGAAGCACCGACTTTTGCAGGTCACTGGTTTATTGATGTACTAGATGGATTGATAAGCTGAGGTTATTAAAAATACATTACAGTAAAAGCTTTATATATTCCTAACATATTGTTGTCTGTGGTTCACTTTACCAAAGGATAAAAAGATCGAGAAATTTACATACGGAGTATATAATACCGTTTAGTTTCGACAATTTTTAGATGGTACGTAGACTTTGACGAATGTTAAAAAAAAGTGATATTCTTATCAACTCCCTGCTTATCTATCTAAAATAGATATGGACCTTTAATTTTGAAGAGCATATCATCTAATCTAATATATATGTAATCCTGAACCCGCTCAATTTCCACGCTGACACGTGGCATATAATAATGTTATTATATTGTAAATAAAGTTTATCCAAAATAGGATATGGTAAGTAGATACTATATGGTAATATTATTGTAATAAAATAACATTATTAATCACTTGATTGATGGAAAATAGTTATGTAATATAGTAATTACTTGATTTATGGCAATTTGATCAAATATCCACGGGTGTTTCAAAATTAGACTTTGGATTTTGAAATGCGACTTTTCATCTAATTACATACCTTACAAATATCCCTCGAGTGTTCGAAATGAGATCTTAGGTTTTGAAAGGTGATTTTTCGTGTAATTACATTACGAATATCCTACGGGTGTTCGAAGTGAGATTTTAGATTTTGAAAGGTAACTTTCCATCTAATTACATGACAAATATACCACGGGTGTTCGAAACGGGATTTAGATTTTGAAATATAACTTTCCATCTAATTACATTAAAAAAATTCCAATGGTGTTCGAAACATGATTTTAGGTTTGTAAATGTGACTTTCCATCTAATTACATTACAAATATCCCACGGGTGTTTGAAATGAGATTTTATGTTTCTGAAAAAAAAATTCGTTTACATAATTTTAACATTTAAACATAAGTAGCCCGGGCATTGCACGGGCCATCAAACTAGTGTACATTGTTTGTAGAAGTTACTAGTATGTATTATTGTATTAGTAGTCTATATTTGAATTGTTCCCATGTTTTTTTTTGGTGTCACATCATTTTAAGGGGAAAGGAATACCGTGGCTCATAGTGCAACTAGATTTTGTTCCTTCACGAGGGAGGTAATTACTCCTGCAAACGATTTTTTTTCCAATTCCAAGCCATTTTGATTTTGGTGGCTTTAGATCTAAGATTAGAAATATTATTGACTTATTGTAATTATTGATGCTTAAAGTACAATATAAGTCAAAACTTAACGATTCATAAGAACTTAGGTGATAGTATATAGAATAAAATGAGAATATTCAATTCAGAAGTGCCACGTGATTTTTTCAAAAGTAAGAAATTGGATGAAGAAGTCAATCATACCTGATTAAGCTCCATCCACTCGTTTTTTTTGGGTTCATATATAGGAGTAGCTAATGTTGCGTGAGGTGGAGGCAAGGTGGTTTCCTAACCACCAGGCCAACCTTAATTCTCATTCCGATCCACTCATCATAATAAGACACTGAACTCACCCGACATAAAAAAAAAAAAAAAAAAAAAAAAAAAAATCCACCCTAGGTTTTTGCTATTGGGCTAGCTTATCAGAAACAACGGGTTTATACTCTACTAGTATGTATTAGTCCAGGTGCCAACCAATTTTGGAAAAAAACATTATTGCCGATAAAAAAAATACTAATATTGATTTACTAAATTATAAAGTAGATCACGTGTCACGTCAGTCTAACACCCTGAAGGTCTTCGGTTCAAACCCAGGCGACGCCACTTCCTCTTTTTTTTTTTTTTTTCAAAAAACGACGTCGTAGTGTCGTACACCCAAGGCGGCAAAATTCCGGTCCCACATCTCCAAACCGTATAACCTGAATTCCTCTAATCCAACACATTTCAGCCAATAAGAACTCAGAATTATCTTAATCTCTCATCTCATTGGTCCACGTCACCTCCGAGAACTTTCTAAAATTAATTAATCTAATTTTTTCCGAGTAAACATATAAAACCATGTCCTAAATCAAACAGAAAAAACTGGGGTGGTGATTGATAATTTTATATATTTATCTTTCTCCGTAATTTGATCGTCATATTCAAAACCTCCTAATAAAACTAAATTGGTTATTAAAATCAATCAAAGTTTTAATCTTTTAATTGTATTTTAACTTAATTACATAATTATAATAATGGGTCGTCAATTAATTTTCTGGGGTTTAAGTTACGCTTTTGTATTAACAACAATGGTGATGATTGTTCCTTCAACATTGGCTCTTGCTTCATCATCTCCTGATGTTAATGTTAATGTTAATCCCCCTTTTCCTAAAGCTATCTCTGTAAGTTTTTCTCTCTCCTAATTTAATTTTATTTAATTTCTAGTATTGATTGATTTTTCATATGAATTATTTAATTTCTAGTATTGATTGATTTGGTAAAATTATGTTTTTGGGCATTTGATGATTATTTAATTGTACTTTGATTGGATTTTTGTGGGTTTTAGTCGAATTATTAATGTGATCGAGGATCAAGGTTGACCTAGTGGTTAGAAATTCAACCTGCCTTGGGGGCGGTCATGGGTTTGAATCCTTATATCCCCACCCCCGCAAAATTAAGTGCTCCTCTGTGCCGAAAAGAAAATTATTCGTGTGATTGATTAGAAACTGTTTTAGGATTAAATTTGAATTCTTTTGCAAAGTTTTTAGCTGTTTTGGTTGATTGGTACTTGAGATTTTGGGTTGCAACCGTTTTGGGTGTGGTCTAATTTTCATTATTGCAGTTTTTGGTGTATGTTGGGAATTTTCCTCCTAATTTGTTTAGCTAGGAAAATAGATTATGTTGAAATTTGGTATTTGGGATTGGTAGAGTTGAATGTTTCAGCAGATTTCAGAAAGTTGGAGAAGTTTGGGTTTAATTGTGTTAATGGTATGTACTTAATTAATGCAGGATTTGAAGGAAGCTATAGTAAAGGGATTAGGGTTTCAAGCAGATCATTTTAAGATTTCCGGGTTTGATGTGAGAGATATATTGGTTGGACAATCGGTGGCTTATGAATTTGATGTCGAAATTGACAACAAGGTGCTCCCGGTTAAGCTCCTTGAGGATGTAAATCGATGGGAGTACGTTGATTTGCCTATATTTCGAGTAGAAGAACCTGTTAGTTCCGGGGTGGAGAATGGTTTGATTGAGAAGAAGAAAGAGGATGTAAATGTAGGTCCAGTTTTAGCTCCATTTCAGCTTGCAGGTCCAATGGAACTTTGGATTCAGGACGGGAAAGATATGAGGATCTCATTGCCGGTATGTCTTTTGTCATTGTCTCTCAATGTCGTGAATTTATGTTTCTGTTTATACTCAGCAGGATTTAGGTTTGCAAAACAGTGCTCTTACAGTCTTATGTTGTGTTTTTGTTTAAGCTCATATGCCAATTGCATCGCCATGTTGTATATTGTTTGATGACTTTTATGGGAGCACTATGCTTCTGTGTTGCAACTTGATCCCTTAATAAACTCATAGTTGTTTACATTCGAATGTTCTTGATTTCTGAGAGCTGTTTGAGCTGGCTGTATTGGGTTATTCTTTCGATGGATAAGCGTCACACTCACACCTGCTTAACTGATAGTCGAGTTTGATAAGGAATCAAATGAGATTTGTAGCCTTGTAGCTCATAAATCTTAAGAAAATTAAATAAGTAGCTTGCTATCCTTAGTCAAAGTTCATTGTCTCAACTGTTTGGTGAATTTCCATTGCTCACATCTAATCAACAAATTCATGCACTAGAATCTGATGAAGTGCAGGAAAGTCTTGTATGGTTTTTTTTATTCACTTTTGTTCCGTCTTTGTTGTCTAGCGTGTTTGATTAAATGTTTTCTCTCTTTTGCTATTATGCAGCATGATGTGGATGCTGGTGTTTTGAAGAAAGTCATTCTTGCGGAGGGAGCTGTGGTTACAGTTAAGGGTGCTAAGTCGGTTAGCTTGCGCCAGCCCCTTGATCTTCCATTGCCCCTTAACGGGACTCAAAGTGGTTTTGCTTCTGGTCTTGTAAGTTTAGCAGAGCATCTACGCCATGCTTCTCGTGCTAAAGATTCGCCCTTGCTCTCTCTTCGTGTGGTGGGCCCTACCTCTCTGACATCCGCCTCTCCTTCCTCACCTTCCTCTTCTAACCGCTTGAAGCTTAAACGCCTTGCACCTGGTCTTGTTGAACTGTCTTCACCATCAGTCGACAAAGCAGCCTTTGAAGCTGCCACTGCCATTAATCTCCCAAGCGAAGTTCCTACCCTCCTGACACCGAATCAATTCACCACATTGTGGCCTGTGACCTCTCTGAATGGCTCCCACTCAAACTTGCTTGGTCTGGAGAAACTGTTATCTTCGGTTTTGGGTCCCAAGGCCAACAAGAAAGGTTCTTTCAGGCTATTGAAGGCAGATGTATCTGCTCAGACCTTCCTGAAGATAGGATTTGGAGTGGAGAAGAAGCTTGAAGACGGATTCAATCTTGAAGGATTTCCTGAGTGGAGGACAAAACCCGAGAAGGTGAAGATGCACTTTGAGGTGCTTGCTAAGCTCGAAGGTGACAAAATTGTACCTGAAAAGGTTATGCAAGTTAATCCTGTTATCATAGAGGACGCAATCGCCCCTAGTGTCCTTACAGGAAATGTCACGATGTCCAAAATGCCCATAATCTACGAGCCCTCAAACCCGTTCACCTTGTAAGGTGTACACTGTTTTCATTTTGATCAGGAGGTTGTAAACATGAGCTTTTCTTGTTTCGTTTTTTGGTATGCTCCCGTTTTAGATCTGTGGAGATGTTGTAACTGTGTGGTGGTTCAACAATGTAAATTAACTTATATATAGAAATATGCGGAAATTGTCTTCTAATTTCTATTGTTTGCTGGTGCTGGTTGTTAACGTATCTCACGAAGTGCAGAAACTCTCTCACCTTCTAAACCTTCTTATTATCGGACTGAGTTGTTAAAAGTCTTGTGACAGGAGCATCAGATAGAACAATGCACAGAAACTAGACAGTGGAGTTTTAACACCGACAGACTTGAGGTACGTACAATTTTACATTGTTTCTAAAACGAGTTATCAGAATTCAGGACAGTCAGACCTGTTCATGGTCATACAGTGACCGCAAAGTATATGTGTCGGGCCCAAACCGGTTGCTTGATCCTCTACGAATATCAGCCATAAGCCTTGCAGCATAAACAGCCATGCCAGACCCTGGTCTGGGCACAAACACTTCCATCTCTTCATATAATGTAGCCCCAGGAACCAAACTTTCCTGCTGAGACTCTCTTGCATTCAGTTCACCTAGCAGCTTGCGTTTCTGATGACTGCGCCATGCTGCCTGTATGTAGCAAGCAGCCCATGTTCGCCACTGGTGGGAGTAAAATCTCAATGTGTTCTTGAGTTCTCTGCTATGCAATCTGCGAAACTGCAGAGCTGAAAACTTCAGGTCATTGGCCTCAAGGGAGAATACTTCGACATCAGTGACAGCCTTCACAGTAAATGTAGAGGATGGGAGGATGCCGTTAGCAGGAGGGTCAAGAGCCCATGTCAATAGCTCTTCGCCACAGATTTCTCCTGGCCCTATTTCTGAGGAGTTGAAGAAACCAACACGGCCACCCCCAGTGGTGCAAGAATCGATATATCCTCGTACTATGAAGAGCATATCTGTGAGAGGGTCACCTTCTGAAATGATCAGTGTGCCTTCTGTGTATAGTATTGGCTTCAGTCTCTCGCAGATTGCGTCTAGCAAGCGATCATCCATTTGGTTGAACAAAGGAACCTGTTGTGTGACAGCCAAATTCACAATCATTCAAGTGCTTTCAGTATATGTAGTAGTATAGGACAAGTGAGACTGTGATAAGAGTCATAAGACGAATAGCTTACTCTGCGAACTAAGTCAAGACAGACGTATCGTTTGATCTGTCTACGAAGATCTGGAGGAAGTCCTGTCAGAAGGCCTTCTTCATCAATTCCTTGGGTAGCCACCCACCTGTATCGGTCATACTTCCTTATACATTCCCTCAGGTCTGGAGGTAGCTGCCTGTGGTGCATCCATTGCTCTGTGTCATTCCTCTCCACAATGTATGAGTCCAGTCTGGCAGTCGCAGACAACAGGTAACTCTGACAGTTGTATGAAATAAGCATCAGTAAATTAGAATAATGTGCTCTGATTTAGT
This sequence comes from Spergularia marina, assembly GCA_963680865.1. Lineage (NCBI taxonomy): Eukaryota > Viridiplantae > Streptophyta > Magnoliopsida > Caryophyllales > Caryophyllaceae > Spergularia > Spergularia marina. The sequence goes on along the minus strand of OY804547.1, from coordinate 21,032,031 downwards.
TGCACATATACTGGCTGAATTAATGTAGGAAGCACAATGACAAGCCTGCAAACTAGTGGTTAGGCTTCTTAAGAAAGCTGTGCTAATTTGTAGGTGCTTACCTGAACATTTCCTATAAGCAACGCGTAGTTAATAAGCCCCAGAGTTACAACCATCATTGAAAACCAGTTCTCTCCTATGTAGATGCTTGTTATAAGATTTTGCCCAAGGGAGCTGCATATAAATTCTAATTAGTAAATAGAAGAATTTCAGACAAACCAGAAGAAACATGAGTAGAGTCCATCAGGAAGTCGGTGATCAGGCTGATCAGAGAGTTGTGGTGTGTACCAGAGAGTCATTAGTCCCCACCACATCGCATAGAAAAGCTTGTAGAAGAATGTGACTGAGGTAGCACTATTTGTTATCCCATCTGAATATATACCAAATTGATAATAATTGCCATCAGGTGAACACAGGTATGTAATGTTGCTTGATTGAATCCAACCATTTCGGCTCTGGTTAGTTGTCATGTCACAATCGAAGAACCGATATTCACATATGTTGCTACTATCCTGAGTACACAAACTTCTCCAGCATGATAACTGTCTCTGTACAGCCAGAAGATACCAGCAGCATCCTGCAATCTTCATTTAAATAATTCCGGGAATAAACAGTCAGATTAATGGCCTGAACTACACACACATGAAAGCTTAATAATATATCAAGACAGCGGATCATAGAAAACCCGAGTCCTAGACAGGACAAAGTCCTTTCACTAACATACTCACATTACTGGTTAATATGATGAAGAGCATGTTATAAGCAGCGCCAAACCATGCTGTTCTCCACACAATTCCAGTCGCTGCTGCGATTTTTATAGAGAGAGGATAGGCCAGAACTAGTCTCAGGAAGAACTGCACCAAGGGAATGAATCTCAGGGCTGTTTTGTAGTCTGAGATCATTATGCCTCTGATTTTGGGGATGAATACCCAAAAGTACACCTGAAATTTATATGAATGCTTAAAAAATAAGCAAATAGTTCAAAAGAACACAACTTTTTCAGCTGGAAATGAGTAAATCACAAGAATTATCTTCATTTTGAACCGAAAGAAGCAAAGTCCATCACCTGAGGAAGGGGTAATGCAGCAACTACATCAATCCAAAAGCCGGATTTCATGTACCTGACAGCAATCTTCCAAGGGTCTAAAACTAGTTCACCTCGACCAAATACACGAGAAGAAGGATCCACAAAAGCAGTCCGAAACTGAACAGCTATATTGATAAGGTACAACACATCAGTAACTGATCTGATGACTGTCAAATTCTGTTGAAGTTCCCAGCTTTCAGCTGTGCAGAACTCTGACTTCACTTCAAGAACCATCAGGAAAAGAGGGTCTATGAATAGGGAAACTATGCATCCTGTCAAGAACAGTTTATTCCATCTGCGCGCAATGTCTCCAGCAGGATCAATTAGTCCATGATCCCTGATCAGTGTACAATCCTCTGATAAATTTCTGAAGCAAGCTTCTGCTTCCTCATCACTCTCCATTGTCTTGAATCAGATTTTCTGTCAGAAGTTCCCTGTGTTTCCTCTTAACCATCTATAAATCTTCATCTTTGTTTATATGGCAGTTCATTCACAAACAAAGCTTGTAGTAGAATCGGACTTGGAAGCATTACAGCTCATGAGGTCTAACTCTAACACATCATGTATATTTACGGTCAACGAACCTAGGAGGTGTTGTGGGTGCACGAGTTGTTTGCTTTTTTAAACACGTAAATATTGCCTAAATAAATGAGATTTTTAAAAAAAGCCGTACTTGCATATCAAGAAGGCTACCTCAGTTTTACAAAGCTAGATTCGCCCCTCCTTTCTGTCAACTCAAAGTGACCATTAACACTTCCCAAGAATTCCTAATGGCATGATTCGTACCGTACGAGGAACAACCGAACAAGTAATAAGATAATTTGATTCTTTAAACAAATGGGAAGGTAGGAGAAATATAAACATCAAAGTTTGGAAATAATGTACTCACTGTCTGTAGGAAACAATAAAAACATAAAGAAATAGACATATCTGTTTGGATTAGCAAATAACTTGGTCTTAATTAAAGTTGTTAAGTGGTGTGCTCCTTCATATGTTGTCATGTAGGTAAGTAACTACCAAACTTGCTAAAATTCTTTCTCATGGCATCATTCATCATACTAATGATGATGATATCAACAACTAACTACCCCCAACATATGAAACCAACAAATTAACTAGCCACTCCATTATAAATTATGATACTCCGTGAGTCCGTAGTATCTACCTCACTATCAAATGGTGTATGTCACTTTCACATTCTTCTTGAAGTAAGTCTAGGGTTTGACAACTTATCGAACGTCTGTACAATATTTTACCTGAAATGATTTACCTTGATAGACCCGACACATGATAAACTACTTTCACTCATGTTTCATCTGAATATAATATCATCAATACATCTATGTCATTAGAACTAAAAATTTCAAAACAAACTGAGGCATGAGGCACGGTATTAGAGTAGTTCTTAAATTTCACGAGAATAATTAAAACGTGATCTATAATATGAGTACTCACGAAACAAAAGAGTCCAAATCAAGTCAAACTCATCAAAGTGAAGATGAGTTACTCTTACTAATTTACACCACCCAGAAGAAAACTAAAAACTGCATAGAAACAAAAAAAGAGGCTTGTTAGAGAAGACACAACAGCAAAATCTCAAAGGTAAAATTTCGAGCACTGTTCTTTTGTTCCAATCTAATTATTTATCAAAGCGAATTTTTTTACCATGCTCAATAATTAGAAGTACTGTATTATTATAAGATTGTCTGATTGATGATGATAATGTTAGGAACAAAGCTCACTTGTTTGTTGAAAACTTTGCCTCTTACTTCAATCAATCAATTTTCTCCATTGCCCATCTCATATTTCTCCACAAACCATCATTTGATCTTCCAAGGTTTCAACTTTTTCACTATTAATCATGTTTTTGAGTGATTTTTTTTTCATGTGGGTGCTTGAATTTTGTTGCTTTCTGAAGTGGGTTTGAGTTAAATTTGAGTAATTTTGCAGGAAAGAGGAGAAATCAGAGATTGCATGTGAGATTTTGTTGTGTTGATAGTATTGAGAAGCAGTTGAATATGGCTTTGGAGAGTAAAAATCAGGAAAATGAAAGCTGTGAAGTGAATAAGAATCTGTATCCTCATATTGAGCCTTATAGTTCTGGTACTTTGAAGGTTTCTGATGTTCATAGTTTGTATTGGGAGCAATCTGGGAATCCAAATGGTCATGTGAGTCTTTGTTTCATAAATTGTGATGTTTTTTTTTTTTTTGGGTACAATTGTAGCTGTGTTTTGGACTTAGAGGTAAGTTTTGCGTAAATCCGACCCCCTCTTACCTCGCTATAGGCGGGGAGCCTTTGAAGCACTGGGGTAATGTTGTTGTTGGTATGATTGTAGAGTAAAGATTAGGGCTTTATACTAGTGTAATACTGTCTGCTTATTTGGAGTGATTATCTTGTCAATACAAGTTACATTTGATTCTTGCGTTTAATGGTAATTGCAATGAATAGTTAGTGGAGTGACGAGGTGTGGTGAAGATTGTAATAAGTTTGTGTTTAACCTAGGTAAAGCTGCTACTTATGGATAAATGGAGTATACTATATGTCTGGAAAATTGAGCTGAAATTTATAAAAGACGACGGAGAGGTTAGACTAGGGTTAGCTTCATTACTGTCTTTAGCACTTTTGTTTAGTTGGCGCAACATGTTCACTTAACTTTGTCGAAACAATCGTACAGTGTAACACAAGGTCACAAGCGACCAAATTAGGTTAGGTGGGTACAGTTTGATGCAATAGAATTACTTGCAACCAGTATGCAAATTTGTAGATTAATGTGTGGTCACTTAACACAAGTGACCAAATTAGGTCAGGTGGGTACAGTTTGATGCAATAAAAGTACTTGCGACACCAGTATGCAAAATTGTAGAGTAATGTGTGGTCACTTCATTAAGTGTCGCATATATGTTGAAGAGATTCATCTTTGCAAGAATAGCCTGGAACCCTAATATTCGTTCACGTCTGGTTTTGATCACGTTGTGCAGTCTGTCATCTTTCTTCATGGAGGTCCTGGTGGTGGTACTGCTCCTAGCAATAGAAAGTTCTTTGATCCTGAATTTTATAGAATCATCCTGTTTGATCAGGTGAGCATCTTGAACTTACTTTGAGACACCCCAAATGTTTTTGTCTTTGAATTTGATCATAAATCTCATCCCACTTGCATTTTTGCAGAGAGGTGCTGGAAAGAGTACACCCCATGCTTGTCTGGAGGACAATACAACATGGGATCTCATAGCTGACATTGAAAAGCTCAGGGAGCATTTGGATATTCCGGAATGGCAGGTGGATATTCCATAGAACGCTTCTTCAACTATAGACTTCGTTCTTGCTTGGTATTATGTCAACTATGTGGTTTAAACTTTTATGTCCTGCTGTACAGGTATTTGGTGGCTCATGGGGCAGTACTCTGGCTCTTGCGTACAGCCAGTCACATCCTGACAAGGTGTTGTTTTGCACAAGCTTGCAATTCTAGCTCTTTTGCACTTATGTGCTAGTATATCAAGTAGTTTGTTTGATCTTATTGAAGGTCACTGGCTTGGTTCTTAGAGGGATCTTTCTCTTGCGGAAAAAAGAGATTGATTGGTTTTATGAAGGGGGTGCTGCTGCTTTATTCCCTGATGGTAACATACTCTGCTGTGGAATTGATGTATTTTGGTTTCATGCTTCAACTCGAGCATTGTACTACTTGGTTTTTGCTAATATGTTGGTCCTTAAAAAGTAACATGATAATGTGGCTCCTTTCCAATTCTATACACGTGTAGAAATACATGTCACTTTCTCACAGATATATGTTGTGAATTGTGATACTCACTTAGTCTATCCTGAAAGGATTCAAAGTTTGAGATTCAGCCGAAGAAAAATGGATTAACTTTCGGCTGATGGAATTTGCCTTGGTTCTGGCATCCGATGTTTACCTCATACAGTTTGTAGTTTTCTTTCCAATTTAGAGTTTCTGCTTGTGTCATGCTTTGATGATGATTCCAAACAAATAATTGCTTGCCCATCCCTTCTTCTTTTTTGCAGCTTGGGAACAATTCAGAGATCTAATTCCTGAAAATGAAAGGGAATGTTTTGTTGATGCTTATCACAGGAGGTTAAATTCTGATGATTCAGAAACACAGGTAAAATTCATCCTGTTAGTCTGATCTATGTCCCCACCGTCTTTGTCTAAAATGTGATTGGTTTTAAAAGGCGCTTATGACATGATGTCCACTTACGCTCTAGTATAAATTTATAAGATGACCTTAATCTGCCTTTTGGGTTTCTGATGCGATGTATCATTAATGATTTTGGTACAACTTGCTTAGAGAGTTTGTTGCATAAAGGAAGAAAATTGACAAGCAATATGGTTTCTGTCATTCCTTTGGTTTTCCTTAGCTTGCTGCTGCAAAAGCATGGACCACTTGGGAGATGATGACGGCCCATCTTATACCTAGTGAAGAGAACATCAAGCGAGGGGATGATGATAAATTTTCTCTGGTAAGCTTGCAATAATGATACTTGTAAAGTTGTAAGTTGTAACTTTTAGCTGACTTTGCACAATAAATGGCAAAATTGCTGCCGCGTCGAATACTGAGGGTGATGAATTGTTAGTGCATGGTTGTTAGATGCCTGGTGGGCTGCATGCCTCTCTTTTTACGGAGAAGAAAATTTGTTTATGCACATCTTCTTCGGGAATATATCACTAGTAGCCTAGTAGCGTGTTGCTCAGAATTGTTCTTACGATTTTGCTACTCATATTTGGCACACATAACATATGTACATGGGAAATTCTTTTCTTGCGATCTTCTTCTGTCTCTTCAGGTGCTTCTCATGAATGCTTGAGTAATTACTCATTTGTCCTTTTCAGGCATTTGCTCGTGTAGAGAACCATTACTTTGTTAATAAGGGTTTCTTCTCATCTGACTCATATCTGCTTGAAAACATCGAGAAAATAAGGCATATAAAATGTACTATAGTCCAGGTATATACTCCTCATCTTTCCATATTCCTAGTCTCTCTGTAGTCTGTACTTTCTATCTTTGTCTCAGGAAGGGCTCTCTTTTTTGTAAGTTCTTTAACCCATTTCTAAACTTTTAAACTTTGCTGCTTTGAGCTGATGGTGTTGATAGTGGTGTCAGTGGATTAGAGTACAGGTCCATTGTATGAGAGGAAACAGTAGATGAGATTATAAGTTAATTGTAGGAGAGGAAACAATGTCCCCCCACCCCCCTTAGTGATCTTCCTCCGCTTGAAGGTTGTGTTTACAATGACTATGGCAGTGGTAATTTACTCATTAGAAAATAATACAAGTATGCAAAATGAAGATTGAGGTCAAATCCAAGTTCTCCCCAGGGTTCAAATTTTCCATTCTGAGAAATTGTCTTGGCACAAAGCAACCTTTCATCTTCTTTTTTTCAGTGGGGGTGGGGGATTGAGAAACTGAGAATGATGAAAAAATGGTGGTGTAATCTTGATCAGAAGTCAAGCTCAAGTTGACTTCTCTTAGATATCTTTGAATTCTCTAACATACCTGGTAGAATATTACCTTCAGACTGTAGTTGATGTTGTAAAATTGTTGTATTCACAGGGAAGATATGATGTTGTCTGCCCTCTCATGTCAGCATGGGATCTGCATAAAGCTTGGCCAGAAGCTGAGTTGAAGGTAATGTGAATTTTTATGAATTGGTGAAACATTTAGTTTCAACAAAATGCCGTTGTTTTAGACACAACCTAGATCTTTCACCTTACATATTGATAAATAACAATGACAAGGTAAGAACCTCTTTGTGCTGTCCCGTTGATGAATTTCTGCTGATCATCAGATAATAAGCAATTTTGTAATCTGTAAACAACATATAATTGTAGCTCAGCTCTTTTTTAACTTGTTCAAGGAAAACTGACAAATCTGTGTGATGCACTTCAGGTGGTTCCTAATGCAGGGCACTCTGCCAATGAGTCTGGAATAGCTGCTGAACTCGTGGCTGCAAATGAGAGACTAAAACTGCATTATCAAGGAAAATAGGGAAATTGACCCAGAGGCAAGGAGTTTCTCTTAGAGAGTTTAATCAATAAATGTAATTCAGGGCTTTGTTCAGTGCTACCAGTTAGTTTTGGAACGAAAGTAAGCCAGTAGTTTGCTGGTGTACACTGTACTGGCTTTTCAGTCTCTGAGTTACATTTTGAAATAAAGATATCTCATTTCTCTTGACACTTGCTTGTTTTCTATGGTCCTCTCCTGCGTATTTTGTCATAAAAGGTTTCCCCGGAGTGGATATTTTCTCCATCTACCGTTAATGTTCATGTCTTTTAGGCGCCCTTATTGAGGAGTGGAGGACGTTTGGACGAATCGTGCACAATGACTTGGCTAAAAGTTCTACTGTATATTTCTTTTCCAAGTCTGAATGGTATGTTCACATTTTTTTTTTTTTTTTTTTATTTGATTTGATTTTGTGTATTTTGTAGTTACTTCCTGGGTCGGAAGAATGATTGTTATATAGATTGATCAGAAGTTCGCAAAAAGTGCCCCATTTATGAATCAAAATCTAAACAAAGAAATCTTGACACAGAAGTTTGGGATCTCATGGAATAAAGGGATTTTCACACGTATATCTTATTATGGCACAATACAAGCCTCATTCATGTATTACAATCAAGACATTCAATGAATCAATTGAACAAACAAGTCTATCACACTAGAAAAGGCAAAACAGCTTTTAAGAGACTAGAAATCCTGCTATTGTATGTTGCTCTTGCAGCTCTTTGGTTTATGCAGTGTGTGAAAAATTGGTTCTCTTGGTACAGTTGCTGGCTTTCTGCCCTGTGCAGCTGATTTCTGAGCTACTGAAGCTTTATTTGTTGGGACTGTAACTTCCTTGTGTTCCTGTCTCCTTTTTCCTGGTTTCGACAATGTTGCAGTTTTTTCAGTCAGAGTGAGTCCCCTAGGTTTTGCTCGAGAGCCAGTTACCCTGCACGAATTTGAACATTCACACATTTACTCCTAAATTACAGTAGATCACTCTGAGCAACCAAGTAATTCAAGGTCATGACTCACCTTTGGGGTCGTTGGTTCTGTAAGATAGGAGGTTTTGTTCTTTCGGTCTTTTTCTCTGCGCACGAAGCTGCGCCTTTGTCTGACATTGGCTCAGCTTCTTTCGAAGTCTTCCTGTATTTGCTTTTTACTGGTATCTGAAATACAAGAGTATGTGAAGATAGCATCAGAATAATTAAATCCATGAAATCGACTTCAGAAATTAAGGAATGGGCACAAGGTGTCAGCAACTTACATACTGAACCTTCTTCAAAGCCCTGTCCTCGACTTTCTTGCCCGCCTTTTCTCTAGTTGCAGATACTCCATTCTCAATGCACTATCAGCAGGGAAAACCCCAAAGGGCGTCAAATTAGAACTCGTATGTTGCAGTTGTAATCAAGAGAGCTGTCAATTTATATGCACTTGGTAAGCAGCTCACCAGTGAGTTTTCACTTGAGTTTTCATGAGGATGAACCTTTCTTTCCAAAGTCGCTTCCTTTAGAATTCCCCTTTCCTGGACAGAACAAGTTATAATCAGAGATCAATTCTGGAAATAGGAAAAGAGTAAAGAAAAGTTCAGTTGTGCTAATCACTTGCAAGATCTGTTCTTACATCTGTGCGTAGCCGAAAAGGCTTAGGATTTGTTGGTTTTAGTTTCTTGTATTTCACTCCCTGGGTGATGACAGCAGGACAGTTCTCTTTCAAAGTCTTGTGCCCCTTTTGAAGTTTCTGAATTCTTTTCACAGGTGCGCCATTCTTAGGAAGAATTTCGCCATTCACATTTCTGACATTTAATCAGTGAATCAGATTTGAAATGGGGCGTGAATTATACAATGTAAGTGTATTGACAAAACCAAGTTCACAAATCACATTTAGTAGCACTTACCTGAGATTGTTAGGGTTCAAAGCATTTTCTTTGTCACTGTTTGCGAGTTCGCCCCCTGGATTTTGATTTTCAAGATCATCTTCAGTGGTATTACCTTTACTTTGGCCTATTACGTTTGGTTCTTGTAAGATCCCATGGTTCTGCTGTTCTTGACTTCTGTCTTCGGGATCAGGAACAATATTTTCTTTGTCATAGTTGTACACAGGTTCACCAACTACCCCTGGATCCTGATTCTCACTGTCATCCACATTACCAGTACTTTTGTTTCCACTGTTTTGATCGATTGCACTTGGTTCATCACATGCCACAAAATTCTGCTGTTCCAAACATTCAGACTCAGGAACAGGAACCAATTCACTTGTCAAAGGCCTTTCTGAGCTTGAAGTTGGTTCTTTCTGGGAGGTGTTCCTCGAATTTTCTTCAGATTTCTCTTTAGTTCCTGACTTCACAGTCTCCAAACACAGATCCACGGAGCCAGCTCTCGACTTTTCATCAATTTCCATGTCGCTGTACTCATCTGCAGACCTAGCAGCGTCATGAGATCCATCTTTGTCAAGCTTCTCACTGTCAGAACCATGTTTTTTGGTCTTGACCTTGATGCATTTCGAGGATTCAGGACCCTTTACAGATCTCGAATCCTTCTGTGCTTTTGCCTTGCGAGATGAACATGGTTGTTTCTTTGATGCATCAGAAGGCAACAACTTTCTGACTCGCGTGGATTCCTTGAATGGCTTCTGAGTATTCCCTTTCTTTTCGCTAGTAATTGCCAGCTTCTTTACCCCTTCACATAATTTAGTTACAGGGGTAGCCGACTCTAATGTTTTCGACTTCACAGCTTTCTTAGGTGAGCTAAACAGCAAAGCCTTTGCGATAACCTTATTCTTTGGTATAGTAATGCTAGTTTTCTTTGAATTCCTGACACTTCTGAAGGCATTCAGATTCGGAGAACCTGCCTTTTTCTTCCTGGGGGATGTCATATATTTTGCAGCGACATGCTTCACTCGCGCTATAGGTGTTGAATCTGGCTTTGCAGGTGCTGGTCTGAATGTGTTCTTTTCGTTATCAACGATAAGTTTCTTAGAGATGGATGAAACTAATGCCAATCTCGGTATCTTCGACTTTGAAGGCTTTGGAGGCGCAGACATCGGACATTTCTTACTGTCACTGATTATAACACACGCAGGATTACAGGAATGACAGATATTAGTTAACCTGGCAGTTCACTACAAGTCTACAGCACTGAATTCAACAAGAACAATACTGTATGCTGTATGCCTGTCTAGAATACCTCTGAGGCTTCCTGCTCAAGGCTCTCCGAAATCGAACATTTGGACTCCTTGCAGCCATGACCTGCAAAAATCCAAGCCAGTATAAGTAACAACATCATTTCCAAAAAAGGCACATCTTTTGACAGTGGCAAAATTATGTCTCAAAAATCTAACCCGGAGCACGAAATTCTTGTAAATGGAATCAGAATCCATCTCTTCCTCATGTTCCTGGTTGCATCCTGCAACACAATCACACATTTTCAGAAACTTCCCTTTCAATTTACTGTGGTAAATTATGTTTTCGAGCTCAACAGTAACCAATAAGATCCAACTCAGTAAACATTTGTTCATCATTCAAACCCCAATCTGACTTAGCAGGGTTGATCACTAATTACATTGACAAAATAAAATGCAATGATAACATTTTGGGCAGTTACTGTGACGGGTTCATGTTAGCCGACCCCAAATCATCTCGGAAATGAGTAATTATATTCGAAATAAGGTAGACTAAAAAACAATTGAAACAATTACTGCACAAAAAATTAACTTCATAATTACACTGACCAACACGAGAGCAGAACCAGTATCGATCATCCGGGCAGAAATGATTCGGGCGGGTGAAATCGACAAACTTAGGAGCTTCAATTGTCTCATAAAATTCCAAATCATCAGCTCCGACTTCTACATTGTATGTAGAGCTCTGCTCCAGCTCCAGCTCACGTCGTAATTTCTCCTCCATCTTCATGATTACGCTGTTGAAAGCCGAGGAGGGTTGTCGGGTGTTTTAGATGAGAAGATGGAAAGTGGAAGTGGGTGTGATTAAGTGTGAGAGTTTTGAACAAAGAAGATGAAGAAGAGTAAAGTGAAAGTCTCCATTTTTTTAAAAAAAGAAAGTGTGAAGGGGGATGTAACAAAAAAAAATAGCCGTTGGAGAAGAATACTAACTGTTGGAAATGTTTGTTTGTCCGAAACGGCGAAATTTGAGGGGTAATTTCGGTAATGTGTAAATGTTTGATTTTTTCGTTATTTTGTGGGCCGTTGCTCTTTTGTGGCATTAATTGGGCCTCTTCTGTTAGTAGTGTCGTAATGTCGTTTGGATTTGAATGATAATTTTTGCTCATCATTTTTTTTTTTTTTTTCTCATTACACTCCATTCCTGCCCAAACACCAATTGATTTTTTTCACGGTTCAATAAGGCGCAATTTTAACCATTACTTTATAATACGGAGTAATTACTTTTATAAAAGATTGTATGAAAACAAATGTAAATATTTCTCTATGGGGACAGATGTATGGAGTGTCTTTTCAGATCTCTGGCTCTCCCCTAGAAGTATAATAATTCTAATTCGATTGAATTTTCTTTATTAGTAGTTTAGGGGATAACTGTCGCTCATATGTTAGGAGTTAACTACTAAATTAGTAAATGAAGTACTTTCAAATCTTTCTTCATTTAGAACCTCTAAACTTTTTTTTTTTTTTTTTTTTTTTTTTTTTTTTTTTTTTTTCTAGTTAAAGGACCTTTAAACCAGTTTCATTTTAGTCATCATATATGTATGTACGAGGAACTTTTGCATAGTATCTTAGCTCCCATTGGGCTTGACCTCATTTCTCATATTAAGTAAAATGAAATCATCTTTCAAATATTGGTTCTTAAAAACGAGATCAAATCATACAACTTTTACTTACCTAATACAGAGGTCGAAAGAACACATAAATAAGTTAGTTTGTAAAAACTTTCCTTAAGAAAGAGAACGAAGAAATAATCCTGTAAATTGCAGATATTTGTATGTTGTCCGAATTAGACAAGGAACAGTGGAACACAAACGGTTGAGGAAAGCATCAAATTTATCAGAAACAAACTAGGAATGGTTTGCGTAAGACTCAAGCATATATAGCCTTATATATATACATCTCTTCATCCCCCAAAAAATTACAATCGTAATTCTCAAAAACACTTTTCCCTTTCTACAAATTAAACCTTCTCTCTAAGAATAGTTTTGGTTAAAATCTTCAAGCGTAAGCATGTCGTCGTTACCCTGTCCGCATCAAGTCTTCATCGAAGATACATGCAGTACGTGCAAGAAGCGTAAATTAGACTGCAGCGATGTTGTAACTGTGCCGATCACCTACATGCACCATGGCATCAGTTTGAGTGTAGAGATTTCAGCAGTCGAGCAATTCCGAAAAGACGATTTGCGGGCCTTGTTAGGGCGTAAGAAGCTCCACTTGTTTCTAGATTTGGATAATACTCTCCTGCATACAAGAAGGGTCAAAAACCTTACCTCCGAAGACAAACAACGCATTATAAGCAACCCATCATCAAAGAGGTCGCTCTATAACGTTGACGATGGTACAAGATTGGTCAAACTTAGGCCAGGAACGAGTAACTTCCTTAAGAAGCTGCGTTCCATGTTCGACTTATCCATCTATACGATGGGTACCCGGGATTATGCATATAAGATGGCAGATTTACTTGCTGCTCAAGTTAATGAGGATGTTCGTACCATGTTCGAAAGGATTATTAGCAAGGAGGATGGTACTAAAGCTGGTGAGAAGGGTTTAGACATTGCCCTATCGGATAAACGTGCCTTATTGATTGTTGATGATAAGGATGATGTTTGGGAAAATTCCTGCAGGCCTAACGTAATAAAGATTGCTCCTTACTACTTCTTTTCGGACGCTAGGGGGGTAAAGGATAAGATGGATAAGGATGACGATGATGAGCTTGGGCGCGTTTTGAGCACGTTAACATTGGTCCATCTTATGTTCTATCAGAAGATAGGCGACAATAATGGAAAAGATGTGAGGCAAGTTCTTCGGAGGTTTCATGCTAGTAATGATAACAAGGTTTGTATGGGAGGAGAACAAGAAGAGACGAAGAATAAAGGTGAAAAGCGTAAGCTTCAAGTAAACACTACTTGTGTGCGAAAAAGCAAGGAAAGTCTTTTCTTGGAGAAGTTTTGTGCTCCATTAAAGAGATACAAGACTGATAGTCTTGTGAGTGGATCCCCATGCTTAGTGTAATAGTATTCATCATGCGTGCCAAAAGAATATGTAATCAATGGAAACAAAGGTTGTAAATTGTAAAATTATATGTATGTATGAACATCGAAATTAAATTTCGAATGTGATTATCAATCTATTATGAGATTGGTTCGAGTATGTAATAATAGAAACACCTATGAAATTTTTGTTCGTTTACTTAAGTTTGTATATATCTTGGTAGCTAGTGTTCTATGTAATTTTCATATGCTTGGGTAAATCGCCGTTTATTTCTGATGGCGATTCATGTTAGCCGACCCAAATTATGTAGATCAGAGATTAATAATTAATGTTTAATTTGCTCAATCCGTTATTGTTTTGTGGTACTAAAGTCCGAGTAGTTGATAACAGGTAGACCTAAATCTAAAACTTGATCTAAATCAAATCGATCTGAATTTCAAAACATGAAAATTTTGGATTTGATTGACTCATATAACCCAAAACATGAAAATCTTAAGCAGCTTGTGCTTTCTTGGTGGGTGGAAGACGATGAAAAACTGTAGTCGAGAATACGCACAAGATGTGGCCGAGATACTTGGCTCATCAAGGTTCAAATATGTCATCTCTCGTGAGAATTGCACTAATCCAAACATTAAGGGTACTAGACGTGGTGTTGGCATATGAGCAAATATTGATTGTTTTATTAACGTTGGTACATTGCTCGTAACTGTTATAGGGAGATTGACCTTCGCATTAAATCGATGATCTAGACAGAAATTGTAATTTGTTATTTGCCGAATAGCCCGAATTCAACTAACCGAGTAACATATATCACATGAATTTGACCTAAGAAAAATACTACGGAGTAATATCTGATCTGATGCAATCTTTGTGCTTTGCTATACTGTTCTTGTGTGTGTTTTAAATTAAGTGTTGTAATTCGAGACGGTGGTTATATTGGCGCTATTTTATACCTCCGAATTTGGAGGGTTTAGTCCCTAAAATTAGTGTCCCATCTTGCTAGCTTACATATTTTCTAATTTTGTGTTTTATTGTCGATTGGTTTGCTTCCGTTGCGTGTAAGAAATTTGCCTTATTTCCCAACAAGATGTTCGGGTAATTTGGAGTTAAAATGTAAATTTTATGCGAGAAGCTAAGTTATGATTGTAAAAATCACAGAGCCAAGGAACGAACTTCCGTATTATCCTTCACCTTCACTAATTTGGAGAAGTATTCTGTTTCACAGATTACTAAGTTACTTCGGACTTCACTAGATTTTTCTACTTTTGGGAGAACTAGTTTACATGTCCGGCTCACGCACAGGCTGTATATCTATATATATGGTGATACTTATTTTATTAAACTGTCAGTTTATCCTTGTTATAATATTATTAACAATAATATTATTTTTCATAAATTAGCTAATAATTTCCATATTATGTAATTAATTAGTGCTATCCAATTAATGAATGTCAATTGTCCTTATAGGAAAGAATTGGTTTCAAGTTTTAATATATAGTACTAGTTTGATGGTCCGTGCAACGCCCGGGCTACTTATGTTTAAATGTTAAATTTTGTAAACGAATTTTTTTATCTAAAACCTAAAATCTCGTTTCAAACACCTGTTGGATATTTGTAATATAATTAGATGGAAAGTCACATTTAAAACCTAAAGTCATGTTTCGAACACCCGTGGTATACGTGTAATGTAATTAGATGGAAACTCACCTTTAAAAACCTAAAATCTCATCTCGAACACCCGTGTGATATTTTCAATTTAATTAGAGGAAAAGTCATCTTCACCTTTCAAAAGCCAAAGTCCCATTCTGAATGACCCGTGGGATATTTGATCAAATTGCCATAAATCAAGTAATTACTATATTACATAACTATTTTCCATGAATCAAGGTAATAATGTTATTTTATTAGAATAATATTACCATATACTTACCATATTCTATTTTGGATAAACATTATTTACAATATAATAATTTAATACTATATATTAAAACGTGAAATCAAGTCTTTCCTAGGAGGACACTTGGCATTCATTAATTGGATAACACTAAGTAATTACATAATATGGAAATTATTAGCTAATTTATGGAAACTAATATAATTTCTGGTGATTATGGTGTTAAGCTAATTTATGAAAAATAATATTGTTGCTAATAATATTATAACAAATATAAATTGACAATTTTATAAAACGAGTATAACAATATAATCTAATACTATATATTAAAACCTGAAACCAAGTCTTTCCTAGGTGGACACTTGACACTTATTAATTGGATAACACTAAGTAATCATACAATATAGTCACTACGGAGTTTTAGCTAATTTATGGAAAACAATATAATTTATGGTGATTATTGTGGTAAGCTAAATTATAGTAATATTTTTAAATATAATGTGATATAACAAGTGATGGGATTGTGGAATGCAGATGAGATAGTAAAACGACTGATGTATAAGTGGAAATGAAATAATAAGATATGATACAGAGTAAGTGAGTAGAAACAGATAATATAATACTATCATTGCTAATAATATTATAAAAAGATAAACCAACAATTTTATAAAACGAGTATAATAATATGAATATGCAGCCCGGCGTGGGGCGGGCATGCAAACTAGTATAGATATACAACACGGACGCGGGCCGGACATGCAAACTAGTATTATTATAAGGCACGTGTCAGCGTGGGAATTGAGCGGGTTCAGGATTATATATATACTAGTTTGATGGCCCGTGCAACGCCCTGGCTACTTATGTTTAAATAATAAAATTTTGTAAACGAATTTTTTATCTAAAACCTAAAATCTCGTTTCAAATACCCGTTGCATATTTGTAATGTAATTAGATGGAAAGTCACATATAAAACCTAAAGTCATGTTTCGAACACCCGTGGAATATTTGTAATATAATGAGATGGAAACTCACCTTTAAAAACCTAAAATCTCATTTCGAACACCCGTGTGATATTTGTAATTTAATTAGAGGAGAAGTCATCCTTCAAAAGCCAAAGTCCCATTTTGAAACACCCGTGGGATATTTGATCAAATTGCCATAAATCAAGTAATTACTATATTATATAACTATCTTACATAAATCAAATAATAATGTTATTTTATTAAAATAATATTATCATGTACTTACCATATCCTATTTTGGATAAACATTATTTACAATATAATAATATTATTATAAGCCACGTGTCAGCGTGGGAATTGAGCGGGTTCGGGATTACATATATATATATATATATATATATATATATATATATATATATATATATATATATATATATATATATAGATAAGCTACGGTTCAGTTATCTATTCAGTTTCGTAAATAAACTTTGCCAATAAATAATTATTCTCCTCACATCAGTCGGATTTCCTCCTACAAAAAATTACATCTTGCCCTAATCTCTTTTTTCGTTATATATATACATATAAATCCCAAAATCGAAACCCATCTAAATCATCACATGAATCTCAAATTTCTAAAACTCCTAATTTTAGAAAGATGATATGGAAAAAACTAATAATTCTCCACCATGCCAACATCGTCGATTCATAGGCAACACATGCACACGTTGTAACAAGTCCTACGCAGTCGAATGCAGTAATAATCCGGCGATGAAGCGTTTTGAATACATCTATCCCGGCATGAAGCTCAACAGCGACGAGATAAATTGGCTTCGAGACGAGGACTTGCAGCGTATGTTACAATCCAAAAGGCTTCATTTGGTACTCGACTTAGACAACACCTTAATTCAATCGGCTGTATTGTCTCGAAAGTTGAGTGATACTGAAATAGAAACAATTCGATCCAAGAAATCTTCGGCATCACTTCCTGGGGAGGTCGATTGGGATAACTTGTTCATCATGAGCAATGGTAAGAGAGTGCTGAAGTTGAGGAAAGGGGTTCGCGAGTTTCTTGATATCGCGAGCTCAATGTTCGACTTGTCGATCTATACTAACGCTTCTCGGCCGTACGCGGAAGAAATTGCCAAAATTCTTGGCTTGTCGAGGTTCAAATATGTCATTTCGAAGGAGGATAGTACTACTCGAGGCATTAAGGGACTAGACGTGGTGTTGGCTCACCCGGAAATCGTCTTGATTGTAGATGATTTGGAACATGTTTGGTGCAACTATACGAACAATCTTGTGCGGATACTTCCTTTTTACACTTTTCCAACGGCAGTAGTTAACACCAATTATTTGATGACGAATTCAGCTAGTTATTTGAGGAAGGATAATGGTGACGATGAGTTCATGGACAAGGATCTCGATCGAGTTTTACGTAGTGTAAGGTTAGTTCATAGTATGTTTTATGATTGGAATGGGGATTTCAGTGGTAGAGATGTAAGGCCAATCCTCCAAAGGGTATTTCACTTGATAAAACCGCCGCCATTTGTCGAAAATAGTTCACCACCAACATGTAATTTGGGAAAGAGAAAGGCTGATGAGGCTTCTTTGTTTGATAAGTGTATGAAGCAGCTGAAGCTCAAGAGGCCTAGGAAGCTGGATATCAGGTGGCGTATGAAGGCGGAGGACTTTGGGATCAATTTCTTAGATAAGGCACCATTTGTGATTTTTCCAAGTAATTTCTTTAGGTTTTTAGGTTATTAAGTTTAAGGTCAAGTAATTATTCGATTCTGTCATGTTTTCGTTGCTAGTTTATATTAGTGTTTTCCGGTTTAATTCGGCCTTTGTCTAGGTAGAAACGGTAACAAGGCAGCTCATGAACTCGCGCTTTTGATTTTATTTAATACTATACTCCCTCCGTCTCATCTCAAACGCCGCATATTTCATTTTGGAATGTCCCAGCTCAAACACCCCATCTATTTTGGGACATATTTATCTCTCCTACTTTTATTAAATTACCACAACCTCTCTCACATTATCTCTCCTACACATTCTTCTCTCCTCCTTTTTCCTAGTATTACTCCACTCAACTTACTATATCAATTTTTCTTATTCCACTACAAATATCGCCCGGGGCGTTTGAGCTGAGACGAAGGGAGTTTATTAAAACCTGAAATCAAGTCTTTCCTAGGTGGACACTTGACATTCATTAATTGGATATCACTAAGTAATTACATAATATGGAAATTATTAGCTAATATATTAAAAAAATATATAATTTATGGTGGTAAGATAATTTATGGAAAATCTAATAATATTATAACAAAAATAAACTAACAATTTCATAAGATGAGTATAAGTGTATAACAATATGGATATACAGCCCAAACGCGGGCCGGACATACAAACTAGTATTCGTAGGAAGAGAAATTGCTTCTATAATCACCAATGGTACTTATAAGTTATGATAGGTTTGGCCTTTTCAAGAATTAGAAGCGCGGAATTTCGTGGCAATGCACCATATGAGATCGTCATCATTTCAGTAAGATGCAAGCCTTCTTTAACCTTTCCTAGTGTTCGAGATCCTCTGTAGACACTTTGCGCGAATGCTGTAATGAAAATTGTGCAAAATGCAAGTATGATAATGACTGTTTTGCAAAATCTGGTGTATTACTACGTGAGTTTAGAGATTTGTTTAGGTCTGATGTGTTCCTAAATTCTCCTGAACAGGGGAAAACAGGGGAAAAGCAGAGGACTGACTGTGTGTGCGGAATTGTTGAAACAGAATCTATATATTGTTGCTCATTTTAGTGCAAAAAAGGTTCTGATTACTTGAAGTGGTGTAAGACATACATGTACACATGAATCATATGCTTAAGTGAGGCGATCTCACATTTCGAGATGCTCATATCTATTATTTATAATTATAACTCTTAAAATATATGGGTAAAAATTATGTAAATACATTTTTATGATATAATGTGTGAGTACGAATCTAATGATACGAGTGTTAAATTAGAATAATCTTTACAAAAAAAAAATTGGTGAAATTGAAAGTCAACTCATCTTCTCGATAATATAGAGAACGGGAGCACCGACTTTGTGCATACATTGGTGTATAGTATATTTCATGAATTATAAATATCCTGGCAAATGATACAATGTTCAGAAATTAATCTGCCCATGATACTTCCTTCTTCGATCCTTAATTTACGACTAATCTTGTTCCATAAATGAATCCCATATGACTTATCACTAAGTTGATGCAATTGATCCTGAGCCCATTTGGTCTCCTCTACGCCGTGTGATTCAAATCTCCGATAATATCTAAAAATTAGAGTCCAATCGACCGGATAGAACGCCATGTGAGGCAAAACGTCAGGCTCAAGCTTTGTGTCGTTAACATGTCTATGCACAACCCTAGTAACTAAATAAGGACCATTTTCTCCCCAAACATTCCCATTAAATTTAGAAGCAAATTCCTCCATGAACTTCAACAACATTGGATGCCCCTTGTCGAAGATCAACACCGCGTTGTTCACTATAGTTTTATCTCTTGGCTTATTCTCGATGGTTTGGATTCCAATCGCGTTTTTCAAGCTCGAAACATCCTTTAGGATCACCATATCAGTGTCCAAGTAAACCCCTCCGTATTTGTACAAGGCCACAAGCCTTAAGAGATTCGAGAGGTTTTGAGTGATTGGGATTTCTCCGGGATCAATCAACCCGGCCTCAAGCCTTTCGAGCCATCCTTGAGCCGGTGTGTTGTTGAAAAGAAGATGAAAATCGGTAGACACAGCTAGAACTCGGTACCCATGTGTCACGAGTGGTTGGAGCATTGTTCTACCAGCCTTCGAGTCCATGATCCTAGACAATATAACTACACAACCTTGAGGGTGCGACTTAAGAACCGTTTCTAAGGAAATTAACTCTCTTTTACCAAACATTTTGATACGAGAAATCCAAGTCATGAAAATGAGTACCTTGCACGTCGAATTATTGTTGGTATCATTATCACCTTGACCAAGAAATGCCGTAATCCTGTCATGGAATTTTCTCGTCCTCGGCGTTGACTTTAACAACTTTGATTCATTAAGCTTCTGCTTAAACCATGCAATCCTTTCTTCAACCGTGACATTTACGACTGGAGGCGACGAGAGCTCATCGACTGTCGGAATTGATCTGTCATTATCATCGTCTTCGTCTCGATCCTCTTCTTGCTCGTCTTCCACCATTGTGGTGGTCACGATTGTTATTCTTGTTGGATTGATTCGAAAAATGTCGACGAGGCTATGGTGCTGGGGTTGGACGTACAGAAATGAATAGAAGAACATGCAAGCAAGTGATGCAAACAAGAATAGTTGTTTAAGAGAGATGCGTATTGAGGAAGAACATAAGTTTCTTCTCGACATTTTTGTTTAATTTGATGTGTAAGTTCTAGATTTTTGGAAGAAGGGTCGAGGAAGATAAGGTTTCCTAGGTAACTAGGTGGATCAAGATCAAACTCAATTATGATTCTTGATTCTTCATATATATATATATATATATATATATATATATATATATATATATATATATATATATATATATATATAACGTGTCTAATTTGTTCTTAGCATGGCCTAGTGGACAACGAGGGACGTAGCCAGAAACAAAACTTGACTAAGAGAAAAATACTTTATGTAAATTTTTTCATTACTTCCACGGAGTATATATGTACTAAATTAAAACTCGTGTTTTGGTTAATATTTATGTTTGTCGTACGACCTCAACTCGGATCCTAGCTACGAACTTAAATTACCTTGCCAACTAGTTTACTTAAGTAGCTCGTGATATCTCGATCTAAACCCGTTAATTCTCGCGTCGTGTCGGTTTCGTGTAAGCTCTTGTTTATCAGATTGCCATCTTTTTGGAAATCAAGCTAGTTTAATATATTCTATGTTAATCTACGTGAGGTTTGACAGTACATTATGTTAGAGCACATGGAAAAGTACTTGCGAGTTTAATCTTTGTTTCGTTTGATCAAGTCCATCACAAGCTTAGACGGTAGAAAGATGAGTAAAATAGGGACTTATCTCTCTAAGAATAATAATAATATTACTTTAGGCTTCTTTATCAAGCAAATCCATTTATCATATACTGCACTTTTTTCTTGATAAAAATTAACCGTAATTTTAGGTAGCTTGTGCTAGTAGAAAAGTTAGACTTGCTTAAGATTATTGAAAGTCTCCATCAGAGTTCGATTGTTCCTTCCTTCTATTTTTTTTTAATTGGGACAGTGTACTATTATTGGTTGTAGTACATACGGTGTTAATTAATAATGTCAAACTACTAAAACAAGTATAGTTCAAGATTGTTATAACTTATAAGTTTGTAACACTGCGATCGATGATTCTTACCAGACATCTTAATTAGCTTGATAATTATAATCGGACAGTTTTGTCGTGAATTCTTAACGAAACTTTTAATTTGTAAATGTGTTTTAGGCATTCCTTTATCATTTGGCGCAATCAAACATTTAATTACTCAATATTTCACTTACTATTAGTAAAATTAAAGACTATGCATAGACAAGATATACAAATTAACCGAATGATCGAATGCTAACTTTCTTTCAAACTTCACCTTTTTGCAACCTAATAGTTTTATCAAATTAAACATGTATAAGTCAAGTCAAAAGTTATAGATCTAGTGTTTAATCACCAAATTAAAAGCGCCTAAAAGAGGATAGTTAAGGACCTGTTTGGTATCGTTTTCTGTTTTCTGTTTTCTGTTTTCTGTTTTCTGTTTTCTGTTTTCTGTTTTTTTGGAAACCAAAGTCCCGTTTTTGAAAACCAGAAAAAGTGGTTTTCAGTTTTCATTTTCTGTATGACTATTATAAAAACATACAGTTTAAATTAATTTTTGCAATTTATTTAGCTAAATTTTTTACGCAAAAAAACCAAAAACTGAAAGCGGCAGTGATACCGAACGGGTCCGTTTTTTTTTTAAATTTAACCTCATCATCCTCTTATAGTAGGCGGTTTTCAACTAAAATGCTGTGCTTATCCTGAGCTAGGATCTTTTTCTCACGTTTATAATTTTTTGCCCAGCTTGCACTCTAATATCGATGAAGAATTTGTGTATATATTGATGTACTGTCGTATTTTTTATTACATATAACTTCGTAGTTGACTTAGTAGTGTAACGCTCATTAATAATGTTAATGATATGTTTCACTTATACGGAAATGAATGCTTCGAAGGTTCCTTATAAGCCGAGACTTCAATGTTTATTATCAATAACTGACTTTGAAAAGTAAGAGTCTGATCTGAGATAATAATGAAATTATGGGCGATTGAAATATTTGAATTTCAACGTAAAAGTATGATACTAATTATTAAAATTAAAGAATTTCGATGTATATAAGCTATAGCCACTGCTAATCCGTACCTGGTGTGGTTATTGGCTTTTGACTCAATCCTAGAACTGTACTAGTACAACGTATTCATTTTTTATACTGCTATATATACTAGACCGAGAAGAGCGTAGACCATTATATATTATTGTGTGTCTATTATGATGAACTATAGATATGTTTACATAAAATACAATGATCAGAAATTAATCTCCCTATGATACTTCCCTTTTCGATTTCTAACCTACGACTCTCTTTGTTCCATAGATGTATTCCATACGATTCATTATTGACTTGATTAAATTGTTCTTTAGCCCAAATTGTGTCGTTTACTCCACTTTGGTTCCGAAAATATTCACGAACTTGAATCCAATCCACCGGATAGAATGCAATGGGAGGCAAGACATTGATCTTAAGCTTTGAACCTTGATTTCGTCGAAAGACAACCCTAGTAACCAAAAATGGTCCATTAAATCCCCATTTGTTTCCATTAAAAGTATAGGCAAATTCCTCCATGAACTTCCACAACATAGGATGTCCCTTATCGAAGATCAATACGGCGTTGTTCAATGTCGTCCAACGATTTCTTGCCTTGTTCTCGATCGATTGGATCCCTATCGAATTTTTTAAGTTCGAAACATCCTTTAGGATTAATACATCCGTGTCTATGTACACCCCTCCGTACTTATACAAGGCCACAAGCCTAAGGAGGTTAGAGAGGTTCTGAGTGACGGGGATTCGGCCGGGATCAATTAACCCGGCCTCGAGCCTTTCGAGCCATCCTTTAGCCGGTGTGTTGTTAAATAGAAGATGAAAGTCCGGAGCCACGGCAAGAACTTGATGTCCACGCTTTACGAGTGGTTCGAGGATCATTCGCCCTTGGTTCGAGTCCATGCTCCTAGACAGTATAACTACACAACCTCGAGGGTGCGATTTGAGAACACTTTCTAAACAAAATAACTCTCTTTTACCAAATAATTTCGTAGGAGAAATCCAAGTCATGAAAAATGAAACCATGCAACTTGAATTATTATTATTACCTTGGCTAAGAAATGTCGTAATCTTGTTATGAAACTCTCTAGTCCGATTTGTAGACTTCAATATATTTGAGTCCTTAAGCTTAGGCTTAAACCATGCGATCCTTTCTTCAACTGTGACATTTATCGGAGGTGACATAAGATCATCATTGACTAATGGAACCGAATTCGACAAATTCATCGTAAGGACGACATCGATATCGACACGAGTGATGTGTTGATGCCATGGTTGGAGACAGTACTGAAAGGAGTACAAGAAAATTGCAACAAGACAAACACACAAGAGAAGATGTGTAAGAGAGTTGTGTATTGAAGAAGATGAAGAAAGAAACTTTGTTGATCTCGTCATTTTACTCATTTAGTGGTGTTGTACGTAGACTATAACGGAAAATAGTTTCTAGTTAATGAATTAAGATCATTATAGTTCTTGATACTATCATTATATAATAACATATATACAATGGATCTAATATGGTATATGTCACACATAGATTATCACTGGAGATTGGAACGATGAAATTGTTGCAATTATTTCTAAGTTTGTGAGATTTGACATTACGTCGAGTCGTCAATACGCACCCTATCTGTCCAATATATATATATATATATATATATATATATATATATATATATATATATATATACATATATAAAAGCCACCCCCTAAAAGAAATTGACGTTGATCACTTAATTTCCTTGAACTTTCAAGGGTGCACACTACGTATGTGCAATACATGCATAGAAGTCATAAGTAGTATACGTGTGAATTTGAATGTTTGATCAACCTTCAAAATGTTTGACTATCTTGTTGGCTTGGTATATACCATGGGTTCTAATCGAGCTTAACTAGATGTCTGACGTACTCAGCAAATAGCACGTTAGCACTGCAATGATATAGAGATTTGTCGCCCAATATGGTTCCATTCCTCTCGACGTGCTTTGCTCCACCTAAAAAGATGTGACGACATTTAAAAGTTACGGTGAACTCAGATTCATGCACAAGCTAAGGAGCCGTGTGTTGGCCTGCTGTTTACTTAACTGTTTTTATTGTAAAATTTGTGGTAGTATCTTAAATAATATACCTTGTTGTAAGCGTCGTTTGACTATTTTTAATGAAATTTTATTATTCTCGTAAAAAATAAAATAAAAAGAAATAACCAAGTTGTGTCTCGTATGCTTGTAAATTGTCATCTCAAAATCACGGGTTTAAGCTTCAATTATTACTATGAGCTTTCGCCTAATTTTTAAGCAAGCTAATTAAGCTTATAACATGTACAACGCACAAACAATGGTAAGATCATATATATGGCCGCCTGGCCGGCTTTGTGAAAGGAACATTCCACATGCATTATTCTTTTGCAATAATGATTAGGTGTTCGCTTCTGATAGATAATTATATTTAGTAGTAGCTAATCAAATGGATCGTGGACCAAATCAAATGCTTAATAAGATGATTACCGGGTAATTAAGCACCCTCTATAATAATACGCAAATTGTATTTTGTGCAATATGTGATACGAGAGCCATGACGTTGTGTGAAATCGAAGGTGCATACGAGGGACTAGGAAATGAAGTAGATAGTACGTGGTAAGTAGTAGAACACCATTGAGATGAGTATATTGAGCTAAGAAGACGCAACAAAATCAGTTATGAAATAAAATTAAAAAAAGCAATAAGCATGAAACGTGTAGTAGTTCATATGTGGTCAATAGTTTGAACTCATATAAAAATGTTACTAGGCTGTCCACTTTATTGGTTGTACTTTCTAGTTTTATCTAATTAGAGAGGATAATAATATATAATATCAATTCTACAATAGCTACCAAACTTTGGTAGCCATTCTAAGAATATCAAATAAAGACCATTGATTTTATTGACTAAATTTGGACCATTGAATAGATTTGACCACAAAAAAAAAGTAAAAAAAGACAAAAAAAAAAAAAAAAACTACACCCATCGGCCCATCCCTTCTCTCTCTCCTCGCCCTCCCCATCCACGGCTTCACCCACCATTTCTGCCCTACCGCCACCAGCCCTAACTATCCGTCCAACTTGAACGCCATACATCGTCTCCCGTCGGCTCTTCCCCAGTCTCCTCACCCTACGACCACGCTCTGCCACCCTTATCTCCACCCCTTTCAAATCGATAGGGCGGCGAATGTAGAGGATGAGGGGCTTAAGGCGGCGAGCGTAGAGGATGATCGACGGCAATCACGTGACTACGGAGGAGGATGGACGGAGAGAGGGGCTCGTGCAGCGTTTATAAGTTGGGCCGGGGGAACAAGCGGACGGCGACGGGTGAGTCTAGTGGTGACGGAGACGACTACTAAAGTGGTGTTGAGTATAGGTGGCGGTGGTGGTGGAGGCTTTAGTGACTGGTGGTGGAAAGGGTAATGGAAGGGGAGAGCGGAGAATAAGATGAAGGGTGGGAGTTTGAGTTTATTTTATTTTATTTTTAAATTAATTTTTTTTCAATGGGTCAAGATATTGAACGGTTGAGATTGTTCAAGTAAAATGAAGGGTCAGATTTGCTTTTCTTACAATGGCTTCCATGACTTGGTAGCCATTGTAGAATCACCCAATATATAAAAAAATATAAAATTGAGCGTGTTGATATGGAAGTTATGTACAATTGTATGAAATGAAACACAAGAATGAGACAGATAATCCTTATTTCAGTTGTCTGCGTGTAAAAGTTGATACAGAATAAACGGAACGAGTGGGAGTGTAAGAGTAATTCATTTTGATCATTTCTTATTTCGAGTAACCAGCTCCAATTCTGGTTCAGGCCCAACTATAGTTTAAATGCAGGCCCAAATCTCATACAAATGCAGGCCCAAGAATGTGAGTGGACTATAGCCCAACGAAAGAACAACCTGAGCTGCTCAAGGTATATTTGGAGCCGAGGCAAATGAGAATGTTTTTGGGATGTCGGGGTTTTGCACATGTTGGTGCACAAGTGGCATTATTGACCATACAATTCCTTATGAGTAATAATATAGGCGAATTCAGCCCCGTTAATTTTAGTCATTTTGTTAACACATACTAGTACTATATATGTTACATTACATTTTTAGTAAATAGTATTTACTAGTCGGTACACGGTAGGGATTTTTTGGATCCGTCCATGGCGCCGGTCTTTTGGACCCTAAGGCCGAGGGAGATGAAGTAAGGTAACAAGATAAGTAGACTTACCTTACCATACGCATAAAACTTGAACAATAGACTTGTGTTTAATATTCTTCTTTTTATTTACTCGTCTAAAGATAATATCATTTGAGTGGTTTATTGGTCGACTTGTGTTTGAATAGAGAAAGCGTGAACGAGACTTGCCATACACTTAGAGGCAAGAGTTGACTTTATTGTGATACGCTTAGAGATTAAAGTTGACTTTAATATAGACATATATATTAGTTTAACTGGTAAAATTATCGGGAGTAAACATCTATTTTAACACTACTAGTTCAAATGCTTAACACTGCTCATTAATAGATTACATCAACAACCATTCTACCAACCAATCAATCAATAACGTAATGCTCATACGACATGTACGATTTTCCCAAAGTAAAAAAATGGAACAAAGATGCGAACTTATTCAATCAGAATAATACTGAACATGTTGTCATGTGAACTATTGCCAACGATATTGTCCTGTTATAAAATTATGCAAATTGAGATGAAGTCAAGATTTATGCTGTCATACTCTTATCATCACTGATGTTTTTTCAAATTATGCAATTCATGTTCATGCCCATTATCATTAAATTGTACTATATTATATATATATATATAATCTTTGCTATGTTACAAATCCTCAACAGACAACATGTTCTAACATATTCTTCCAACATTTCTCCCAAATATCAGACTGAAACTTCCCCTATACACAACCTGATAATCTCAATCCATTCCACACCCAACAAGTCTAAGAATAATGGAATCTCGGACGATCAAAAAAGGTCTGCGGACGTACATGTCGAAAAAGTCGTCGTTTTTACTACGATTCATCTTCATCTTCTTCGTCTTCATCCTCATCGCGTTTCATTTATACAAGTACGCAGCTAGGAACCCGGGTTTTTTGGGTTCCAATGTCTTGGAATTTCCAGATTTTCCATTTTCCGTTAGTATTAGTGAGTCGGTCGCAAAACCTGCAATGATACAACATAAGAAGAAAACAGACTTGATTATAGAGAACACAGTGATGTTTTCTGACTTTGTGTTGGTTGTTCTGACAACTGATAGCAAAGCTGTACATCTGCAGAATGTTGCTGAAAAAACTATTGACTGTGTTTACAAAACACAGTTGACAGGTCCTGATTTTATGCAGGAAAATAATGTCATTACTTACCCAATGTTGTCAGCAGATGAGCATGATGCTGGTGAGTCACGGTGGATGGTCCGGTGTCCATTACCACCAGCAAATTACTCAGCCGCAGTTGGTTTACAGGTCCATCAGGATCAGGTGGCCGAGGTGGCGACAGAGAATCAGACAGGACTGTCATGGGGTAATAAGTTGGTTTATGAGGCAGCATTTGACGGGGAAGAAACAGTTGCTGTTTTTGTCAAGGGTCTAGGCCTAAACGGCGAAAAAAAGTCTAAACCAGGTCAATTCAAATGTCGTTTTGGTGAAGATTTTAAGCTAATTACAAAGGCAATCACTGCTGCACAAGAAGTCATCAGGTGTCCCCTGCCTCAAGGTGTTACAAAATCGAGTATCGCGAAAAGAAATGATGCAGTCCAAGTCACAATTGAACGAGCTATCAATTCAAAGCCACACGGTGAGTCGTACATTGTAGATTCTATTGCAAAATTGCAAAAGAGCAACGAAATTGGTCGTATACAGGGGAAAATTAATAAGCATGAGCTTTGTGCTTGTACTATGGTATGGAACCAAGCCGCGTTCCTTCGAGAATGGATAGTCTACCATTCTTGGCTAGGAATACAACGTTGGTTTGTGTACGATAACAACAGTGACGATGGCCTAAAAGACGTGATCGATGACCTTAACACCGAAAATTACAACGTGTCTAGCCATTCGTGGCCGTGGCTTAAGTCACAAGAAGCCGGTTTTGCACATTGTTTGCTAAGGTCAAGAGACGAATGTAGCTGGATCGCCTTCTTTGATGTCGATGAATTCTACTACTTCCCAACACCGAAAAAACGAAGGCCTAGCAGTATCATCGATCACCCGGGGCCAAACTCACTTCGAAAAATTGTGCAAAACATGACTTCTTCACCACTCAAAGGCCAAGTTAAAACAAATTGTTTCAACTTTGGACCGTCGGGACTAAAGGTAAGTCCAGTGGAAGGAGTCTCGTCGGGGTACACGTGCCGGCTTAAGATTTACGACAGGCATAAGTCGATAGTACGTCCTGATGCTGTCGATGACTCGCTTTTGAATCGAATCCATCATTTCGAGCTCAAAAAAGGGTTGTCAGGCAAAACATTGGACCTAACTACGGCCGTGATTAACCACTACAAGTATCAAGTGTGGGATGACTTCAAGATGAAGTTTGTGAGACGAGTTTCCGCCTACGTTCCGGATTGGACAGATAATAAAGACGAGGAATCGAAGGATCGGACACCCGGGTTGGGTACAGAAGCGATTGAACCCGAAGATTGGGATCAAAAGTTTTGTGAGGTTTGGGATACAGGGTTAAGAGACTTCATTAGGAAGAATCTGGGTAATCCAAACACAACACTACTACCTTGGCAACGGTCCAAGTCGTGAATTTCATGTTTTAATTTTTATTAAAATTTTAGATTAGAATAATTGTGAAATTACACAGCTAGCTTTAATTTAGAACATGGGTAACATGATATGATGCCATGATATGTACAATTAATTGTTGTATACAAACTATAAAGATTTATTTATGTACGGATCCACACCTTCTCCAATCTTTATTATTGTCCTCTTACTTGGTAACTTTTTGCGGTCATTTTTGTCTCGTAAAACAAAATTCAGACAAAACTGTAGCCAGAATTATATATTGTACGTTTCAGTATAACAAAATCACAAAATGAAAAATGAAAAAAAAAAAAAAAAAGTTCAGTTGTTACAAATGAATGTGGTATACCCTTTACAAACTCGAAATAAATTTGTTCACGAGACAATAGCCCTCTGATTTCCCCCAAATAGTTTGTATACAACAATTAAGTTCAACAGTTAGTTGTATCGACCATGTTAACAAATTTCACAACAGCTAATAGCTAAAAGGTATCATTTACTAAAACGCTACCGCTGCAGAAAACGTTACAACTATTTTTGCCGAACAGACCCTATTAATAACTTAATATAAGGAAATGATGTTAAATTTTGTAAAAACAATAGAGCATTTACTTATGGTAGTTAAAACCGATTACCACTAGCAGTAATCACCATAAAGTCTTCAGAAATCGATATACTAGACATACAATTTGCACAATGAACATAGAATTACGGATTTACGGGTCTATCCAAACTCACTGAAATCGGATCTTAAAGTATTCATGATTAGCCCAGTACCTCATTGGCATGGGTCAAGTAACAAAATCGTGGCCCAATACTTCGTTAGAATTTTAGCCCATTTGCTCGCGAAGTAAATGGTCTTGTTTCCAGTTGGATTCTAGAGGGTTATTTTCATAAATCTTCTGGCTTCGCACATGAGTCTACATTCTTTACAATAAGCTTGACCAGGATGGAAGAGCAAACAAAACATAGATTTTTGGTGAAAATACACGGTTAGTCTTTGTCGTGGTTAAAGCCGCACCTTAAATCATGTATCGACAAATGACGTGAAGATTGGTCTTGAGTGGAAGAAATAAGGGAGTAGCATTTTTTGCTACAAAATAATTAGAACATATTTGAGTTTTTTTCTACATACAAATCAAACTAATATAATAATAAGTGTAATAACATATCGCAATCATATAAAGAACTGAACACGTGGACAATAGATGAACTAAGGACCCTTTGACACTCAATTATATCATTACTTGTAACACTTTAAAATAGTCTTGGACATTTAGATAATATTGAATTGACAAAGAAATAAAGCAATTGAAAATGACATGAGTAGACACTTGAGCAGGGGTTAACATACAAATTTAGGCTACCCTTTTAATTTGTGTATCTTATAAGTACTCCATAAGTATAATGTAATAATCAAAACTCAAAAAATCATACTAATGAAAAAGAGTCTACATTAATAATTAGTATGACTTGCATTAGTAATTCATACACAAGAAACTATGTAAAACTGTTTCATATATAAATTGGCAAATCATCTCCTTTGCATTCTTTATAAGGAAAAATATGTAGTACTATTTATATATAAAGTCGCGTAATGTAATCAAGACTTCCGATGTCGTCCAGCGGTTAGGATATCTGGCTTTCACCCAGGAGACCCGGGTTCGATTCCCGGCATCGGAACTTTTTCGTTACGTTTTTATTTCGGTTTTGTTTATTTTTCTGTGGAAACAGTTGAACTTCAACAGCTCACGAACACTTAGTTAAATAGCGACTTTAAACATTGATGACTTTTCTTTTGACAAAGACAAATTGCGATGCATTCACGTCAATGTTAAAAAGAGACTTTCCTACCTCTTAGCTTACTTGCGACGTCTTCTTGTCTAAGGATTGAACTATTCAAGAAGTAGGTATATATACAAAGGATCAATTCAAAAGCCGCAAACAAACCCACAATAATCGTAATTGTACTTAAATTGGAGGTTTAAACTTTGGTCATATGTACCGTCTTTCATAATCTTATTGACTGGTTAAATTGGACATAGATATGCTTTTCGAGATTGAAAGACAAATTGTGTGATTGCATTCACGTCAATGATAATTAAAAAAGCGACCGTCGTCCTACACTCCTTCCTCTTATTTACTTTCAACTTCTTCTTTTGTGATATGAATTAAAGAGGTGGTTATAAGAGATTAAAAATAAATGCCCAAATCCGGCTAACAATGATAAACTCAATACTCCCTTCCGGTGATTTCTCGGACTAATGTTTCATTCATAACTTTCGTCGTGGCCTGGTGATTTTGACCGATCAACATATATGCATCTATTTTTTTAAGGGGAAACTCATCCATAACTCATAAACGACCGATACTTACATAATTGCACATATTAAAATCCAGTTAAGGAAGTTAAACACAACATTGTATGCATTTATATATGTTTACATTAAATTGAAATGCCATTGTATGTATTCGCATTGTAATCAATTATATATCCCCACAAGCTCAATTACAATTTACTGTATATAAGTCTATAATACAAGGTACAAGTTAGGAGGTGTAAACATCCGACTTGATCGACAATGTATGATATGCCTTCGTCTTGCTAAACGACTAGTAGTATGTCGTTGTTCTATTGGCCTGGGGTGCTTATGTTCAATTACAAAGTTCCGAATTCTTCTTAATCTTTTTTTTTTAAATACAAATTTTTATGGAAAATAATATAATTTATGGTAATTATGCATGGTGGCTATTTAATTTATGAAAAATAATAGTGTTGCTAATAGTATTATAACAAGATAAACTGACAGTTTCATAAAATGAGTATAACAATATAAATATACAATCCGGAACTCCGGGCGAGGGCGCGGGCCGTGCATGCAAACTAGTTCTTCCTAATCTTTTTTTTTTTTTTTAAACACAAATTTAATTTAGAACAACATATACAAAAGAGTTGTATTATCACAGCTTATAACTGACTTAATTGCCCATGTGAATACGTGATAATAATGTGTGTGCTCGGATCATGCATACAATATGATCATATATTATGATTGCCATAATGTGTTTATTTATTTATTGTTACATAACAATTTAAAAGGATCATGTCGACAATCAATCACTGAGACATACATTGACCTTGTTATAAACTTATAATGTAGCACATTAATTCTTCATGCCATACATAAGAGCTAGGCTAATTAAGGTGAATGTTTAATTTTACATCCGATCACCTTTACGTTTGAGTATAATATACGTAGGACGTTTTTATCCTAAACTATATGTTAGACATATATTTTATGTATATAACATAAAATATATGTCTAACACTATACTCTTTTTATTTGCGCTAGCTTCGATTATTGGTACACTTTTACCAAGTCTAAGGTCTAGTTTTTGGCATTGTCTTGTTCTACATACTACACACATAATGTTACTCTCAAATCAAAGATCCACATTAAAGAAATGCAATAACAAATCAATCTGAAAGGGTCCTGTGAGATGTGAATCAAGGCACATGCGATTCTATATATTTAACTGTAGTTCAACATAACAAGATTCTGAGGGGGTCAAGGTTGGTGTTCATATTGTATTAAAAATATAAATGCAGGCGTATTATATTATGGGATTGGTACGTCAAAAAGTCATTATTTTATAAACACTAGGTAGCACGACAACAACCATTTGTAATACAGACAACCCTTTTTGAAGAATTCAATGTATGATTACATTAATATATGTCTCCTTGAGGTACAAAACAACGGGAAAAATCTCGATTTACATGTGAACTTTATCAGCAAAATTAATACAACTTTCAATGAAGAGGATTTGAGAATTCTATGTTTACATTTTGTGAATGTGGATGTCTTGCTTTTACAACCTATGTATGATCAATTGGGGAAAAACAAGTAGTAGTACAATTTAGCCTTGGAAGTTACATTACATCTTTGCTAATAAACAAAATTGCACTATATTACGTGTTGAAGCCGGGAAGACAGTCTTACGGTAGAATATGGTCATCTGAGTTTCTCAGTTCAGGAAACTGAAAAGGAACTCGATGTGTCTTACCGTTGGACCGGCTTAAAAATTGTGGTGCCACGGAGCGCTCATGAATCGTAAATGTTTTGACATATGATACAATGTTTAGAGATGAGTTTACCCATTGGACTCTTTGGCTCGATCTTTATACCTCGCGTTTGTTTGTTCCAAAGATGAACTCCGTAAGACTGTGACTTAATCCCCAGAAACTTATTCTCAGCCCAAGTGACCCCTTTCTTGTAAGGCTTCTCGAACAAGCGATGAATCCGAATCCAATCGACTGGATAGAATACCATAGGAGACAAAAGATTGAACTGATACATCGTATCATTAAACGTCTTGGTTACGACTCTAGTAGCTAGATACGGCCCGTTAAAACCCCACGTAAATCCATCAAATGTGGTAGCAAATTCTTCCATGAATTTCCACAACAATGGATGCTCCTTGTCGAAGATCAACACCGCGTTGTTTAGTGTTCGCCAAATCCTCGTTTCGTCGTCGACTGATTGAATTCCAATCGCGTTACTCAAATCCGAAACGCTCTTAAGAATGATCATGTCCGTATCGAGATATATTCCTCCGTACTTGTACAAGACCGCCATTCTTAAGAGGTTCGATAAATTCTGAGTGATTGGTACGGTCCCTGGATCGACGTCCCCGGCCTCCAGCCTCTCGAGCCACCCTTGAGCCGGAGTGTTACTAAATAAGAACCGAAAATCAGGTGCTAGTGTTAGGATTCGATGACCCCGGTCTAGGAGTGGTCGAAGAATGGCTCGACCTGGGTTCGAGTCCATTCTTCTAGAGATTATGATCACGCACCCTTCTGGGTGCGCTTTGATCATACTCTCTAGCGCGAGTAATTCTCGCGTACCGAACAAGCTTGCCGGGGAAATCCAAGTCAAGAAGATCCTCTCCTTGCAATTATTATTATTGAGAAATGCTTGAATTTTTTCGTCGAAATTTTGTGTTCGACTCGTTGACTTTATGATCTTGGTCTCATCGAGATTGCGTCTGAGCCAATCTATTCTTTCTTCCTTGGTACAATTCCACGGCGGAAACGCAAACACGTCCGATTGCGGAATTGCGTCGTAAACTTCATCGTTCTCTTCCTCGATTGTTGGTGCCGGTGTTTGATCGACAACCTCGACAATTGTAGTTGAATTCGAAGCTTGCTCGTCATTTGGTGGTGGTGGTTCTTCAGTGTTGGTACTAGGGAGCTCAATCCCCTCGCTTGGTGTCGTATTCAAAGCTTGCTCGTCATTTGGTGGTGAAATGACCTCGTTTGATGTCGAATTGGAAGTAGCTTGTTCTTCACTTTGTGGTGGTGGAACCTCAACCTTGTTGATACTAGGTAGCTCAATTACCTCGCTTGAAGTCGAATTGGACCCAAGTCCATCATCATCAGGAACCACATTTGGCGATCCAGATTTGGTTCCTGATGATGATGATGTGGAATTGATAACCACCTCGGCCTTCTCCTTCTCAGTAAGGTCGAGGTGGTTATCAATCGGGTTTGTCTCATTAGAGACAAACTTTGACGACGTTGTTAGTGTCGTCGGTTTTGAGTCATTGACCTTAAGGACGTCGACGCAATTAGTAGTGGTGTCGCGAGGGTGAAGGTAAAGGAAAGAGAAGAAGCAGAGGGCGAAAAGAGAGCTGAACCAGCAAACAGATGCAAAAGTAGAAGGTATAGAAAACTTTCTCATTTTCATCATTTTTTGTTTCAATGGAAAAGTAGGAATAGGAGGAGCAAGAACTTTGTGGGTTTGTCTTGGAATTAACATTTTAATTTGTTCCTTTGATTATCGTGCTAATAATCATAGATTATTATTAGTAGTATACGGAGTATAGTTTAATAGTACAGCTTTTCGAGTAATTAAAAAAATCAGCTGATGGCTAGTTAGTTACAGAGTAGATATAGATTATTAAGAGAGAGAGAGAGAGAGAGCGCAAAGCTGTAGTTTGCTAATCATATATGAACGATAATTACCGATAAGATTAACGTGCACAATTATATGAACGAACGACGACTGATCCAACGAACTTGTAGTTTAAGCCAGAGTGGTGTTAAGTAACTTCTTACAAAATACGTTGACTTTCTGCTTTTAACCATCTTTTGAGCATAATAAATGGATCAAGTACTAATAAAGTACATAGGTACGTAGCATAACGCAAGGCGGAATCATGCCGTGAGAAATCGGGATAGCCTTCTTTATAAAAGTGTCATTTTGCTTCTTTTTCTTGTAACGTTTTTTAGAAAAACCGACTAACCTGCATATCCTTCTAGATTCGCCTGTGGCTTAGCGTTTGACAAATGTCAATACCAGTATAGCATGTCCTCTTTGGCAATAAGCGTGTAGTTGTGCCTTGTAAGTTTCAACTAGAAGGTCTTTTCAGGAGAATTAAGGGCTTCAAAAGCAAGTTTCTAGGGAACTCGTTAACCTGTCAAAATACTACAGTTTCCTTGTACGAGAATGAGGTATAAATTGAGATGGGATAAAAGAGTGAAACTGTATCCCCTTTTTCATTCTGATTTTGGGGATGAAAACAGTGAGATGGGTCTTTAGTATTACGTCAAACACTTGGGTGTCGGTATCGTAAGTTTCTAAAGATGAGGAAAAATATTGCTACCAAATACATCATTTGTGTGGTTGTATATCGTTGTTTGATTTGTTGTGTATTTGTGATCATGTACATAGTGGTTGAACTAAACTCCTTGTGTAATGCTAATCAAGTATTTTCCATCCTTTTTTTTTTTTTTTTTGTTTATCTCTTGTTTTTGGACCTTGCTATACTTTGTCGAGGTTTGAATCTACACCAATAATTGTAACACTACGAAATTTGGAAAGTGGATTATGGAGTTGATTTGTCCCACATTGGAAAAATAAGGCTCATATGATCAGTTTATAATAGATTCCTACCATCATACTACCAACAAGGCCTTCACCTTTTAGAGCCCGAAGAGGATATATGGGCCTAAGAGGTGACTACCCATCTTATTGGGTTGTGTTGCGACGTATAATGGATCGGGCTGTTACAGATGGTATCAGAGCAACCCTGCGACCGCGTGCTGGGTGCTGGGGCGAGGCCCAGACCAGCCGTCTAGCGGGGGAGATCTTGGACCTGTGTTAATGTTGGTATGGTTTGGTCGAGGCGCAACGGGGACGTTGCGGTCTTTAAGTGGGGGAGTTTGTAACACTACGAAATTTGGAAAGTGGATTATGGAGTTGGTTTGTCCCACATTGGAAAAATAAGGCTCATATGATCAGTTTATAATAGATTCCTACCATCATACTACCAACAAGGCCTTCACCTTTCTTATTGGATTGTGAAATAAAGTTCATGGCCAAAGAGCAAATAAACTTTATCGTGATTTAGACGAACAATGAAAAACATCGAATTATCAATTGGTATACCTCCGATTTCTGAAACATTTAAGGTTTTGTAATTTGATTTTGTTGTATGAGTCTCATGATAAGGCCAGTCAAGATGATCTTTTATAAGACTTTGTATGGACCAAAATAATACATACAGTTACCAAACAGAATTGTCGATTTCGATATAAGAAGTTTTTTATCACCAAGATTTTGTCTTTCTCCTTTTCGGGTTTTGCTACCAACCACTGACTCGAAACTTTCTCGCAAAAACATGTCAATTGGAGCCATATTAACAAACTCGATCACTCATCACTTGTTTTAGACTAATCCCTTTGTGTGGTATGCTACAAAAGGAATCAAATAAGTATAGAAACAATACATGGCTGCCCGGCCAAAACAGGACAAAGGACGTCTGGCTGGGTGTTACAAACAAGTCTCTTTTTGAAAGGAACCTTACACCCAATCTCCCAAGTTATCAAAAATATTGATTATTATTTAAATTTCCTGTCCATTTCTTTGTTTGAATTTCCCATGTTTTAAATAACCTCATCATCGTGGACCACTGGTCCAGTCTTAATAGCGGATATACTACCTATAATCCCTAACGGAGTAACGTCACTTCTCGGCACACATAAGCTAGTTGAAATGCGTATAAGACATTTCATCTTGATTAGAGGGAGTACTAGAACTCCTGATACAAGTTTAGTTCTAAGCATTGCCGGCGCTCAACTGAAGAAGCGCAGTTCCATAATATTACACATTCTCACTATTTAGAACTTCGAATTCTTAACATAAAGAGTTACTGTAAACCTGCATTTACAAGAAGATACAAACACAGTACCTCATCGGATGTCATATAGGGATATGACAAATTCCAGCGCTGGGCAGCCTACACTAAAGACGGACAAAATGCTGGAATCTTACTCTTGCATCGCGACTACAACATAAGCTAATTATGCTTTTCTGTGAAGATAAATGCCGGATGTCAGGAATCTTCGAAGTGATGGTCTGTCTCGTCATAGATTTCCTCCTGCATTCGCAACAAGTCAGTGCTAAGTGTGCAAAATTCACTAAACTTGGTTCATAAAAAATGGATAAGACTGCCAGGGATAGGAAAAATTACCTGCAGCAGTTCTTCAATGACATCTTCTAAAGTTATTATTCCCACAACTTCTTCTTCATCAGGCTTCGGCAGACGATGCTGATCAATTTCTAAGATGTCGTCCCGATTCCATTTCTTGGGCCTAACTCCTTTGTTGGACTTGTTGCTGTTGGGAAAGCTCTTCCACTTATACAGGTTGCTCTTGCGTTGTAGACTCTTTTCCTTCTTTAAGTTCTTTTGTTGCTCGTCATCTTCACCATCGATAACCACCCTCAACTCTTTCACGTGACCTGTATGTGTTCGAAACAAGAAAAAGACTTGTTTAAAGATTTTTAAAAAGTTGTGAAAACTGCAACATGGAGAACCATCCTCCTAACAGAATATTGCTTCCAGAAACTGCAAGCCACACTTTAGGGTATACCGACAGTTAAACTATCTTATGTTCATAAAATGACACAATTATCTGAAAGCTTATTTACTAGTGGCAGGGTGCGTCATTTCAAAGATACTGACTTAGCCCAGTATGAACACTTGAAAAGGTAACTTCATAAGCTAGCTAACCAAACTTACTAGCTCAAATTTAATAAGAAAACCTTGTAACCAAAAAAAAAAAAAAAAAAAAAAAAAAAAAAAACTGGAAATTGGCTGGTGTTTTTTTTTTTTTTTTTTTTTGAGGATCTGCTGGTTTTATCCTCTCAACAAGTCAGTACCATAACGCAGCTTAAGTTGACAGTCAAATTGCGCCTCCATGATTTGTGTAGTGAGCATCTGGCCATTGGATTTAGCAAGAGTTACCTAGGACAGTAGGACTTTTGCCAGCACTGAAAAAGGCTTTCGGAAACCTTGACCAGAGTAACCATGCTCAACGGGTCAGGAAAGTCTTATTGCACACAATTTTAGGAATTTGACAGTCAAAGGAGATCAGGAGACTGGATAACATGATTCACAACTTACCGTCTGCGGAATCCCCATTGGCATGTATCTCCGGAT
Organism: Spergularia marina; assembly: GCA_963680865.1. Lineage (NCBI taxonomy): Eukaryota > Viridiplantae > Streptophyta > Magnoliopsida > Caryophyllales > Caryophyllaceae > Spergularia > Spergularia marina. The sequence goes on along the minus strand of OY804547.1, from coordinate 20,993,211 downwards.
CTTGAGAATGTCTTATAACAACTGCCATATGGCTATGCCCTTTCTGAAACTCATTCAAAATATCATACAGTGGCAGTGTTTCAGGCACCCTACAAAAAAGAAAAGAAAACAAAAAAAGAGGGATTTCAATCAAATGTCATCTCAGTGACACAATAAATCTACCAGATCGTACTAACAGACTCTACAGTATCATATCATCGTTTAGTGACTGGATGTCATCCTCTGTCTTAAACCCTGCTGTTAACTACTTGGGAAAATTTATAAGCAACTATTCCCAACTACGGGTCCACACTCCACAGCTACCTGTTTGATAGGATCACCTCACTGTAAGAATTTTCAGGACAACCAGTATCATTAGGGGCTTGCTTGGATTGAGAGGAATTATTAGGGGGGTAATAGGGGCTAAAACAAGGGGAAAATGGGAGATAATGTGATGGTGGAGGGAAGAAATAAGGGGAGGAGGAGGAATCATTATGGGAGTAATGCATTAACTTAGAGGGGAGGGGAGTAATGCATTTCCCCTATATGGGGGTAATAATTCCTCCTCTACCCCTTATTTCCTCCCTCTAACACCACCATTTCTACCATTTTTGCCTTGTTTTAGCCTTCATTACCCCCCTAATGTTTACTCCGAATCCAAGCAAGCCCTAGATGTTAAAAAAAGCTCCTCTCACAGCAACAAAGACCTGAATTACTAGGAACTTGAGTGACCTAGCACATATCTTGTCCACTTTTGCCACTGTATACAACCAGATGGGAGACTGACAAACACAGCTAGCCTGCACAGATCTAAAGTGATGCACTTCATCCTGATGATGATCAAGTTCATAGTTCACGTCATCCTAGATTTCTAGTATACAACCAGACAAGTAACAAACTAATTGTCACAATTCACAACTCATGTGATCTTTTAAAATTTAATTCCAAAATTCATAACCACATACCTAGGGATCTTGCGAATTGTTACACTCTTTACAGGTACCTCATCTTCTGGATGAATGGTTAACAGATTCTTAACCTGGAAGAATATAAAGGAGAGAGAAACGGCAGTCAGAGTTCTGAACCACATCCACGAATATTGTGAAGATGTCTAAATTGAAAAACAAGAACTATGAAACAATAACCAGCCTGAAGAGTTGTCACACCAACAAACAAACAAACTTAGGTGAAGAACACATCGCAATAAGTGAGGCCTAGTGACCAGGAGAATGCAATAATCTTGTATTCATATGGGCATCAATTGCAATACTTACAATATCATAACATCCTCACTCCTGAGACCATTACTTAGTGTTTATGACCACAAGTTACATGAGTGATGAGACATTTAGTAAGTATCAGCCCCTCAACTAATTCAATGCAGCTACAAGTCAGCAGATAATAGAATAATACCATTGCCAGAGATTAAACAAAAGATCATGGACAAGTCCACTAATGACGGTCAGTAAAATACACCAAACTTACCAGGATACATCCAATAATATTAGTGGGCTCCTCATAGTAGACTGGAATTCGGCTATGACCATTATCCAAGACTAAATTCATCAAGGTCCTGCACAGAAAAACACACAAGGTTTTATTTATGCTTTAATTTATAGCAACAAAAGTTAACAAAGATATGTTCCTATGTAGGAAGTAAAGGCTGCTCGAAATTTTTGAACCTGTCAAGTTTTGCGTTGATGTCAATCGAATATATGTCAGATATAGGAGTCATTGCATCACCCGCTGTTTTCTCGGTAAGTTCCAATGCTCCAGCAATAATAGTAGTTTCATCATGCGTTAATTCCCCGCCTTTTCCAGCCTGTGTAGCACCATTACAGAATCAGAGAAATAAGTCACACAAACCAGATCAGCGGCAGCAACACAACAGAACTAGAGCAGTAAAATAAGTGTTATCCTATCATTTCTAATGCTCCAACTATTATGAACAAGTAATATACACTAAGAGTTCAATGATGCCCCACTTACTGTGTGATATATACTAGCAGTTCAATAATACATTGATTATGCTACAATTTCTCCGAGCTCCAAACCTTTGTTTTTTTATTTTAATTACATCCAAACCTTTGTTTATAACACATTCTTCACAAACGCAAAAAGAAGAGAATGAAGAAGTAAAGGGGGCAGCCCGGTGAAAATTGGCGTCCACGCGAGGCGAGGGTCCGGGGAAGACGATGAAGAAGTTAATAAAAAAAAAAAAGGAAAAGAAAGATTTCAATCTGACAACAATTGCACACCTCGTTTCCATGCAGGTTTACAAGTGTCTTCAGCTCAGCCCTACGGAAAAGAGCTACATGTCCATGCCCTAGTAGTAAATCCAACAGCTGCGATCAATCAAAGCATGTGTCAATAATCGAAAATTGTAGGCGATTCAAGGGGTCAATAAGTCCCAGAAAACTTTTACAAGCCTCCAAGATAAAAACGACTTGAAAGCTGAATTCTCACCTTGCTTATAGGGTAGGCAACAGGAGAGCAAATCCAAACAAGAACACGAACAAAAGGAGCAACTGTGGCACCAATTGCCAAACCATAGCGAGAACAAACTGATTGTGGTATAATCTGCAAGGGCAAAGAACATAAGCAAAACCACACAAGCAGGAGGCAGCAAGTTACACACGGAGAAAAGAATATTACAATAGTTGTCTGGAAAACCTTTTGTCTATAAATTTCCATTCACTTGGTTGATAGCATTCTACCATCAAGCTTAAACAAAACAATAGCTGAACTTCATAATGTCACTGAATTTTAAGATGGGTGAATATAGTACAGATTGAAATATGTTTTTTTTTTTTTTTTTTTTTGGAAACAACAGATTGAAATATGTTAGTTATCTATATACCAACTATTTTTGTAGGACAAGCACAGCAGACTCAAAATTCTAGCTTACGAATAAGTTTAAGCACTTAAATTTGTTAAACAATCAGAAACATTTCAGCCAAGTAATAAGTTTATTGACTCCATCCGGACTAGATTGATCTTTTAATTACTACCCCTACTTCACAAAGCAAGAACTCAACCACTTACCTCACCAAAAAGAAGTATCAATGTTACTGAAATGAGGATGGCACCCCAAGCTGTAACCAAACTATCAAGAAAAATTGGAAGTGCCTGCAAAAATAAACTGCACAGTTATAACCTATATTAACTAAAAGTACAACTTCATTGCATTACTGAAGAGCAAAGATAATACCTCCATGGCGGCAGCATTGCAGATAAGCAAGGTACAGAGCAGCAAATGCTGATTCTTGACAACAGGCAAAATTTTCTCTGTCATTAAAAGAGCACAAAGTTCATATCAAGGAGATGATCACTATAATAGAACTAAAAATTAAAAATGCGCTACAAATTACTTCGAGTAAAATACAAGCCTCACACTCCACAGAGATCATGTTCAAACAAAGACACCGGAAGGGAATCCTTAGAAAGAGTTGAATCTCTTGTCCTTAGACCTAAAACCGACTTTCTAGGTTAAGAACCTGCTGAAAGACTTAAATTTCTGCCAGCTTCAGACCAAACCATTCGATTAACCCCCTTAGACCATACATCTGAAGCTGAAGCAAATTGAGTGTCTAAAATCTTTCTAAATATAGCTACAAAGCAATCTAACTTAAGTTATTCATTGGATGGTGCAAACAGAAATTTATTCAAATCGACTCTTCTTACCATAAGTGTAACACTTAAGTACATCATATTCTTTGAAGGAATGATTTTTAAAAGTAGAGAGCCTTAATAAAAAAATTGCAGCCAGGCATCGAGATTTCATACAATCAAGTATATCCTAACCTAAAAATACGGTCAGTTCCGACAAATCACATGTGGATTTCCAGAGCATTGCAGAAATACCCACTGACCTCCAAATCCTTTGTTTATGTTCAGTACTCAATTTCCCCTTCTCTATGACATTTAAATTGAAGGGATAATATTTACAAGCCACGAAAATTGATGTGATAATTAGGAAAGGTACAAGATATCCAATAAAAAAGGGGCCAAATTTCAACTCAGATGGTCGAAAATATTAGCCACTTCTTCATATGACTCGAGATTGTGCCGTACTCACTGTCTCCAATCGAAATCAACCTTAAACGAACAAAATCCTTTCACTATAAAATACTCCCAAGAGACAGAATCTCCACCCCGAGGACGAATTTCACAATAAAAATAGGTACAAAAACCCTCAATATCCTACCTTACAATCACAAAAACCTGAACAATAAACAGGAATCATCCGAATCAGCACGAATAATCCACGAAAAACACGAAAAACAACGATGTCGCGAAAACACTGTTCATTCAATCAATCAGGCACTGAACCACCACGAATTCAACTCAACAGAACTGTGTACTGTACCAAATATCACTCCAATTACCTTTTTACGCAACCAAACCAACAAATTTCCTCCTCAAACAATCAAAAATCAGCTTCAATAATATCAAACAAACCGCACAAAATGATAAAAACAGAGCGCAAATCATAAACATACGAACCTAAACATGAATTACTCCAATAACAGCCGATAATTATCTCAAAAAAAAAAAAAAAAAAAAAAAAAAGAGGAGAGAAAGAGTAACGGTGACGATACCAGCATACTTGCGATCTTTTGGTGTGCCAGACTTAGCGAGAACTTCGAGATCAACGAGACTCAAAGACATGAGTCCTAGTGTTAATCCAGACATTAATCCCGCGAAAATCACGAGGAACGCAATTACTCCAATGTTTAAGAAGAACTTCGTCTCGCAACACCTGTACTCCACCGCCATTACTACTCCTCACTGTTGTACAACTCCGAAGAAGAAGCAGACAGTAGTGTGTATGTTACGCTAAATTCGTCGAAGACATTTTATCCCCAAAAGAGAGAAACCCTAGCTTTATTTGGAGTTTTTTTTTTTTTTTGTTTAATAATTTGAGCTGAGAGCTGAGTGTGGTGGGCGGTGGCTTTCTTCTGTTGGGAAACGGAAACGAAGGAGGAGAGAGGAGAGAGGAAAGTTTAATTTGTTGCCCGAAATAGCGACGTGTGATGCAAAGGAGAGGAGAGAGACTGGTAAGATTGATGCCTGTTCGAGTGTTGTTTAATTTTTTATGAGGCTTGATGATGAAGTTTGATTTGATGATGATGTGTGATTTGATTAAAGTGAGAAGTTTGTTTCCGAATGCTAGTGTAATAGTTTGACACTTTTAACGAATCGTGATTATCATCGGACTCATTTTCTATTTACTTTATTCAACGTTTTTGTAGGGATATGAACGTTGGTTAATTTGTAATTTTCTCACATACTCTCTCTGATTCAAAGAGATTTTCCTCAAACGATTCATTTGGTCCAGAAGTTGCTCCCAATATGACTAGTCAAAATAGTCAAAGAAAAGAGAAATTTTTTTTTTTGAATCGAACGAAGTATATCGATGACATATTAGTGGACAAATATGATGGTGGGAGAGAAAGTACTTCGGTCGGGAAATTAAAACACTGTTAATTTAGGAAGCTAAGGAATTAAAGAAAATGTTATGGAGTACATAAGAAAGTGGAGATTACAAGAGCATTAGCAAGGGTATTGCTTCTAATCTTCTTCTCCCACCTTGGATTTCAAATTATTATATTTGTTTAATTTTTTGTGTTTCGAAGGAGTATTGGTTTTATTAAGAATCATCTCTCCTACTAGTATTTTGTATCCCACTTTATATACTCTTCCAATTAAATTTTGGAAACTATTAATTTTTAAAAAGTAAAATAAATTTATTAAGTTTTAATTTGCAAGTGGGCAGAGGATCCTCCGTGGTTTTGACATATACTCGGCATACTTTACGCTTAAGATACTTATGAATTGGTTATATACTTATATGTCATGACAAGCTTTGTTATTGCTATACTAAACGACTCTAATACAATTCCCTTACAAATAGCTTGCTATCACTCTTTGGTCCATAATAATCAATTTGCTATGTAACTATATATGTAAGTCTCATACTGCGTATGACAATTCATGTTAACCATTTACGTGATATTATAGAACTAATGTGTCGTTATTCATATTTAAGTGATGACGGATGAAAAAAAACAAACGAATATGGCATCCATGAAATTTGATAAAGGCATATAGAAAGGTAGGAGTAGATATATTTGCATATATCCTCTCGGAATATTACTTTTGCAATTTCAATATGCTAACGGATGCTTTTGCCTGCCTGACCATGGTAAATAGAATACTGTACTTTAGCCCAATGCAATATAGACAATACAACAGACCAACAAATGCGGATGTCAACTAACTCGATTAACAAAGTCGTTGAGGTAGTACATATGATCATGATTCGAAACCCATCTGCATGAATATTTACTCCATAATCACTGTAAACACTCGAAGCTGATCTTTCTAATACATATCTGAATCAACTAATGACTAACTAGAACTCGAACGATGTGAAGTATGAAAGAATACTGTTTCATTATACATTTTGGCATTCAATGTAGCCTACACTAGCTCAGGGATTACGAGGCGATTTGCTTTGCAACATACTGTATACTTTAACCCCATCTGTGCAGTAACAAAAAAGGTTGAGCACAGTTCTCAGATTAAGCCTGGTCATGGAGACTCCTGACCATCCAGGAGCAGAACTCATTGGTACGCCTTCAAGTGGAAAACTTGACAAGCCGGCTTGTATGACTGCTTTGCTGAAGCCTGCTCAAACTTCTTTGTTGCAGCTTCATTCTCCTCCAAGCTTGTTTGTACAAAATACCTTATCCACCAAGTTGAGCTCCGCAATTTTGCTTTCTGCAGCAGTAAGGTCAGTTTTATGATAAACCATTGACATGAGTTAGCTAGATTAACTACTAAGATTAAACATTCATAATAGAAGAGAAACTAAAAGAATGTTTCTGTCAGACCTTCGTCATATCTCAGATCAGATATACAATGAGAAATGCAAGACTATCCACCAAAGAGACCAACCAACACACAAAGAATTCTACTTTATAGGGAAAAACGCTTCTCAAATTTTAAAATTTAATGCTATATAGCACGACTTCCGCTTGAAACATACAACCTATTGACCAAAGGTTCAACAGTACAGGTCCATGTGAGGCAAAGATCGTATTCCTCTTTCGATGCACATACAGTTCAAAATTACGTCAACTTTTAGAAAGTAAAGAAAGGGCATGCATCCCAAACAGCACAAAAACAGTGTTTCGTACAGCACGCAAAGCAGTGAACGTGAATAAGATTAACACAATCAATAATTAAGGATGTCTTTACGCAAGAGTCAAGACCATTTCCATCTTTATCTTGATCCATTTTGTTGGTCCACAAATTTCCTTTTGAATCCAGAAGGGAATCATGTGTCACTCAACCTTAACTGGGTTGCAATTGGCAAGTGCAAACATGAGCAGAAGATGCAAGGATAATAATTAATAGAAGTAAGGGTATCCTAAGACCAAATTTCTAACGACATGCATTGAAGAGTGTATACACTCTACCAAATTAACGCCCCAGTCAGAGGTCAGTAACAGGAGCATGTATAACTGAATTATCAAGCATCCACTATACTTGAGATTTATGAGGATCAAGGTTGGTTAGTGGTAACAAAATCAACCCCCCCCCCCAAAGGGGTTTGTTCCGGGTTTAAATCCTCATATCCCCACCCCCGCAGCATTAGCTGCTCCTATGTACCAAAAAAAAAAAAAAAAAAAAAAAAAAAAAAAAAAAAAAAAACTATACTTGAGATTTATCTAATCTATGGATGTCCAGCAGAGGAGCAGCCAAGGTCAAAAATATTAGAATTTTAACCGTAAACCCAGTCAAACAACATTGTAGCCCCTTGAAAGAAAGGCCAGGAAGCCATTAAGTGCATCACATACCGCTTTACCAAATTTGGACAGCTCGTTCACCTTGGCTCTGGGTTGTCCAGGATAACCTATTGGCAACAAAAACTGATCACAGTCACACCCAGAAAGATAAAGCAGTACCGGTAAAAGGCGGAATAATTAGGAATGTACAGACATTTCAACATGTAACCAGCCCTGTACAGATGAGCCACTGCAGACACTATTTGAAATGGTAACAAATGGCCTATCCAGAAACTAAATTGATATAAATTTGTACTTAGGAGGATTACCTGTGAAAATAACAAGACCGTCAGATGCTACCCTTGCCAGTTCAGGAAGTGTGTTGTTAAGGTACCTAGGAGTCAAATAATCCAGTGCATCTGACACCAAAACAAGTGAAAATGATTTTGGACGATATGGAAGAGAAAATTTCAGATCAGCCACCCGCACAAATCCTTTCCGTACAAGACTACGGCACTGATTATTAGCCTCATCTACATCATATGGCTCCACTCCCCATGCTTCGGTTCCTTCTTCTTTCAATAACTTTGCCACCACTGAGCAGGTATCAGGGCCTACATGCAGCACCTTATTCATGCTGTCTCCATATGCTTTCTTTAGAAGAGGTAAAGCTTGATGCAAATCTAATGTGCATGACACGCCGCCTACAGAGATACAACAAAGAGCTCATGTCAGAGAAGGTCTCAGGTTACGACATAGTTATTCTACTCGATGGGTAACAAACAAATTAGAATACACAAACCCATGCACACACAGAAAGGACATTTATTAAAGCATTATGATATGAAGTTGCTCCTTGATGATCACAAGTGATGTATGTCATGGCATCATGGGGTTTTGGAAGAAGAGACAGAATCTTAGATTTGAGACCAGAGCTAAAAAAGTACGAGGGTCCGAGTTCATTTTGTAAGTAAACAATGCATGAACCTCTACCATCTATTTCTTTGATAATACCTCATAGATCATGGCATTGTTCCCATATACAGAGTACAGACAAACTTATCGGTAATAAAAATCACCAGAACGTGCAACAAACCAGTGAGCACTTGAACATAAGCACATGATTTATAGCAAAGATGTCATATTTTAAACCATAGTCAAGAATACGAAATTTAAGTCCTGCTAGTAAAGACATACCTTCAGACTTGCTTGTGACATTGATACCTTTTGTTCGACCTGCAAAATGTGAATGGAAGGAAGTTGGTGCCATGATGTATAACATAGAGAATAATTAAAAACGTAGTTCTGCACTAGATAGACTGAACAATTTAGCAAGGTGTGCTTTAAGCATAATACATACTACAAAGGAACCAAAAAATACAAACCTGAGCTGCTGTACGAATACGCAATGAAAAAGAACGCCCCCTGAAAATTGATAAGAGGCATAAAGTACTAATTACTACAAAATTGCCAACTAAGAAGTATTTTAAAAGTAAAGAAAAGACTGAAAGAATTATGTCCTACTTCTAAAAAGATATTCTAACAGAGATATATAAAGAAATAAAAAAAAAATAAACAAGAAGGGACAGCAGCTACAAACTACTCAACAATCAGCTCATTCTAAATTTTTTCCAACGATAACTGACAGAACAGATATTATAAAAAAACAATTTACAAGTTAAAGGCAGAAATCCAATAGCAAGTTTAAATCAAGCAGATTCCAGGTTGAATGCATGTCAATGACTTAGATTTAGTTTACTATCAAACGAAAAGTTGCAAATGAGGATGAAAAGAAAAAGAAGAGGGAAGACAGTAATTTGTCCATTGCTAACAGTAGGTGTGTCAATAGAACTAAAAGAATCATGAGTGTAAAGAGATGCAAATTACCAAAAGCACTAGTCCAATCGACAATAAAGGGGATGAACGTGATTTTGATCGCAATGAGGCTCCGAAAGAAATGTTTCCATTGTCAACTAATCGCCGAGAAGGATTTACTGGCCTCCTTGACATGGTAAATTGACACACTGCTGTTGGCAGGAAAGTATACACCTTGTTGCACCCTGTAACAATGCAGAACTTATTTCAAATTAGTTTGCCGATAGAACACTCATATCAAAGGTCTGTCAGTCACATTTTGTCTGCGGAAATCAAAGTCTGAAGATTTCATATCAAGAGCTAGTCAAGCATACTTTGTCTGATAAAGGTACATAATCACATATATCAACTTTTAGAAGAGGTGGCAATGTGGCATCTCAAAGATCTTATAGTCTCCTACTCTTCCTTCCTCACAATCTTATAGGACTCAGGTGTAAATATCCAGGAAATAAAAACGCCATGGAGATGCAAATCAATCAGCAACTACCTAGATGCATAGTAGAAAGGTCTGTAACTCATACGGGGCATAATAGATACAAAAATGTGAATTTTAGAAGGCACAAACATGATTTATCAAACTCGCTGCAATCCACTCCAGCCCATCCTCCCTGGTTCATCTCCCCTTTCTCCCTTTCCCTACCTTTCACATCTTTTTAGCTTCTGATCACCCCTAAAGTCCTCTGTATGTCTGAGCACACGAAATGCATCATGGTGACACACGCACGAGTGGGAAGTATCTTTGCCCTAGCCCTCCTTACCATTTCATGGTTATTCACCATGTAGTTAATAGAACTTAACTAATTTGCTATTACACTTACAGATACTTGTACATAGAAGAATAAAATTATCACAGGATAGGCACTAAATTCAAGCAAACTTATATATAGTCCACTTTTAAACTCAAATGAAGTTTTTATCACTAATTTAGGATCAAGAACTAGACCAGACTACCCAAGATAAGAAGGAACCTTTTTTCAAATTCATTCTCTTTACAAACGTAATAACCACTTAACCAGAAAAGACCCTACAACCGGCCATTAAGCAACTCGGCAAACACGATGTTTCAAACACATTCAGTTCGAGGTTTTTGATTGCTGTAAGGGATATATGCAGATACATGATACAACAATTAAACAAGACATAGTTATAAGAACCATGAAACATGGTCAACAATCCTTCTCCACTCCCCCAAACCCTTGTAGAAATCCAACCAGCATGATCATACTTCATAATATATGCGGGTATGCCACAAAAGGTCTAATTTTTCGATAAAACGCTCGAATTAAAGTTCGAAAGTTGTGACTTTTATCTACAATAGGGCCATTGCAATATACACCACAAACTCTTACGATTTTCGAATTCAAGCATCTACTTGACAACTAAACACCAGTTCCAAAACTGTAAAATTCACATTTCCCAACAACAACAACAACCCAATGCATCCAATTAGGCTATTACTGATCAGAATTACCCTCAGATAAAAATAATGTTCCAAATTTTGGGTAAAATTACAATCAATTAACAGAAATTTCGGCGTAAAAGGGCTATCAAAACCACTTAAAATCCTCATTCACACTGTTAAATGAAGAAAAATTACTAATTAAAACTAACAGCAGTAAACACCCATTAAATAATATTAATAAACAAGATGGAAACAACAAACAAAAGTAAAACAAATAAATTCGAACGTGGGAATTAAGAGATGGAATTGAATTAAAATTTACCAGAAATCGAAGTAAAGAAGGGAAATAATTGGTGAGTAATTGGAGGGGTTTAGGATGCTGGATGCAGATCTGGGTAATGGGTATCTTCAAGTTGAAGCTCAAAGCAATGGTGCGCCTGTGACCCTCCGTGAGTGTGTATATGAGAGGAGCGAAAGTGAAGCTTTTTTTTTTTTTTTTTTATTTTACTTTGATAGTATTGTAAATCAACTTGGCTAAGATGAACTTTCTTCTATTTGAGGATTTGATTTTTGTCATTTTTTAACCGTTGCGTCAAACATCGGCCCTTATAACTCACTCGTATAAAGTAATTAAAAGGAATTGGACATATTAAAAGTACCCGAGTATATGATACATCGGAATATGATTCTGCGAATGGTTTATGACTTACAGTAGAATAATAAAATTTAACATTAATTAAAAATCACGAGCCAAGAAGACATAGGAAGTTTAGACTTCCTTAACAAACAGGTGGTTCATAGTTAGTGCAATGGCGCAAAAGGTCAGAGATTCGAGTCTTCGTAAAATCGCATAATTATTCCCAAGTGGTAATTGTCTAATTGAGGTTATAATGCCCAATTGCCCAATTACCGGCAGCTTGCTTGATAAGTTGATGGTGAACATCTTATTGTCAACATTTTGAATTTTGCGCGTACTGTCATCAACTTTTTCATACTAGTGAGTAGTGACAACTGACCAGAGTGTGAAGTCGCTCGGCAAGAATCTAGGATAATGCTTCTGCAACAGAATCGCATTAATAATGATACTTGCAATAATCAGGGAAACTTTGCTTATAATTTACAGATTTTGTCTCACCTCGGTCTTTTTTATATGCTAGTAAGTAGTACTCGTAACTCGTAAACATACTAATTAAAGAGTGGTTTATAATTCATAATTATTATACATGGCATCACCGACACGAATCTCGGGTGAGCTAATCACATACGTCTTCGACTACCTGGGGTTGAGACCGACAACGGATTCCTGAACCCGTAAACATAAGTACAAATAATATCGAATAATCCATACAAATTTGAATATTGCATAAAGCCTAGATAACAAAGAATTGGGGATGACATTTCCCTATATACGGAGTATGAAGCTTATTCATATTGTCTTTTAGAAGGGCAGTAAAACCAAGTAACAAGCAAGTACTACTCCTCTGATCTCATGCAGCCTGCAAGAAACTAGCACAGCAATAGTATGTACGAGCTCACTAAGACGTGGCTTCCTTTAGATAGGCGATAAGGTCTGCACGGTCTTGTGGTTTCTTCAATCCAGGGAAAACCATCTTCGTTCCAGGAATGTACTGCAACAACAATGAATAGGTGTAAATTTGTTTTAACACGGTCCTCAGTAGCTGTAGTCTTAATTACATATACATTTCAGGACTAGGTAGTTATCGTGATTTCATCGAAAACATAGCATAGCCTGCACATGGAGTTTGTACCAAGGTATTACACTCATTACCCCCCCCCCCCTCTTCTTCAGTGGTCCGCCTTCCAATTTGGGGGACGGAAAAATTCCTAGATCAAGTTGGCAGAGCACGAGTGACACAGATAATTCTTCATGTACAGAGAACTGATTGTGAATACAATTTGGCAAAAGGGCACACAGTACAACATATACCATACTCAACTTGCATAGAGAACATACAAGGGCTGATGATTGATGGGCTAAGAGAATAACCAGAAGCAACCGATCACGGAATGAATATATACTTGCAAAATGTGATCAGTTTTCAGAAGGTGAAACATAGCATTTAGAACAATGTCGCAACAGGAAGACCTTTGAACAAACACACCTTCTTCGGGTTCAACAGGTACTCATATAATGTATCTTCTCCCCAGATAACAGCCTTGTTCTTGTTGCCAGCAGAATAGGAGTAGCCTGGGGTTGTGCCTGATTGCCTCCCGAAAAGCCCATTTAAGTTTGGACCTTCAACAATGGCATACAGGAAAACCGATTTTAGAATTCCATACATACAGCGGTTATAATATCAATCAAGAGCAGCTATGACATACGAACCTACTCGTACATGCAATTCATTGCAACGAGGTTAACCTATCTAAATAAGCCCCAACCCATAATAATGATGAAGAAAATGTTCCGAAATTTGGTATGGAGTACTATTTTAGAGTAAGCAAACAAAGGGATCCTCGATCACTAACTTCCAACAACAAAACTAATCATCATTCATGCCTGAGCCATATTCCACAGTAAACTTGAGACCACTAACGCACTAACCAACCCACCATCAGCTGATCTAGGCCTAAAATGTAACAGTACACATTCGTATAATATTAGATGTTCTACTTTGGAAAGACCATTCCTATTATATCCGATTTCGTGGTTCCCGTGGGTTATCTCAGGCAAACCGCTCTGAGTCTCTGACCATAAATCTAATATCCCAGTCAATTCTAACTCTTGGACTAAAGACTACTCAAGAACTACTAAGGAAAAGATCAGTACATAAGCACTAGGATATACTAGCATAAAATTACAAACTTGCAAAATCTCAAGTCGAAACAGTTCGATTTACACAACCTTTAATCCTAAATATTTCCAAATTAGACTGCATTTGCTTACCCAAAAAAAAAAAAAAAAAAAAAAAAAAAAAAATTCAAAGGTCAGTGCCAAATTTACTCCATTTTAGACCACTGTATCATCTTCTACTTCATACTTAAAATAACAACAGCCTTACCCTACAATGAAAACATAGACAGCCTATTCCCAGATGACCCATAATGAAACTTGTACTCCTGTACTTCATACTAGTAATCAAACTTTCATCATGCAAAAATACTCACCAACCAACTGTCCAAATATTTCTCCTAACTTTAAGATCATTCATCTTTTACCAATTACCACAATTTACAAACATTATCACCAGGAAATGCAATTTGTGAGTTGTGACTTGAACTTGGGAACATAACACAACATGCAAATACTAATCTGAAGCTCAGACACAATATTTTGTCAAAAAGTGCAGAATCGGATCTAATTAATCATATTCCACCAAAAAAAAAAAAAAAAAAAAAAAAATCATACTTGTATGAAATGAAGTAATTAAAACAGCTAAAGCAGTGCAATAAGTCGTAAAATGAACCTTGTTTGTGACCAGCTGATTTTTCAACAGTATGACACTGAGAACACTTTTGCTTGAACAACTTCTCTCCTCTCTTGGTATTTCCTTCTGGTGCTTCATTAAAAGTCGCCATTTTTATGCAAAGTTCAGTTTCTGCTTGATCTTTACGACAATATTAATTGAAGAATTGATGGGGTTCTTGAATTCGGTGGAAGAAGCAAGAAAAAGTGGCAAGAAATTTCTAGAACCAATCAAAACTAATTCATGGCTGAGGCGTCTCTTACACTGCCACCAAATTCAGATTATTGTTTAATTATGACGCGTGGACATTGTTAAAAAAAGTTCGTCATTGATGGTCTTGATTAGTTAACGTAACGTCACTCACAAGTAGGTGTGGTCACGACCCGGTCGAGGTCGGGTCAAGACCACTTCAGGCTTCACCCCGTTTCAAGACGACTCAATAACGACACATATTAAATCGTGTTTGGAATTGAGCCGGGCAAGATTCAGGTTCACGTTGCCTGATGAGTGATCTGCCATCATTTTCGGAAGCTGATCCAGACCAAGTTGGCACATGCAAAGCCAAGCCAATTCATCAGCTCGGTTGGTAATCAACAAAAGTACTCCGTAAAAAGGATTAACAAACACAAGACTAATGTTATTCATTAATCATACTCCAGCAAAATTGAAAAAGCTGGAATTTCTCTGGGAAGGGGAGAAGTGATTTTCTACTGTATTAAAAAAACAATCACTAGCTAATCAAGCTACACCAGCCTGATGGTAAGAATCGGCGTTAAAAAGGACCATCCCCTTCATATCGTAAACTTATTTGACAACAAATTTCTGAAGTTCAAATCGTTAATGAAACAAAATTCGCTCTGTTGGATCAAACTCCTCCTTTGATCTTTACTACACAATAGATGGATACGATGTGCAACACACTTAGGCAGTAGATTTCTTCAGATACCCAATGAGATCTGCACGGTCCTGAGGCTTCTTCAAACCAGGGAACACCATCTTGGTACCAGGAATGTACTGCATTGATAAACAAGAGTTAAGTCACAACCAAGCTAAGAAACGACATTCAGGCAAGAGGCCATGATTACAGTAACAAGTCTGAAAGACAGTTAGGGCGAGAGAAGGTAAAAGTAACTGGAAAAGCTACCTTCTTTGGGTTGAGCAGGTAATCGTACAATGTGTCTTCTCCCCAGTTCACAGCCTTGTTCTTGTTAGCAGCAGAGTAAGAGTAACCAGCTGCTGTCCCTGACTGCCTCCCAAACAGACCATTTAGGTTTGGGCCTATACAACACAAAGATGAAAAATCAGCACAGCCCAGATTCAAGTTATGGGTTCTTACGAAAACATATCATCGTGTAAGTATCATAAAGTTAATAAAAGCAAGAGGGATGATCTTCAAAGATTGATAGCTAAGTTTCATTGGAAGGTAACTAATTTTCAGATCAATTTTCCACAACAGCCAGGCCACAAGTTTACAATTTTTAGCCTAAGCTTGTAAGTGGGCATGAGCTGATTAAACTACAATAAAAAAACTAGCAACATCAACTAGAAAAGGGAGTAATAGCACTCAATTCACCAAAGCTGTAGAACAGCAAATCACTGCAACACTGAGAGGACATTGATGACTATAACATGCCAAATATACATCTTCATGTCTGAGCAAAGAAAGAAACATCCGATATCCAAATACACGTGGAAAACTCTTCTTCACCTCTAATCACTTGTGATACACCAACTACAGTACATAATCCAATGAGGTTGAGACCCTCCCTCTCTCAACATCTAAGAAAATCACATACACCGTATGGGTTACACTTCTACGGCCCAAACAGAACATAGTCTACACATCCAAAGCAATCATATGGACTAATCCGTCAACTGTCAGCTTAAACAAACTACAATGACACGAGAAATCAGGTCATACAGAATGATCAGTTCAAACAAAGACAAAAGGTGAACCCCAAAAAAAAAAAAAAAAAATACAAGAGGATAGAGAAGCCCTAAAACTTCATACACAAGAACTAACACAGAACTTTCGAACTTTAAAAAAGTGAGTTATTTCAAACAACTAGAATAACAAATAATATCAGCATCAATCCTGATTCGAACCCCGAAACAAAAACATTGCATTATCACATTATTATCCCCAACTCCAAAAAAAGATCTCTCAACCAGCTTTCATCACCTTAAATTCTATCCCCAATTCAAAACTCGTTGCACACCTTAGCAGTCAATTCAAAATAGCAAACAGCTAGACCACCTACATTCAAAACAAGAAGTCTTGTCTTTCACCTAGCCTAACATGGATGAGATTTATCACATCAATCATTAAGCAGCGCAGTTTCAAGGCACCATCAGCTCGTTTCAAAACCGATATAAAGGGGCAAACAAATCACAATAACGGGATCATTTACCCATTTCAACATCTCATTTCGGGCAGGAATATCACAAGGTCATCAACCCATTCCAAAATCAATCACATGCTGATGAAACGTCACACACAACCAACAATTTCATTTATCAATCAAGGATTATCACATTGATCATTAACCCCAAATTTAAAATCAATCATCAAGGGCCGAAGAATTACACCGCCATCAGTTCGTTTCACAACCATTATTAACAGCTGAAAAATCGCAATCTCACGATCAACAACCCGTATCAACATCAATCATCTAGGGCAGAAATATCAGTATAATCAACCCAAGAATTCTATTTACCAATCCAAACAAGGATTACATGCGTATAGAACAATCCTCCACATTTTCTCATGAGAACATGATTAAAAACAATCGTAACTATCACTCAATCAACACAAAAATAAAATGGGTATTCAACAGATTTCACCGCAATTTCTCACAAAACATGATTATAACACATCACAACAAATACAACAATCAACAAAAAAAACACAACCCAAAAACACAGATCTCACGCCCATATACATAGATCTAAAAAAAACCCCTCAAATCAAACATTAATCATTACCCAGAAAAATATACAAAAACCCAGAAATAATATGACAGTAAAACAACGAAATAATTAAAAAAGATTGAATCTTTGATCGAAAAAAAAAAAGGACCTTGTTTGTGGCCAGCACCGCTTTCAACGGTGTGACATTGAGCGCACTTAGTCTTGAAGATCTTGGCACCAGCATCAGGGTTGCCAGGGGGCGCTTCGGTGAACGATGCCATTTGTTTTGTCTCTCTCTCTCTCTCTGACTCTCTCTCCTCTTCTTTTTTTTTTTGGGAAAATAATGTGAATGAGAAGAATGGAAAGGAGTCGTTGGGGTTGTTTAGGTAGGGTAAATAATAAGCTAAGTAAAGAAGAAACCTTTCAATGGAGGAAAAGTTGTGGGCTTTTTTGGGCCCTGTGATCTTTCAAGGAGAATTCAAGGCTTGTGTGCTCCTCACGCCTTCTTTGACCCTTCTTTAGTTGACTACTAATATTTCTCGACGGGAAATCTGCGGCCGCTATCTTAGATACGTTTTTGGTTAATTATACGGGTATAAGTAACATTTTACAGTAAACTTTTTTGCTTAGAATTGTAAGAGTTGGGCCAATTTAATCGGGTTTAAGGAGTTTTATTCGCCACATTAAATGAGTTTCATGACCCAAAACCCAATCTAATGGACTAGCTATAATTACCGGCCACCAATCTGTTACCCATTCGAGTTGGCAAATCACAACCTTCGGCCGACCCAAAGCCCACCCGGAACCCCCATTTTGTCTGATTTTTTTTTTTTTTTTTTTTGTAACCTTTAAGCCTGATAGGTTCACAAAATCACAACTAAGCCCACATGGGCCAATTTGAGCCCAAGAGGAACGAGGACCATATGGAATTTGATCGTGTTCGATTGAACTCAAAATTCGTAGTTTAGTTGGTTGAATCTCGTGTCAATAAGACGACATTGGAGTAGTATACTTTGGCCTTTGGGGTGCTATTGTTTGTTTTTCTTTATAGACACTTGTTCTTTTGATTAGTTAATTTCATTTTTTGTAATACTATAAGGCGCGAACAAAATCATTACCACATATCGAATTTCAGCACTCAACTACTCATGATGCACGACTAATGCAATTTTACATACTTAAGCCTAAAACACCACATAATAAACTCGCCAATGACAAAAAGAATTGTCACAACTATACCATCAATCTAGTTTAACAAATTAAATTAATCAGAATACGAGCTAAATCATGCAGCATATACGTAATACTTGAAGTTGAATTGAAATACCAGCATGTTTCGGACTTCCATTTACATTTGTCACAATGTGCTATGTGTGCATTTATCAGTTTATCACCATGCATGTTTATTTTTAAGCTGATGGCTTCAGAATATGAGTCACCAGCAAGCTTCATGCTGCATGCAACATTATGCGACACATACATCGCAAGTCCATATTATCATATGTCATAGTTGATATATTTTTTCAAAATTAATCAGTTATTAGTAATAGTATTTGAAAATTAGCCAGTATTGACTTAATAGTGATGAAACGATCATCGATCTGTCGAATGAATCGATGTTGGTCAATGATACCAAAATTAATCATTTTATATTTGCCAATTTAATTATAACGTACGCATATAGAAATATAATTATAGCAGTACTATAAATTACTGGCACTCTCATATAAATTATTGAATCTATCCTACAACGAGCAAGCTAATTAAGCATGAATAATTCTTAGCTTAATCTTGAATGCTTCTCATTTCTTCGGGTATAGTATTACTTTTGATCGTGGTCGCGTCTTAGCTTGTTTCAAAAAAAAAAAAAAAAAACGTTTTTGTTGCCATGGATTTCTCAGTGCTCGCATTGGTAGGTTGCATTTTGTTTGTGTTCTCTTACTATGTGAAATATTTAGCTAACAAGTCACGTACCAATAACTCTACCCATCAGCTTCCTCCGGGTCCTAAACCTATCCAAATATTTGGCAACATTTTCGACCTAGGCGAAAAGCCTCATCGATCATGTGCTCAATTAGCCAAGATTCACGGTCCATTAATTAGTCTGAGACTAGGAAGCGTAACGACTATTGTTGTGTCCTCCAAAGACGTAGCCAAAGAAATGTTCCTGAAAAACGATCAGTCCCTCTCTAATCGGCCTATCCCTGACTCAGTCAGGGCGAGCAACCATGACAAACTCTCTATGACATGGTTGCCCGTGTCTTCAAAATGGCGCAACCTTAGGAAGATCGCGGCAGTTCAATTACTCTCCCCACAACGCCTTGACGCTAGCCAAAACAATAGGCTAGCTAAGGTGCAACAACTCCTAGATTATGTCCGAGATTGCTCAATAAAAGAGCAATCGATCGGTATAAGTAGCGCGGCATTTACGACATCACTTAACTTGTTATCTAACACAATTTTCTCTAAGGAGTTTGCGAATTATGATTCTAATGCATCACAAGAGTTTAAGCAACTCATGTGGTGTATTATGGTGGAGATTGGAAGGCCTAATTATGCGGACTTCTTCCCCATACTTGGCTACATTGATCCCTTTGGCATACGACGTCGTCTCACAACTTACTTTGATAAACTCATTGCTACATTTCAAGATGTCGTACGTGAACGGCAACTTGATCGATCGATAAAAAGGTATGTTATCAAGCCTACAAATGATATTCTAGACACTCTTCTCAACATTTATGAGGATAATGAGCTGAGTATGGGAGAGCTCAATCACTTGCTTGTGGTAAGTATTTTTAGTACTGATCACTTATATATACGCGTTAAATTATAAAGTTATCGTCATTATCTGATCTAATTTCTTTAGACCACGTGAGATTTCTATATATGCTAATTAAACTGTTACATACAAATTTACTGTGTTGTGCATGGCAGGACATATTTGATGCAGGAACAGACACTACGGCTAGCACATTAGAGTGGGTAATGGCGGAGTTACTGAAAAACCCTAAAATCATGACCAAAGTACAGGACGAATTCAAACAAGTGCTAGGGAGCAATTGTACATTGATCAAAGAATCAGACATTCCTAACCTACCTTATTTACAAGCCATCATCAAAGAAGCTTTTCGCTTACACCCACCAACAGTGTTTCTCCTACCGCGAAAAGCTCAAGTTGATGTGGACTTGTACGGCTACAATGTGCCGAAAAATGCACAAGTGCTAGTGAACCTATGGGCCATTGGGCGCGACCCAAAGGTATGGGCTAACCCTGAAGTGTTCTCGCCCGAGAGGTTCCTAGGGTGCGAAATTGACTTCAAAGGACGAGATTTCGAGCTCTTGCCCTTTGGTGCTGGGAGGAGGATATGCCCTGGACTCGCATTTGCGAACAGAATGTTGAGCTTGATGTTGGCGAACCTTCTTCATTCCTTTGATTGGAAGCTTGCTGATGGTATGGAACCACAAGATTTGGACATGGAAGAGAAATTTGGTATCACCTTGCAAAAGGTTAAGCCTCTTCATGTTGTTCCTATGCTCAGAAAATAGCCTAGTTTAATGTTTTCCTACTTGCTTTTTCGGATCGGATCTTTATTTAAAATAAAAGTTGCGTAAGGAACAAATTACGTATGGTCTGATGCGATTCATGCGAATGAGTTACGACTTACGATTGTAATATGTACTATTACGTTTCATGGAACCTTGTATATGTATTGCTTGATTGAACTTGGTTATTGAAGAAAACAATGTTAGAAATACTACACACTAATTTATACAAGTTACATTATTACAACAAATTGAAGAACTAAACCTATAAACTAGCTATGTTTTAAGGCGCACACAAAAACATTTTCCTTTAGGCGAAATTCGTCTCATAAATATAATGAATGCAAATGGTCCAACGAATTGCCATATGATACAATCAAGCCTCATTAGAAGCGCATGCACTACTTGACGATCTGATCCGTATACTTTGTGAAAAATAGCCTTGATCATGTACAACATTTCTCATGTTAGATACAAAGTGTTTTCCATTTCCATTTTCCTTGTATATTTTCTCTTATCTTTCCTTATCATATTATTACACAATCAACCCCTATATCTAGAGACATGGTAACCTCCCATAACAAGGTACCATTTGTTAGTTACATTTTGTACCAATATAACTACCACAATTAATCACTTAATCATGATTATATATCATATATATATAATTAGTGTAATTTCATCACACCTTACTCTAAAAATGATGTTCCAACAACGGATCAACAATATGATGATCAATTTAGAGTATTATTGTTACTGCTCGATAGTGATCATTATTCAAGAAAATAACAATCACGATATCCTTTTATCCAGGGCATCTCCTAAATTGTTACAGAAATCAAGAGATCAAGTAAAACCTCATTGTTAAAACAAAGTGGTGGGGTTATTGTATCATGTGATTAAGGATACAGATATAGTCATATAGATATATAGAGCTCCACCACCACCGAAACCTAAAAATTAACCAAACTACGTATGATGAAATCAATGCGCCATGGATTATTGAACTCTTGTTATTGATCCAGAATAACTTGAGCAGTGACAATAATGACGATGAGGAACCAAAGGATCGGACTAGAAGTGTAAGCGGCCGTACCATGACAAATATACTCAAGCAGTAACAACTGAGCGAGCCACCACAATAAACCACGTGGTCAAATTTTGTCGTACCAAACTCGAATTTGGTCAATTAGGAAGATAGCAGATGATGAACATTTATTAGTAAATGAATAATTTTGCTGAAGGAGTGAAGGTGCGTGTATGTTCGGATAAAGAGTACGGTTTATAAGATTGAGATTGTAAAAAGAATAACTTGACAGGTGAGAAACGAGTTCTTCCTAAGTCGCAACTTGTGTTTATGGCCGAACATAAAAGACATTTGAAATGAGGTTCTCTAAGGAATAATGATTTTAAACTATCTGGTCTCTAACTCGAATTATTCACTGCACGAGACTAGCTTGGTAAGTATTAAACCTAGATGCATCGATAATGTTGATCTCGTAAATAAAAGAATCAGATGATCAACGACTATTATCCACTTATATATGACATTTTACTAGCCCGTAATGCTTAATTAATACGGTAATCGATATAATTAACTTCTGCTATGAATCTCCAATCACAAGATTTAATTTATGGAACTTGGATTCTGCAGGTAATTATCTACTTGACGTACAAAACTAATCTTATCTACTCCCTCCGTTTCTTTTGTTTCTTTACGTTTCGTTTGAATATGTGAGAGGAATTCAAACGAAACGTAAAGAAACAAAAGAAACGGAGGGAGTAAAAGAAAAAGATCAGACAACATGAAATAATGTACGGTATACGATAGGTGAAGACAGCTCTATACGTAAAGTACGTAAGAAGAAAAGAACTGTAGCACATTAAGAGCAGCAGAATCCAACGCATGCCGGAAATGACGCGAGACCAAATTAAAGAAGAAACGCAGAGACAGAGATCCATACGAAGAGGATACCAAGATCTTGGAAACATGAAGTTATGCATGCAACTACGTAAATATGACCTAATTATTAAGTAACAATACCCAATTAATTTCAAAAGGTTAGAACTTCGGTATGCATGCCAAACTTGATGCGTAAGAGGGATGCTATGGTCACTCGCTCTCCTTGGAAGAGTGATAATAGACACTCCAATTTTTAGTGGTTGTAACTCACAAGTGGTGCAATTAATACTACAAGAAAATAATTATTCTTTTTGTTGAATAGCTAATAAAAGTTTGAGTGTTCTTTAAGTGATCATAACATCTCTCGATGTGTAAAGTAAGCGATGAGTTTGTCTGGTTTCCTTCCACTTTTTAACTTTGTAAGTAAGTCATGACGCGATAATTTTAAGTTCCCGTCAAAGTGGCATAGTTATATCATTTAAGTGAAAGTCGACAACTTATAGTTCGTTGTCTTAACAATTTGTGGAAATAGATAGAGTAGATAACAACCAACATGAAACACAAAAGAATTAAGATCTGAAACACAAGCTAAGGCTAGTTGAATTATGTCGGCAGGGGCGAAGCTAGTTAGGGGCGAGGGGTGGCAACCGCCACCCCGGCGGGGGAAGAAAATTTTGATATTTTTTTAAGCAGATTCCCTTTATATATTTTTTAGAGCACCCATTTAGTATATGATGTTTGATGACATAGTAGTTGGAGTGTTGTCCTTCTAAACTAGAGGTCGTGGGTTCAATTTTTCTTGACAACAATTCTCATAGTTTTTAAATTAATCCTATATGCAATTGTTCTTACAACCAGTAGGCTACAGACATTTCATGCTACTTAATGCATGTCTTTAATATATATTCTCATTTAGATTGTTCATTTCTCCTTTGCCACAATCCTTATATTTGTTCGCGTTTACAATATAATTATTTTTTCTTGTTCCATAATTTGTTGAGCATGGACACTTCATTCAAGATCGAATTTAGGGGGTAGCCTAGGGTGCACCGGCTACCACAAATTCCCCAAAAACACCTAAATATTGCCTACAAAATTCCAAAAAATTAGGAAAATTAAAAAATAAATAAATAACTTGTACTAAAATGGTTACCCCGAATTTCTTGGTTTAGATTCGCCCCTGCTTTCGTTATGCTTCTTATTAAATAGGATCGTATAGTATCAGTTTTAAATAGAAATAATGAACGATTCCTAAATTGTACGTTAGAGATATCGCGTATACAATTATAATCCGCTACCCCAAGTTTTCAATCTTGGCTTCGCCCCTGTATGTCGGCTTTCATTTTTTTTTCTTTTCAAATCGGACGTAGGATAGCAAATGAAATAAAGTTTCAGAGAATACAGAACATAAGCCTAAAACCGAAAAACAAATAACAACGTTAACATAAAGCCTAGAATACATTCCTGGTTTATGTTTCGATTATTTCCTCCTATAGATTATCCTATTCTTGAGTGTTTTGCATTCAGACGCTGAGTCAACAAATGTGGTTGTTATAGCCTAAGTGGCATCTACAATATAAAGGCATAAAATCTTATAACCATAATTCAATTCGAACTACATATACACTATTGAAACTCATAATTAATTAGGACCATTTTTTTTTTTGTAAATTCGACGGTTGGATAAAAATAATAACGTTTACACGAATACAAAGAAGTTAAAAAGAAAAAAACAATTTATAGTATCAATATAACAGAGTCCCTTCTTATAGGGCATGAGAATAATCAAAGAAATGCCGAAAATCTTCGTCAGGAGCCGAGTGAAACTGACTTTAATTTGATTTAGGAACAACATACACCTTGCTTTCTTTGCAAGAGAATCTGCGAAGTGATTCCATTTTCGAGATGTATTCAATACAAATATCGGTACGACTGGACAACATATCCTTGCAAAGTTCATAAACATTGGTTAATTTGTCCTTTGCTTGAGAGAGATCAGAGATGCCCTTCACCGCAAGCTGACAATCCGATAATAAACTGACATTATTGCAAATTAGGACCATTAGGTAATATGATTACCTGCCAATTTTCCCGAGGTCTATTTTATAATATCTGTTAATAATGGATCAGTGTGGATCACTTGTTTCATTTTTCTATCCCATTTCGTGTACCCCACCAATCATATTTTAACATTCTGTTATTTTATTTTTAAAGATTATATTGTTTTGGAAATATTTATGAAATGATAGCATATGATTGGTTGGGTATACAGAGTGAGATAGGAAAATGGAACGGGTGATCCGTGCTGATAATGGACCGATCTCTCTCTAATAATTTGTTAAGGTTCGATCCACTAGTCGAAATTAAAATGAGATTTCTTAATTAGTACGAGAGGCATTTAATTCAGCACGAAGAGGGGCTGGTGGCAAGTCTTGCAACTAGCTCAAGCCGTGGATACTTTGTAATGATATCGCATCGACACATCAACGCTGCTGTAGGTATTTAAAAAAAATAAAAATGAAGGTCTTTACAAAAAACAAAACATACTCCGTATCTTCTTTTCAGGGTCAAAAGGTTAAAGAAGCATTTTTTTTTTTTTTTTTCTCTCCAGAAGTTCATACAAATAATTTTAGTCCGTAAAACGGGAGTTGAGGTGTTTATCTTAAAATTTAGGCACGATTGAGGCTACACTGTACGAGCTAATACTATAGATGCATGTAAAGCAAATGAGTAGAATCGTGTTATTCAAGCTTTGCACTTATAAATATTATAAGACAACTAAAGGTTTTGTAATATTAAAGATGGTATTAATTTTGTGTGTTCTTTTCAAATTGGGCCATTGGGGTACTTATTAACAAAGATTATTAACGTATGATTATTTTTGGTTTGGCATTTCAATATATATACAAGAATAGATTTATACAAGTTGATTATAGTGTTAACATAGAAAGTTCCCTACAATTGATAGTGTGTTTCTTACTTGTTGCACACTTGTTATAAATTATCGTTTATAGTATCATTGTTTACAACAAGTCTACGTACAATAATATTAATATGAATGAAAGGCCAAATAACTATCTTCGCTCGGGTATTTTCCACGTAGTTAATAATATTTGCAACGTGTGAACCTTTAAACTGAAGGAGGTACCATAGATAGCATAGCAGTATATATATACATGCATTTGAGTTTATATCTACCAATACAAATCAATCACATAACTATATATATAATTTGGCTGGCTTGCTTCTCTATAATCCTATGCAACACTTGCTAATTAAGCCATAATATTTGAGATTGCACCATGGATTATATTACTCTACCCATACTACTCTTCATTGTGTTAGTTCACCTCTTAAGAGTAATATTTTTCGGTCGTCCCAAAACTAATAAACTCCCACCTGGCCCAAAACAAATCCCGATTTTTGGAAACATTTTCGATCTTGGAGAGAAGCCTCATAGATCATTCACCTATCTAGCTAAGCTATATGGTTCACTAGTATCTTTGAAGCTAGGGAGTGTCACCACCATCGTCGTCTCCTCAGCAGAGGTGGCGAGAGAAATGTTCCTTAAGAATGACCAGGTTCTATCAAATAGAACGATCCCTGACTCTGTCAAGGCTGGGAATCACCACCAACTCTCTATGTCGTGGTTGCCTGTGTCACACAAATGGCGACACCTTAGAAAAATCGCGGCCGTGGAATTGCTCTCGACACAACGGCTAGATGCTAGCCAAGCCCTTAGACAAGCCAAGGTTCAACAACTCCTTGGTTATGTACAAGAATGTTGCACTTTAGGGCAAGCAGTTGATATTGGGAGAGCTGTATTTACTACGACACTCAGTTTGTTATCAAACACATTTTTCTCAAAGGAATTGGCCAACTATAATTCAGAAAAATCCCAAGAATTTAAACTACTTATGTGGGCAATCATGGAAGAGATTGGAAGACCTAATTATGCGGATTATTTCCCAATACTTGGTTTCATGGACCCATTTAGCATTCGACGTCGTCTTGCTAATCACTTTGACAAATTAATTGCAGTGTTTCAGAATATTATTGGCGAGCGACTACAACTAAAGCAGTCACAAGGCTCGGCTGTTACAAATGATGTGCTGAATACACTTCTCAAGCTCTACGAACAAAATGAATTGAGCATGGATGAGATTAACCATCTACTCGTGGTAAGTTCATTTCTTTGCATGTTTAACTGAAGCTTATTCTTCAAGTTTACGTATAATACGTTCATGTGAGTGAAATTCTAAATAATCAAAAAACCATAATATGATAAAAAAACGTCAACTATTATCTTAATTAAGTGTATTTTGCATTGACTTACTGTAAGAGTTGCGTAGAAGTACTAGGATAAACTTAATTAATAATTACTAAGATATCGTGTATAATCGAGAGGTAAATATAATGAAAGAACTGTCAACTTTAATGATGAATCAATCATTTGATTTCTAGGCCTAATTAAAATAACAAAAATACTAGGAGTCTATATGTAGACAAATAAAAAAAGTGTCTATGGTTCGTTTGTAGTAAAATTAATCAAAGGTACAGTAAAATTTATTGCATAATTTTGTAAATGTTGGATCATAAGGAAAGAGAGACAATCAAGGGTCCTTGATTTTGGAATTAAATCAATTTAAATTTCTTTTGATTGATAGATTCGTAACAATGTTGATTTTACAGCCAGCAGTTTCATAAATTTACTGCAAATATCTTAAATTTACTATACACGCATATTATTTACTACTTGCAATCTTTAATTTACCACACTTGATTATGTTATAAACAAATTTTCTATTGTCTACATATAAACTCGTTGGATCATCCTTTAAATAAACACAGTTACGTAAACTCATGAAGAGGTGATAATGACGCCAAATTCGGTCCCCCTTTTAAGCGTTGAACTAATTAGATTTGTACGCTTTGAACATATAAACTACTCGGACTATACGTCAGCATATAGTACGTAATCCTTTTGTGTGTGCAACTTAGTTTAGTGAGGCCGAACTTTGTTTCTTGTGGTTAATTTAGTCTGAATTCAAGTTGGGTAAGTGTACAAAAAACTATGATAATAAGAATATCTGGTCATTATATAGTTTAGCTTAGCTTCATACGGAGTATATGAATGTTTAATTATATATAATTTTTTCCGAGGCTTATATGTTTATAATTACTACATACTTGGGACAGGATATTTTCAATGCGGGAACAGACACGATTGCGAGTACGCTAGAGTGGGCAATGGCAGAGCTAGTGAAAAATCCAGAGATTATGTCGAAAGCTCAAGACGAAATCGAAAAATCCCTTGGTAATGACTGCTCAATAATTCAAGAATCCGATATCTCAAAGTTGCCTTATGTACAAGCCATAATCAAAGAAACGTTACGTTTACACCCACCAACCGTATTTCTATTGCCTAGGAAAGCCGATGAAGATGTCGAACTCTACGGCTACATTGTGCCGAAAAACGCACAAGTCCTAGTGAACTTATGGGCCATTGGTCGAGACGTGAACGTATGGAAAAACCCTGAGCAATTTTATCCTGAAAGGTTCTTAGATAGTGACATCGATTTTAAAGGTCGAAATTTCGAGTTATTACCATTTGGTGCTGGAAGAAGGATATGTCCTGGATTGACATTGGCTAATCGAATGTTGAACTTGATGTTGGCTACTCTTGTTCATTCCTTTGATTGGAAGCTTGAAGATGGGGTTAGTCCAAATGATTTGGATATGACTGAGAAGTTTGGGATCACTCTTCAAAAGGTCGTTCCTCTTAAAATCATTCCGATTTCTAAGCAAAAGTGACCGTCACATGTTCGATTGATAGCTCTTTCTTGACTACATGAATAAGTTGCTTTTTTTTTTAGTGATGAGAAGGATGAATAATAATAAGTTGCTATTATATTTGTAACATGCATGAAGTAATTGTGAAAGTTTTGTATAGTGTAAATCGTTTTGTGGAGCGAAGTCAAGAATGTAAGGGTTTTTCTTTGGTTGGAATGGTGTAATGTTATCACCATTATCATGCACTTATTTAGTCTAAAAATGAAGGAAAGTGAGTGGGTTGTGGCGTGTTGGGTGCATGCAAATTTTTTTTTTTTGGTATTTAGTTATTTATATACAGTAATGATACAATTATTGTTCATTTTAAACTACTCCCTCGATCTCCTTTGTGACATTGTGAGTCCGAGCTCCATGCATTTGCCTCTAAATTTTCCCATCATTTTTCTACTAGCTAGATTTCATTGCATTACATTGTAATGCATGCTTATTCTTTCAACCAAACATAAATTAATTATTATATATCTAGCTTCAACAACACACTTTTTCTTCTTAGTTTCATATAGACGTCTTACTTCTTTTAGTTACAGACTTATTTTGGAATCGTATGATCATAGGTGGTGTTATATAGCTAACTGATTGTCATCACGAATCACATGTTGACTTATTGGTATCTGGTGTACATCAATCAAGCACCCATACATGGGGTATGTACATTGTCCCATAATTAACATGGTATCATAATCCATAAATATCATAAATGTAGTATAATGGAGCATATATGATAAGTTTAAGATTATGATTTCAGGAAATCAACTTGATTATGTTGAATTGCATTGTGGGGTATTTATTTTACAGTTTTACTAGGAAATAATTTTTTTTTTTTGAGGGTCTACTAGGAAATAAATTGGATCAAAATATTACCATTTGAGAAGTAATCGTCAGATTATGAATTTATTTGTGGTTAAAGTATAAACTATGATTACTATCAATCATGATTCACATAATCATGCATATACTATGTAACTATATATGAGACTTATGTATGTCAACCATGCCCTTATAAATCAAGCACAGAATTATGTACCTTTTGCTTTCTTAATTTACACTCAATCATCAGTCAATCCCTTCCCTTTGTTCGTTTTTTATAAACAACATTGTCAGTCGTCACTAAATTGAGTTAGCACCATGGATTATGCTACACTAGTCATACTATTCATCGTGTTAGTTCACATTTTGAAACTATTTATTTCACGTCACCCAAATACTAATAAACTCCCACCTGGCCCAAAACCAATTCCGATTTTGGGCAATATCCTGCATCTTGGAGAAAAGCCTCATAGATCATTCACCAATCTAGCTAAACTATACGGCCCATTAATTTCTCTAAAGCTAGGGAGTGTCACAACAATCGTCGTCTTCTCGTCAGAAGTGGCGAAAGAAATGTTCCTTAAGAACGACCAAGTTCTTTCAAATAGAACGATCCCTGACTCAGTTAAGGCTGGAAATCACCACCAACTCTCTATGTCGTGGTTACCTGTGTCACACAAATGGCGTCACCTTAGGAAAATCGCGGCCATGGAGCTACTCTCCACTCAACGACTAGATGCTAACCAAGCCCTTAGGCAAGCCAAGGTTCAGCAACTCCTTGGTTATGTACAAGAATGTTGCAACTTAGGGCAAACAGTCGATATTGGAAGGGCTGCATTTACTACTACACTAAGTTTGTTATCAAACACATTTTTCTCCAAGGAATTGGCTCATTATAGTTCGAATAAATCCCAAGAGTTTAAGCAACTTATGTGGGCCATGATGGAGGAAATTGGGAGGCCCAATTATGCGGATTATTTCCCAATACTTGGTATCATTGACGCGTTTAGCATACGACGCCGTCTTGCTAATTACTTCGACAATTTAATTTTGGTATTTCAGGAAATTATTGGTGAGCGACTCTTATCAAAGCAGTCATGCAAGTCGCTCGTCACACATGATGTGCTAAACACGCTACTCGATCTCTATGAACAAAACGAGTTGACCATGGATGAGATTAACCATTTACTCGTGGTAAGTTCATTTAATTTCTTTACATAGTTAACTTAGCAAGTAGCAATGTGCTCTATAAAATTTTCCACTCGTTTCGACCTTTGTTATTTTCTATGCATTGTTAACGTTTTAGATGTTCAAGCAAACAGTAGGAGCATAACGTCACCTAGATCTATTACGAGCGATGTGCTTATGTGCATATGTGCTTCATATAATTGAACAGACTAGTAAAGGTCATCACAATATATATTAGCTAATTAATTGTTGAACCCTTTCACAAAAAAAACATTTTTTTTTTTTTAAAGTTTAGGTCTAATCTAAACCCTTGTTCTTGCTAAGGCAGATGATGTACATGACTTATAAATTTTCAGCAAGCCATCATTTCTACACTGATACAAAGTTCCAATAATTTCCAAACTTATGTGTAACACTAATTTTTCACGAAATTGATTTTTAAAATAAAATTGATTGGTAGGATATCTTCAATGCGGGAACAGACACCGTAGCAAGTACTCTAGAGTGGGCAATGGCGGAACTAGCGAAAAACCCAGAGATTATGTCGAAAGCTCGAGACGAAATTGAACAATCCCTTGGTAAAAGCGGCTCAACAATTCAAGAATCCGACATCTCAAAGCTACCTTACATACAAGCCATAATCAAAGAAACGTTACGTTTACACCCTCCAACCGTATTTCTATTGCCTAGGAAAGCCGATGAAGATGTCGAACTCTACGGCTACATTGTGCCGAAAAATGCACAAGTTCTAGTGAACCTATGGGCCATTGGTCGAGACGTGAACGTATGGAAAAACCCTGAACAATTTTATCCTCAAAGATTCTTAGATTGTGACATCGATTTCAAAGGTCGAAATTTCGAGTTATTACCATTTGGTGCTGGGAGAAGGATATGTCCTGGATTGACATTGGCTACCAGAATGTTGAACTTGATGTTGGCTACTCTTGTTCATTCCTTCGATTGGAAGCTTGAAGATGGGGTTACCCCAAGTGATTTGGATATGAATGAGAAGTTCGGTATCACTCTTCAAAAGGTCATTCCTCTTAAAATCATTCCGATTTCTAAGCAAATTTGACGTCATATTTTCGATTTTTAACTCTTTTCTTGATTACATGCATGGATAGTTTTTTTTTCTTCTTCAGTGAGACAGGCATGAAGGATGAATCTTTGAGAGGCTTTTCAATTTTATTTTTTTGTGATATGATTTTTTTCTTCTAAATTCAAGGTCATGATCATTTCTAAGATACCAATATTATTGGTTGATTTATTTCTTATTACGACAAGTTGACGACTAAGGCCCTATTTGATAAAACTACATCTTTCTGAACCAATCTGATCTGATCTGAATGATTCTGATCTGATTTGAATGACTCTTAGTTGGTCTGATCTGATTTGAATTGGTTGAAAAATTGATTGAATTTCAACGAATTAGTATCAATTATGGACCAAATACATCAATAGTTATTTGGACATTTCTGATCTGATCTGATCTGATTTGAATGACTCTAATCTGATCAGATTTGAATGATTATGAAATGATCTGAATACTACTTATATTAAAAATGTAATTCATTAACCCTTAATACATGCAATTGATTTCCCCCATATTTGAGAGACAACTGTGACCGGACGGTAACGATCTTTAATTTGGTATAATGAGATATGGGAGATTTGATGTATCCTCTCAATTAAAGAATCGAATTATACTATATTAACAAATATTATTTTCTAAGATAACGTACGGAAATAAAGAAAAGACAAACAAATACAATCGACATGCATAGATGTTGCGAGGTTAAAGGTGCACTATGTGTACAATTCACATATAAATATAGATGGAATATACACACTTAATCTTCATAAACTTCTCACATACTCTTTTATCATACACACCCCAATACCCCATAACTCCAAACCTCCATTTTGTCTGTAGCAATGATGAGGCTCTCTCTTTACCTCTTGGCCACAATTATCTCCACCATAAGCCTTACATCACATGCCCAAAGTGTCCAAAGCCGGTACCTAGTCGGACAAAACATTGCGCGATTACAAGTCGGGGTGAAGCCACTCATTTGGAACGACACCATAGCCCTGTACGCCCAAAAGATCGCCAAAGAAGTTGAGGCCACGTGCAACGACGTTAAGCAACCCGACAGCCCATACGGCGAAAACACGGCGGTTGGGTATATATCCACCATCGAATCAGCCGTAGATCTTTGGGTTTCAGAGAAGTCGAATTATGACCACAAGTTGAATAAGTGTATCAATGAATCCACTTATACGAGTTATACCCCGTGTAATCACTATACTCAAGTTGTTTGGAGACGTAGTCTACAAGTTGGATGTGCTGGTATTGTTTGTGGTGCTGGCTGGCCATATTATGTTTGCGAGTATTATCCACCCGGAAATATTAAAGGCGAATCGCCTTATTAGGATATACTAGTGAATTATTAATTATTTGGAAAAAATCAAATCAAATCAACTTGCGCGTCATCTTTTACATGTTTTTACTAATCGAATAAGAATTCATCAATCAAATTGTACTTTTATGCGTCTTTTTAGCTAAGTTTCAATCTGATTGCTAGATTTGAGTCCATAACCCTTATGTTGGGTCCAAGGCAGTGGGCTCGTAGGAGTAGATTAGAAAGATAGGCCACAAGTGTAATACCCCGTATTTTTGAGATCCTAAATTTATATTATTTCCGTTAATAAACTTATTTCACACAAAGGATTTCGAGATTTCATATCGAACCAACAGGTTTTAGCAATTTCGGATGAAAACAAAATCCTTTATATTGTTTTAAAAAAAAAATCTAATTATATATTTATTAGTATCTAATTTTCAAATGACTAAACTGCCCTCCTTTTTCCCTAAATTAAACTAATGTTAAAACCCCACAAACCCTCTTTCTATCACCCCGTAAAAAAACCATCAGGCCATCATCATCAACATTATATTATTATCATCGTCATTCTACATTACATAAACCGCCGCAACCTTCATTCGCTCGCCTCTTTGGATTTTGAGCTCGATTTTCGTCGAAGATTATACTATTGAGCTTCATTTTATGTCCTCTACAAAACGGTATACGTTTCTTGCATATAATTCAAGTTCTATCGTTCTCGATCATGCATATCTTACGTTTTAAACCTTATATCATAAGTATATCATTGTTTTGGTTTAATCTCCATACTTGATGTTATTTTTGGAAAGTATTAATTCATTTTGAAAAGTCTTAGACTAGTTTTCCGTTTGAGGATTATGTTAGGTTTTATCATGTTTGCGAGGGTAGTCGATGGCGTAGCGCCTATGGTTGCTATTACTACATTGTCGTTGTTGTGGTTGGTTTAGAAGGATGTTAATGAGGTGTTGTTACAGTGATATTAGGGACTTGTTAAGATGAGTTTTAGACCTTAGTATGATGAAAACTGATGGGTGAGTTATAGACAGATAAAGAAGAAGTTTACTAATCTGATCTTTGGCTTATGTCGTGTTTTGTTCACGCGGCATACTTGGGCTGTCTTGATGCTTACACTATGCAGTAGGTTTGGTGTATACGATGTGTTTGGAGGTCCTGAGATTGATGAAAAATGAAGGGTAAAGTTAGGCTTGGATTTGGGTCATTTTTGTGTACATAAAAAAACTAAATTAGGGAGGTGATGATTATGAGAATAATGGTAGACGTATTGTTAATGTCGTCTAAGGTGATACATTGGGAGTTTAAGATCATAGTAATTCTGATCCCGGTGTTTAAAAGTGGTGGTAAAGTCATTTAGTGGTATAATAAGGTATAATTATATGTTACGGCGAAGTGGGTAAAAGGGTGATTATGTTGGCCTACTATTTGAATGGTTTAATTACATAAGAATGAATCTTAGGGCTTGTTTTGAGTAAATATATGCATTTTTAAAATGAGGAGTAAGTGATTAAGGGTCTTTTAAGGTGTTTCTGTACTTCTAATAATTCAATAGAGAAAGGAGAGGCGGAGTGATAGAGTTGTCTTATTACTTTTGTGTCGGTCCTTAATAGTTAACATGCATACAACATACATATCATACATTGTAGGTGCCGCATGTACTAATTGGATTATACTTTGCATATTCATGTAGAGTTTGATTTCTTAGAAGAACAATTCTAGTACTTGCTGAGCTACTGTGAGACTTACTGCTGATCAAGGTAAGAAGAATTACTTATCTCCTTCAAAGGAACTTCTAAATGCGTTTTCAAAGTGGAGAAGTATTACATAAATTGTTTTACTATAAGGTTTGTGATTTCGAAAGGTAATTGCTATGTGTAAGGTTTAAATGCAAAGGTTTACCAGGTTTAATAATTTATACAAGTATGATTTCTTAAAGGTTTTTATATATGTTGTTAACTCTGGTAAGGGAGTTAACTTGAGTACAGGGTGACCATAATGGTCTAAGTATATCGTGCACAAAGAATAGATAGGGTGGATTGATCCTCCACCTTGAACCTTTATATCCTCCCCTTGGGAACATGACCCTAGGGGGATGCATGCATTCGAGATTATTGGTTGAAGGAAGTCAGCCCTGATACTGAAGGAAAAAGGAACAAAGGAGAATGATTTTTATCGTATCGTTTATTATATTTTCTATACTACTTAAATGTTATCGGTTCCGATGTTTTAAATTACTTAAAGTTTTTAGCCGTGCTATGTGTCTAAGAAAAATATATATTTTATTTTAAAACTGTTTTCTAGATAAGTTGCTTCTTACTCAACCCGTTTGGTTGACGATTTCTACGTTTTCATAGTCTTGCAGGTTAGTTATGAAGTGCTTGGGGATAGTCAAGGGTTCAGAGTGACGATCGCGTACCGTATTAAATAAAATCCACACTTAGTTAATTTATCGCTTCCGCATTTCAATTAAGATTATTCGAGAATTGTATTTCATTCTTTTGGGATGTAACACATTTATATACTTTATATTTGGAGTTATTAGATCATTAGAATTAACCTTCTGCCTTAACGATTGAAGTAGGATGTCAATCGTGGCGGTAACACTCCCAATTGTCCTTGTTTTAAATTAAATGCATTTTCTAAAATCTCAGGAAATTGGGGGTGTTACAACAAGCTCAGTGAGGTTCCATCCTAAAACCAATTGGTAATAGGAGGAGTAACCCACTAACTTATAAACCAATCTCCTCAACTTACTTCTACCGATGTGGGACAATACCCCTTTTCACATGTGTGTGGTTGCAACTCCCCCTCTGACTAGTGCTCCTCCGCACCATGAATGACCGGTGTTGGTATTGACTAGTGCCCCTCCGCACTATGAATGACTGGTACTACTCCGCACCAGTGCCCCTCCGCACCATGAATGGTCAGCCGAGGCTGCAGTGGGCTCGTAGGAGTAGATTAGGAAGATAGGCCACAAGTCCAGTGAGGTTCCATCCTAAAACCAATTTGTAATAGGAGGAGTAACTCACTAACTTATAAACCAATCTCCTCAACTTACTTCTACCGATGTGGGACAATACTTTTGTGAACACACTTGGAAAACCCCAACACCTTATCTTGAAACTAATGTCCCCCAGATGTGAGAGGCAAATATGTAACACGAATACACGATCTTTAATACAAATGACACATATATTCATTTGAAGATTTGAATTTGAGATCGTATCAATGAAAGATTATATAATTTGCTAAGAGTAGCCAACATACGTTATAAACCCCATAAGGAAATAAATAAATACAATAAACATGCATGTTCATTTAATCAACGTGTACGAGTGAAAAAAAAATGTGTACATTCACATATAAATAGATTAATGCATGCCCTCTCAGCTCATTCATCATAAACTTCTCACCTACTCTTTTACCAAACACACCTCATAACTCAAACCTCCATTTTAGTTGAAGCAATGAGGATCTCTCTTTTCCTCTTGGCCACAATTATATTCACCTTAAGCATCACATCACATGCCCAAGATGTCCAAAGACAGTACCTAGCCGCACAAAACACGGCGCGATCCCAAGTCGGGGTGGCGCCACTCACTTGGAACGACACCATAGCCTTGTACGCCGAAAAGATCGCTAGCGAAGTTAAGGACTCATGCAATGACGTGAAACAACCCGGCAGCCCATACGGCGAAAACACGGCGTCCGGATATGAAGCCTCCACCATCGAATCGGCCGTCTACCAATGGATTCAAGAGAAGCCGAATTATGACCATACGTTGAATAAGTGTGTCAATGATGCCGAGTGTAAGCACTATACTCAAGTTGTATGGAAGCGTAGTGTACAAGTTGGGTGTGCTAGTGTTCTTTGTGGTGCGGGTTGGCCTTATGTTATTTGCGAGTACTATCCACCCGGAAATATTAAAGGCGAATCGCCATACTAGGATATTAGCGATCGAGCGAGTTGTTATTGGGTGTGTCTAATGTTTAATTTTTTATGTTTCGTATCGGTGGAAGATCAATTCGTGTAACTTTAATTTGATGCGTGTTTCTTCCATCCATATGCTATTTTGAAATTAATGTCAATTTAATTTAATTTAAAAGAATTTAACTTAGTGATCATGAATCGTATAAATGAGATATATTGTTATACTATATTCTAACACGGAGTAACATTTGTGTTTAATTCGTAAGAATTTTACGAAGAGAGACGTAACAAAAATTCAATTGCGCACACAACAAGCGAGATGCGAGACATTAAAAACTCAAAGCTACATACGGCAGGGATCGGTGGTATAGTGGTATATAATATATAATGGAAATGTGTTCATATATATTAACCTTCCATGTCGTAATAAATAAACTCTTGATGACAATTTTACTCGATCGAATATCCAACTATCCAAGGGTAATAAAAATACTTGAACGACAAGCTAGCTATAGAGTAATAATAAAATAGTTGAGTGATATATATAGTACACCATGATCGATAATCTGATATATTGTAGACCAATTATGAACCAATTCCAGACTCTGATTGGACACACATTATATATCCCTCTAGCAACTGCAACACCTATCAACATTAACAACAAATAATAATTAGTAAAACTTGGATACATAGACAAATAAACGTTTGTATTCAAAACAAATAATTAAAACTCGAAAATCGACCTACGTACTTCAGTCATGGGAGGCCTAGATCTAGGATCGGGATTAACACAAGCGCGGGCACAACCAATCATGCAATTAGCTTCGTAAATATTATATGCTCCGTTCAATCTATGATCCATCAGGTTAATTTGGGTGGCCTTGGACTGCAGCATTGGTTTTGCCTGCAAAGTAATTTGATCAAAATTTTAAACCAAACTAATATAGTATAAATATGCATTAATAGTAAATTAGTACGTAATTGTAGTACTCTGTATAGTACAATAGTTACGTCTATAGTAAGCTTTTGTTAGAAATTATATCGAATGATGATTTTTTTGGATATATAGTTGAAATGATCAAAGGAGTAACTTTTTATTACTAGCTCACACGACAAAAAAAAAAAAAAAAGGGCGGAAATACTGTTATGCGAACAACTAATTAATAATGAAACAATCAAAATGAAGTTATATGATTATATGAATACATACCCACATGCGAATTCCAAGGTCGGATTGGTTATCATGGTAGACCGCCCGGACGGCCAGCAACCATCTCCAAGAGGACTATACCATAGGCGTAGACGTCGGACATCATAGAAACATCTCCGTAATTACCGTAATGTGGATCTATGTACCTGCACGTACAGTATATTGTTAGCATTATTGAACCAAAGTAGATCGAGTACACTAGCTAGAGTCGTAAATTCAAATTCAAAGGGGTAGTGTACTATAAAAAATACAACGTAATATTGAAGTTACCCGAAAGAACCACTAGCTTTGGCTGTGAATACGTGATCGTCGTCATCCGGGCATTGCTTCAACAGACCGAAATCAGTGATCTGATACAAGCATCATCATCCAGTATATATATATCATCACAAATAATAATTTCGCCTTGATAATTAATTAAAACCAAATAATTAAATTGCGTTACATTTGAAAGAAAAAGTTAGTATAATGTACATACCTTAGCATTAAAGTCCATATCCAGCAAAATATTAGAAGGTTTAATGTCTCTATGTATGAGATTAGCTGCAAAAATCGAAACATAAATTCAATAAAAGTCGAGGAATTAATAAATTAATTAAGTAGATGTATGCAAATTAATTATTGCAAACCTTGATGCAAGCAGATCAAGCCTCTTGCGATACCTCGGGCGATATGCATCCTCATCCTCCAGCTCAACAAAGGAGCTTCTGGATCTACTAAAATTAAAAGTACATTCATGACCTTAATCCAACACTAATCTATATATAATTAACCACGATTATCATCATCAGCTAATTATAACTAGTTCACAGTATAATAATAATAATAATAATAATAATAATTAAGAAAGCTAATTAGTAAAGATATATACGTACCATGTAAATGATACTTTAAGTTACGATTGGGAACAAATTCGTAGACGAGCATCCGTCTAGCCCCGTAGCTGAGGTGACCCACAAGTTTGCTCAAATTCTCACATTTACCGATATGCGGCTGATTGAGAGCAATTATTTCCAAATCAAATGAAGATTGATTATCATTATCATCAGCTGCTGCTGTCTCATTAATATTCAAAACCTTCACCGCAACTTCCAATTGTCCGTAGTATACATTTCCGCATCCACCACTCCCAAGCTTCTCCGAGAAGTCTCGTGTTGCCTTTGCGAGTAGACCGTAAGTGAACGGGCCTCTTTCTAGCTCCTCCGCCGTAGGTCCGGCAATAACAATAACGTTATTGGCCGCCTCCCCTTGCTCTTCGTCTCCACCTTCACCTCCTCTATTATTCTGATGATGATTCTTCCTGAAAACGTAACCAAAGTACAACGCCAACACAACGACAGAAAAGAGAAGAGCAAATGTCGTCGTCAAGGAGAAGCCTCCTACCGCGGGTGCGATTTTCGGCTGCGGTTGTGGCCTCTGAGCAAGGGTGACATGCTTCAGGTTGAAGCCGCCGTCGTAAGGTAGTAGCTTCACGAAAGTCCGGTGACGATAGGGAACGGCCGGACAAAATAAATCATGAGAAGAAGATGAAGTGGAATTTAGAGGAGAAGAAGAAGAAGAAGCCATTGTTACGGTGGAAAAAGCTTGAAACGTGTAGGAGAAGAATGACAAGTAGAGTAATAATATTTTGTAATTCGTCATTTCTGTGGTATACAATTGGAATGGATGCGATTCACTTATATATGCACAAAGTAAAGGGGGATGATTTTTGTGTAATCGGCTACTTCTAGATTCGCTGAATGTTGGGATGTAACCGTTTCACAGGGAGGGAGGTTATAACTGCCTAAGTTTAGCTTGTACCACAAGTCAGATTACTGGGAATCTTTGGACATCAAATAACTGAAAATATCTTTTTGGAGTGTAAAATAAAAAGTGATTTTCCTTGAAATACTTCAAGAATTTCATAATTTCATAGCTAAATTGGATAACAATTGGATAAGGTAAATTGTTCTATGAGGCGGTTAATTTAGTTCTGCGTTAGATTGATTTTAAAATTAGTTTGGGCTCAATAAACTAGCTTGTGTCGTTTAAGCGAATATCGATTAGTAAGTTTGGTTTTCAATATATATTAGTAAAATCGGAATTAATAAAGTCGAAATTGAAACCATTTCTAACGTAGTGTGCATGTTCCTACTAATTCTTAGCATTTCAGCTTCGGATTATGGTTATTCGATCCATAAGTACCGTTGTCGGCTCTCAAATAAACTAAAATTATTATTCAAGATTGATATGCCAAATAGTTAAAAACACAAAACGTGAGCTACATTTTGCTACAACAATTTTGGGAACAAACCCAAAAGAAATCATGAACATGACTCTTTATTATAATTAAATTGTGATTGCGTGAGTATAAAGATTTTTTGATGTTGTGATTTGTGAACTTGTCATATGAAGGTAATTGTTTTCAAAATTATAGTGTGAGGTTTAATTTGTGACAGTGGTTTATAAGCTTTACACTTGAACCGTGTGGAATATCCACGTACTATTGAAATTACCAATTCCACGAAAGCTCTCTAGGACGGGATGGAATGTCACGTTAAGTACTGTGGGTGCTAATATCTCTATGACCATATGAAATTACAAATTGCCATCGGACCACCTTTCTCTTATTACTTTGGTCCATACATAAACCATATAAAAATAAAAAATACTAGGAGTTTATATGTAGACAAATATAAAAATATCGATGGTTAGTTTGTAATAAGATTAATCAAAGGTGCAGTAAATTTTGTTACATAATTTTGTAAATGTTGGATGAATAAGGAAAGAGAGACAATCAAGGGTCCTTAATTTGGGAATTAAATCAATTTAAATATCTCCTATTAATAAATTCGTAACAATATTGATTTTACTGTGAGTTTCATAAATTTACTGCAAACATGTTAAATTTACTACACGAACATATTATTTACTACTTGCAATCTTTAATTTACCACGTTTGACTATGTTATAATCAAAAATATAATCACTTCATAATTAAGCGTTCGTTGTATTATTCTTTGTATCCGTCGAATCTCGAACCTATAATCAAGGCAACTCACTCTTAGCTCTGATCCTTCGAATTAATTGATTATAATGACGTCTTCTAATGTAAATACAATACTAATCATTATCCTATCCTATACAGTGGTATATTTTTGGACTTGTAAACTTCTAGACATCTAGTTCATTTAGGACTATAGTATTAATCAGTTGTTAAGTACTCCCTCCGTCCCCCTTTAAACACCCCATTGTGTTTTTCACTTGGATTAAGGTAGTTTTGTTTGTTTATTATTGTTGGAGATAATGGGTTGTTTGTTTATTATTGTTGGAGATAATGGGTTGTTTGTTTATTATTGTTGGAGATAGTGGGTGGTTAGTTTATTATTGTTGGAGATAGTGGGTGGTTTGTTTATTATTGTTAGAGATAGTGGATGATTTATTTATTATTTTTGGAGATAGTGGATGATTTATTTATTATTTTTGGAGATAATGGATGGTTTGTTTATTATTTTTGGAGATAGTGGAGTGTAGATGTGTGGTGAAAACTTACCCGATTTAGTAAGTTTTGAAATGGGGTGATTAAATAGGGACACCCCAAAAAGGAAAGCGGGGTGTTTAAAGGGGGACGGAGGGAGTAATGAGTAGCTTTCTTATTAGCTCTCCTTAGGTCCTTCCTCTCTAAGAGGGCGTTTGGTTCACATTTCGAAATGGAAACGGATTGGAAACAGGAATGGAAAGGGAGTGGAAACAAGTTTCATTTTTTGTAAAGATTGTTTGGTTAAATATATGAATGGAATGATTCCATAAGCAAGGACAAAATGAGAAATTTCTCTTTAAATCAAAATAACCACCATCACCTCAACTATTCTCTCTCCTCCCTCGACCACCACCGTTGACCATCCCGCCGCCGCCGTTGACCACCACCAACCACGACCATCCTAATCACTAACACTACCATTCTAACCGTGATTGGACAATTAACATCATTATGTAATTATTTTATCCAATTTCTACTCAATAAATCGTAGATCTAGAGAATTAAATTTGATTTTTAGTTTTTTAAAAAAAAAAAAAAATATTAGGGGTTAGTGAGGGCGTTATGATTCTACGAACATATTTCAAGGCACGTTCGAGTGTAGTTAGCCCACTAATTGTTTTATGGGGCTTATTATATGCTCGTTTGTCAGCTATGTATGGTGATAATTTGGCCAAACTACCAAATTGGTTTAAAATAAGGTAGAGGGCAATTGCCAAATTGGTAAAAAAAAAAAAAAATGTGACTCGTTGACACATTGGTAAACAAAACGTAGACTTGACACCAAATCAACCAAAATTGTTGGTTTTTACCGGAACTGTCCCGGCATTAGTAATTTGTGGAACTAGCATTGTTGATATAAATTGAAGGTTTATTTCTCTCGAGTTCTGAAAACGAGAATTAGGAGGTGAAAGCTAGTAGGAAATTGGATGTTTAATTATCACTGTGTCAGCACAAATAAAATCCTTAACATAAGAGTATACGGTATATATCATTACCATCCACAAATTACTAAACATCTAAATTAGCTTTTTCTTGTGAAAATAATGCTTCAAGTACAATAGTTGCATGCCGGAAACAGCAATGCAAACTGCTAAAGATAAGATGCTACACAATGCGACTCTGGTATTTGTTTTTTCACTCATTGTCCTCATATCCGCTTCCCTGCAAGTTATTTAAC
Organism: Spergularia marina; assembly: GCA_963680865.1. Classification (NCBI taxonomy): domain Eukaryota; kingdom Viridiplantae; phylum Streptophyta; class Magnoliopsida; order Caryophyllales; family Caryophyllaceae; genus Spergularia; species Spergularia marina. Next base: position 20,950,263 of record OY804547.1, on the reverse strand, counting down.
TCACGGTTTAGACGCAAAACATAAACCCAAAATACCAAAATTTTAGTATTAGTAAAAGAGTAAATTTGTATATGCTCTAAAAGTAGTTTTTAAAGGAGAGATTAATACTTGTTCTTGAGATAAAGAAGATTTTCGTGGATGGCTTCCACTGCTCCCTCAAGTTTCCTTAGTTCAAGCTCAACACCCTATAGAAATAAACAACTTTTAATCTACTGTTGCACTTTTCTAAAGGTATCGAGAGAGGTAGTGCGGATCACATGTCCCATTTTCGTATTCTACTCCATGTACCTTTTCAATCACATTCTATCATTTCATAACTTTTTTCAAATGAATATATCTTTAAAAAATGTGGAGTGAGATAGAAAAATGGGACTGGTGATCCGCACTAGGAGAGAAGTGAACCAAATGTCGAAATATATCATACTATTTTAAAACAGAAATTTATTGTGAGACCACGATAATGAAATTTATTAAATCAGACTTATTATTATGAGTGACTCGACATCAACAACAAAGGAAAAAAAAAAAACACACACACCTCTATTTTCTCTTTTCGAGCAACTGATTCCCAATCTCTTGCAGCAACTCCAGTTCTCCAATCCAAGTTGACACTCACATCTGCGCTTTTTGGACTATGACCATCCACCCAAAAACAAGCTAGATAGTTGCCGGCCTCATGTGTTGTAAATGCAAATTGCCCATGAGTCACGTTTTCGTTGTGATGAAGATTGTTACCATAAGGTGATGTTACCTAATACGTGACAACTAAATTAAGTATAGATTAATTTTGAAATGAGTTATGGTAGGGTGAGACCGCCTATCATCGCAACAAATTCATGAAAACGGACAAGATGTAATCGAAACATTCAAGAATGAATAAAAAAAAAAAATGAATCATCACTATGATAAATTGCAACAACCCTCCGGTATGTCGTAACCATAAAAAACAACATTTTTGACCCCGGTGACTTAAAGGCTCCCGCCATAAGGCGGGGTAAGGGGGGTCGGATGCATGCAAGTCTTACCCCTATTGAAACATAGAGAGGTTGCGCACGGATGACCCAAAATGGAAAATTGCGTCGAGAATCGCACCGACTGACTGTTACTTCACAAAATAAGAAGCACATACAGTTTTATGAGTCATTTTGGTTTATTCCATTATATCCAAAAACGAAAGAATAAGTAGTTTTTGGCTTCATTGGAAATGGAAAGTATACCGTAATCATAAAATGTCGCAAATTTTCTTTCACAACTTAATGATTAAATTTAGTGTAGATTTAAAGATTGCAACAAATAATAGTGTGGGTAAGTGTTACCTTGACAGAAATGCTAGGTTCTAGAGGAGTTTGTTCATCGGAGATGACATAGTAATCGGCCAAGACGACAACGTTCGTTTGGATTTCTTCTGAAACACACTTTGACCCAGATTTTGGAAGGTTCAGCCATATCGCCATACTCAACTCTAACAAATTACTTGCACATATCAATATAATCAAACCTTTCACTAATACTTCATTCCCCATCACAGTTTTTTTTTTTTCACTTTTGCCTCAATGCATTAGAGAAGTGTAAACCCCCAACATATGATTAATTTTGTACATTAAAATGAACACACCGTGAGACAAAAGATCTGTACTATTAAAATTTATGAATACGTCAACTTAACACTCGCAGTGGAACCTTTGGGAGTTGAGATATAATTTGTTGTAAAATAATGAAGTGTCACATTTCACTCCCTAGCTACTTTGAAACTTTCACTAAGAAAGAAATGGTAAAATGAACCGAAGTGTCCGTGAAACTTTGCCTATAATTGTTGTGAGTCATCATGACCTAATTTTTAGTTGATTTTTCCCTTTAGATTGACAATTTGTTTGAATTGATTATTTATTTTACCCTTAATTATAGGTAACCAAGGCCAAGAGTGGTGTGATGAGATCATTTATTATTATTATTATTTTTTTATTTATTTTTTGGTAAAATGAGATCATTTATTATAAATCTACATCACATAGTTATCCCCCAAAATTTGACTAAAAAGGTTTTTTTTTTTTTTTTTTTTTTTGTTAATTTTTTTGGTGTCTAAATTAGACTAAAAAAGGTTGATAATGCTAAATTTATCTACTAATCCCTAAACTCATGCACCATCGCAAAAAGGTCCCAAAATTTTGCACAAAATAAATCTATACATACAAAAAAAAAAAAAAAAAAAGAGAGAATAATCTCATATGAACATATCATAAAATTTTGTCTCCTTGATTTCTCATTGTTGCTTTGTTCTCACCCAAAACAATGGCTCTCTCGAACATTTCTTCGGCCATTGTTTTGGTTATTGGGCTTTCATTGACCCAAATCTGTTGGGCCATGACTCCAATAAACTACAAGCTAGAATACGTTGTTCCACACAACATAGCACGATCTAAAGATCTTATGCCACCAGTCGTGTGGAACGACACCGTTGCAGAATATGCGAAAGCATATGCCCAAGAGAGAGCCGTTGATTGTGCTCTACAACATTCCAACTATTTGAACCCGGGTTACGGTGAGAACATAGCAATGAGCACTGGAGATCTTACCCCGGCCGAAGCTATTGAGATGTGGGTCGCGGAAAAGTCCAATTACGATTACGGGTCGAATTCTTGTACCCAAGGCACAATGTGTGGCCATTATACCCAAGTTATTTGGAGAGATACCAAGAATATTGGGTGTGCAAGTGCAAGGTGCCAAAATGGGGGCACTTTCATCACTTGCAATTACTATCCTCCGGGTAATTATATCGGGGAGCGCCCTTATTAAGCTTCATCACTCATTTCGGTCCAAATCGATTGTATGATTCAACCCTATTACCGTAGTTTGATTAAATTTAATTAGGTGCTAATTAAATCCTTTTTTTTTTTTGGAATTTGTGATGCCTCCTTTTTTCTTTTTAATATTTTTGTATGTAATGTATAAAGTACAAGTAATATATGAAAGTGTGAGGGGTCTCCACATTGACTTATTATTTTGTGGCATTTTTGCCTTATTAACTAGTTTTTGTTTCGTACATCATCCGATCCAATAACCAAGGTCTTAGGGAATGGGGCTTACGAGGAGAGAATATGATAATTTGAAACATCGACAAGTCATACGTAGGTTGAATTTAATTACAATTTTTAGACCAGCCTTACTACTCGATCATCTCTATTTCTTATTACTAATAATGGACTAGCTAGATAGTAATTGTACATAGAATGTGAATTGAGTGAATGATACAATTTTCAAAGCTAAGGGATAAGAAATGCATGTACGAGCAAGTCATTGTGTTGATAAGAGTATTATTATGTTTGACCCTTACAAATTACTGCAGTCAATATACATGTAATCCCACCATACTTATGTAGTCTCCCCAAAAAAGTGATCCTTAAATAAAGCTTGGGATTACTGAAAGTCTAACGCAAATTAACCGTTAATTTCAACACTTTACAACTGAATTAACGGTATCTTTAACTTTAAGTTTTATTATTATCTATAGTTAAATCAAACAAATGGCCGTACTTCAACTTACCATGTGGCCCTTTGAAAAATTTTGGGTCGCAAATTGAACGGGACAATTGATTTACACTTGGAAGTCACTTAAGACAAAAGATACAGTAAAACACGACAGAATTTGAATACTGGCCGCCGGCCGGTAATGACTTGCTTATGATAGTAGTGTCACTTGTTAATTAAGTTTTTTTTTTTTTTTTTTTTTGGTAAATTCGACGGTTGGATAAAAAACAACGTTTACACAAATATAAAGAAGTTCAAAGAAAAACAAAGTATTAATACAACGTTAACCAAGTTTATTGGATTAACCTTTCGAACACTGATTATGAGTACCATCACTAGAATTATCACTTATCTAAAAACGTGATATCGGAATTGAAAGTAGTTCAATCCACATGAATTTTAATTTGTTTGTGTATGTATTCGTTGAACTTAGATTTTCATAAATATGCCTTTTGCTTGGTATTCCCATTGATCCATAAAAATGATCTCGTTGCTCAAATAATAATCCAGTATATTTTACTCTTAACTTTTTGTCATTTTACTCTTCCATTGTCTGCACCAATTAGGCGTAATTAGTGGCCAACATGCACTTATAAATATGAAGCGAATTATACAACATAATCATCTCAAACAAACAATTATACTCATTTATCATAAAAACTGAATTACATTCAAAATGAATAGCGCATTTGCCATAACGTTTGTATTACTAGCAATCTTCCTTGTCAATTCTCAAGCCCAAAGCAATCCTATTGACTACGTAGCAGCTCACAAAACTGCTCGAGCCGCACTTGGCCTTGGCCCATTAGTGTGGAACACCACCTTGGCAGCGTACGCTCAAGCGTACGCCAATCAGAGGGTGGGCGACTGCCAACTGGTGCACTCAGATTGCGACTATGGCGAAAACCTGGCCAAAGGTTACGGGTACAGTAACGGGTTTACGGGCGTTGATGCGGTCAAATTGTGGGTTAACGAGAAATTATATTACGATCACGCTACAAATTCATGCAAAAATGGACAAGAGTGCGGCCATTATACTCAGGTAGTGTGGAAGGATACTCAGCGTGTGGGGTGTGCTAGGGTTACTTGTAAAAATGGTTGGGTGTTCGTCACATGTAACTACGACCCTCCAGGTAATTGGGAAGGTGAAAAACCTTATTATTTTGCCTCCGTTGGAGGATGTAATAGATATTAGCTAGGTTTTCGATTTTCGTCTTTGTAACAAAAAAAAAAAAAAAAAAAAAAATGTTTTTATACATTTTGACTACAGTATTTTGTTAACAAATAATTTATGTGCAAGTATTTTGTAATATGATCGGATTTGAGGACAGCATTTGTTTAACAAATGATCATATTTCCCGGTCAGATCGATATTTTGAGTCGTATGTACGTTGTATGTTATTTTCTTTCTGTGTAAAATAATAGTAACTCTATCGCCAAGTGCATTGGAGTTCGAATTCTTATACGAGTTGTATGTCTATCAGTCTGGATATTTTTATGACAACATGGAGATAATAAAACGACATTGTGTATTCGAGATGTTCAAAAAGTGAAAACTTCAATCATATTATTTGACATAATTCACATTTTATTTCAAAAATATACAACTACAAAACTTTTTTTTGTTACTCTTTCATGTATAAATAGGCATACATTACGAGCAATTCTCACACGACCTCAATAAAAAATAAAGAAAACAAAAAAAAAAAAAAACAAAAAAAAAAAAACTTAAGACACAAGAGTTTTGTGTTGGGGAAGATGAATCCAATACATTATCCGACTTATTACACAATCACACTTTCAAGTTGAGCTTGGTACACAGAATCAAAATATATAGACGAAGAGCCCTTAATTAGAAAGGTCTATGACCGTCGTAATTGCCTGGTGGATCATAGCTGCAAATGATGAAAATAGACCCGGAATCGCACTTAACCCTAGCACATCCGAGACGAACCGAGTCGGCCCACACGACTTGTGTGTAGAGAAGACATTGATCGTCATCAGTACAAGTATTTGTGTTATAGTCATACTTGACTTGCTCATCAACCCACATTTGCACCGCACCTGTCCCGGTCAAGAAGTCCCCGCCGCTCCCCCCTGCAAGGTTTTCTCCGTATGGACCGACTGCGGCTCTAGCAGCGTTGTGGGCATCAAGGAAGTCTTGATCTGAGGTGAATTTTGTGCATGGCACAATTGGGCTAGTAGGGCTAGTGTCACGATTACGGAAAATGATATTGGTAGGTTTTTGATGAGAAAATTCATCTTTTTTGTTTGTGGCATGAATTTGAATTTTGAAGTACTGATGAAAGATATGGCGCATAGTTGAGGGCTTTTAAGGAGTGATCTAGAAGATATTCTTCGTAGTGAAAGAATAAAGTAGTTATATAAATAAACAAAGAAGTTTTTTTTTTTAGCCACCAAAGTGAAAATGGTGGGATCTAAAAAACACCAAAGTGATATTTGGGATTTATGGAACATCAAAGTTAAAAACCTTGTTTTTATAACACACTTCAAACTATTTGGGTTTTTATTAAACACCAAAACAAATAAAAAAAAATGTTAATTTTTATTTTACCTCTTAAATTATTTTTCTGCTTTAAAAAAATACTCATCTTCTTCTCCTCCAATTCTCCATCATCGATTTTCTCTACGAAAGCATAGCGCAAGCTTAAGTCATATAAAAAAACTTCACAATTAGATCCTAGGATTATGGGAAGTCTAAACAAGTTCTTATGCTACATTTTGAACTTTGCGGTACCGTTCAATCATGTTCGTAACTTCTTTTTTTTTTTACATCTGCTGAATTATGTGATTTTTTTTTTTAAGATCAATGAACTGGATTTACTCCATATCTTTACTTATTGTGGAACGAGCCTAGTATTTCTTAATTTAAGTAAGTAAGAACATAATTCCATTTTATTTTTTAATGTTTTTATTTGTTTTTATGTTTAATAAATACCCAAATAGCTTAAAGTGTGTTTTGAAAACAAGTTTTTCAACTTTAGTGTTTTATAAATACCAAATACAACTTTGGTGTTTTTTAGATTAGGGATCTCCTCTGAAATCCGGGGTATTACACTCATCACTTTGGCAAAGAAGTTTTTTTTAGCCACCAAAGTGAGAAAGGTGTGATCTAAAAAAGACAAAAGTCGTATTTGGGATTTAAGAACACCAAAGTTAAAAACCTTGTTTTTATAACACACTTCAAACTATTGGTTTTTATTAAACACCAAGAGAAATAAAAAAAAATGTTAATTGTAATTTTACCTCTTAAATTATTTTTCTGCTTAAAAAAAAAATACTCATCTTCTTCTCCTCCAATTCTCCATTATCGATTTTCTCTACAAAGGCATGGCGCAAGCTTAAGTCATATCCAAAAAACTTCACAATTAGAACCTATGATTATGGGAAGTCTAAACGAGTTTTTATACTACATTTTAAACTTTGCGGTACCGTTCGATCATGTTCGTAATTTTTTTTTTTTACATTTGTTGAATTATGTGATTTTTTTTTATTTTTTTTTTAAGATCAATAAACTGGATTTACTCCATATCTTTACTTATTGTGAAACGAGCCTAGTATTTCTTAATTTAAGTAAGTAAGAACATAATTTCATTTTATTTTTTAATGTTTTATTTGTTTTGGTGTTTAATAAATACCCAAATAGCTTAAAGTGTGTTTTAAAAACTTTTTTTTCAACTTTATTGTTTTATAAATACCAAATAAAACTTTGGTGTTTTTTAGATCCCACCCTCATCACTTTGGTGGCTAAAAATACTTCTTTGTCACTTTGGTGGCTAAAAAATACTTCTTTGTATAAATAAATATGCGTGGTCATATTTCTCTTCGGAAGCAGGTGAATTAAGCAGCCCTGACGATCGTAATTGTAAGAGTATGAGATTGAGGGAAAAGCTTGTATTGTATTATTACAAATGAGAGTATTTATACAAGAGTACAATTTGGGTTAATCATAGGATAGCCGACATTACAAAGATTACGAGATATACATTTACCTAAAATAGAGGAATACAAGATATTGACTATACTAAATATAGCTAATACAATATTCACGAGATACTGTCACCAAAAATAAAATAAAATAAATATATTCACGAGATATTATGTATTGGGAAATATATTATTTCCTTGTAATAATTCTTTCATCTTCAAGGTGGCTTTCAACTTTGGTAGCTAATAAGGGGAGGAACAAGTTGGGATTATGTAAGCTAATTTGTAACAACCCTAAATTTTCGCTATCTTTAAATACAAAAATAAAGGATTGTTATGCCGTCATTGACTGCCAAGTCAACGGCAAGGCTAATTTAAAACAAGAAGAACAAATGACAGTGGAAGACTTCTAGCTGAATCTACAAATCGGGAATTAAACCAAAAAATAAACTACAAACGTCCCCAATGCAAATATGTGACGACTCATCAAAACGCCCAACATGCAATGACGCTTCAACCATACAATGCATCTCAATCTGCAAACCTGTCAACTGTGCCACCAAAAGGATGACATAGGCACCAGAATAGGGTAGGGACACAACCCAAAACAAAGAACGTCAGCACAGGCTGAGTAAGACATTTAAGCGATACAAAAGAATTAAGATACGCGCCTTACTGGCGCGTAGCTAACAAAGAATAGACAAAGCTACGCAAAGGAGGCAAGAGCCTGAAACGGGGCCTGGCACGAGTCGTGTTCAAGTCAGTGAGCTCGAAAATACAATGTAACAATGGACACGACTCGTGTCTCCGGCTCGTGTACCCAAGACACGAGTCGTGTAGAGCGCGCACGTGGTATTCATCACCACAATAATCTTTGTTTATCTTTGTTTAAGTAATTTATTTGCGCAAGGGTCCTACCCCAAGCCGATCCAACACTAGAGCATCGAGAATAAAACGATCCTAAAGACCCGAGTGTGCACACCCCTCCTAGGGGGACGGTAGGACGCACAGTCCCTAAGAGGAAGTCATTTAGGAGACCGGTAGCTGATCTCCGGCCTAGCTACATATACCTTGATCAGAGGTTAATCGCTCTAGGTGGTTTAAACATCATAAAACACGTATAGTTATATATGTATAAATAGATACATCTTTAATCCGTCTTAAGTACGTTATTCGCACATATTAGCTTGATTTATAAATGGCCAAAGCCGAAACAAGAATATCAATATATGATCAATAACAATAATCAATGTAGGAGGTCAATAGATGCTCAAGAGGTGATCAAAATAGATAAACAATGACAATAGGCGATAGATATTCAAGTTATAGAATATGAGCAATAAATTGAAGCAAAGATGAATGCGAAGGATTGTCATGATGTGAAATGAAGTTCAAGCTTACGAGGGTCAACGTTCTTACCTTTCAACGCTATCAGACAAGATTACGAACTACACCTCCTTGAATCCACAACTTAGGTACCCAATCAATCACAAACTCAAACGATAATCTCCTAATTCACAAGGTGTATCCATAAGTCATAATTTTCACAATTAACACTAATCTATAATGAGTCCAAAAGGAGACAGTAGTAAATAAACATGAATAACGTCGACCTCCGGAATCGGATGTAATACCCCGGATTTCAGAGGAGATCTCTGAAAGATTAAGGGCTCATATGAGGTGCTTAAAAGGAATGATAGTGCTACTCATACCAACAAAGTCGACTTTCCTTTTAGGAAGCCCATGTGATATGAACTCCAAAGTTAAACGTGCTTGACTGGGAGTAATTTCAGGATGGGTGACCTCATGGGAAGTTTCCCAGGGTGCGCACGAGTGAGGTCAAAGTGCGCCGGAAGGACCCGTGTTGGTCTGTGAGGTCAGCCCACAGCCTGGCAAGCTGCCATAGGTGACTACTCTCGGCTCAGGCGATGAGCCGGGGTGTTACATCGGATGACCACCAAATTTGAGTATGTCATAAAAGGTTATGTCAGGAACGTCCCTCCAAATTTCGTCCACAAACTCCAAGCGGATCAACGGGAATCAATCTCACACTGAACCATAAACATGAATTAGGGTTTACCCACGAATTCTGATATAACTTTTGATACACAAATCTAGGACTTACAAAATTTTTATATGTTGTCACAACTAGTGTTAGGAACATCTCCACAAAATCTTGTCCCAAAATACCTTATGAGTCAACGGGAATCATCAAAATACCGAGAGGGCGGAACAGTTCTCGGTAGATAGACACAGCTCCACTAAAACACCTCTACAGAGATCATCCGGTGGAATCTTTGAACAATCTATATGTTTATGGATTCGTATCGAAACCACGGTTCTAACGCCATAAACCACGTCTTAATAAAAGGCTGTATGTGAGAGTTGTGTGTGTTTGAAGTTGACACAGTTGTGCTGAAATTTTATGCGAGTGGAGGCTAAGAGAATGAGAGAGATGGAGAAGAGTGGGGCCGAATGACTGTCAAGGGGAGCTAGGGTTTTCTTTATTTTTTTCATAAATGGGTATTAGGGAAGACTCGGGTTTAGACCTAGCTAATTTGATGGGTTGCGTGATCCACAAACCCGCTCCAAATCCGAATGGCTAACGAATCCTCTTGTGTAATTCTATAATCAGAAATCCCATAATAACTCAATCGAATTCTAATCAAACCTTAATAAAACCCTCAATTACATTATAAAACGTAACACCCTTAATTATTTAACTTCCCAAAAATACGGGGTGTTACATAATTAATGTAGTCAGCGTTACCCCTATGTTTAAACGAAAACACTATGAGTCTATGTAGACAAGTGAAAAAAGTGTACTCCGTATATAACTAATTTGTAGTAAAAATAATTAAAGGTGCAGTAAATTTTGTTGTATAATTTGACAAATGATGTATTATAAGGAAAAAGAACCAATTAAGGGACCTTGATTTTGTAATTAAATCAATTCAAATTTCTTTCTATTGATAGATCCGTAAAAATGTTGATTTTACTACCAATGTCATAAATTTACTGCAAATACATTAAATTTACTACACAACCATATTTTTTACTGCATGTCATCTTTAATTTACTACACTTGATTATGTCATAGACAATTTTGCTATTGTCTACATAAAGTGACCCATAATCAAATTAAAATAATAAAATTATTTGTGTCAGTTCAAAAGTCGTAAATCGTAATTAAAGTATATATTATTTATAAGTTGGTGGGTTAAGTCGATCTCGCCATCATGTTAGCTTATTCATTCATCCTAACTTATTATTCGATCAAAGACGTGACACAAATTAAGCTCCTATCTATTATTAGTGTTTAATTGTTGTTTGCTTGTACTCGTTTCTTTCTTATTGATCGGTAACTTTGTTAACTTATTTATCTACCTATTAATGCCTAATTTTCAAAAAACCAAAGAAAAAAATCTAATCTATCAAGATCACGAGGTCATGGCTTGGTAAACCGAACAATCAGTAGCAGCTCCAGTCACATTAAGAACTTTTCAACACGGGACAGGTGAGCTAATGCATGGTTAAAAATTATTGATTGAACTTAATAATCAATCGATCGGTTTATGTTTTTGGTTGAGATGTGTTAATCAGTTCCAGGAATTCCATCTCTTAAATTGGTGGTTGACATAAGTTGACTGTGTAATAAACTAATAATGTTATTACGTATGTAATTAGGTTCATATATAGTCGATTTACTAGCTAGTTTACGTACGTTATTGTTTGATTTCTACTCATTTATTTACAGATACATTAACTGTCTATGCAGTTAACTGAGATTACACTTCGATTCAATCGGGCCACGCACTGTTAATTGATTTAACATAAGAACTCTATTGGACTTGTTATTACAATAATATTTGATGGGATTTTGTATGTCCATTACAGTAGTGAGAGCTATATATATTACAGTATGTAGAATGTTAAAATTAAACTTAGAAGGAATTAACATGATTCCCATAATCCCATTGCATCGGACATTCGGACTTGCAATAATAATTATCACACGTTCAATATGTAGCGTGAGCTTAACATCAAAATACATACTGTATGTATATAGGAAGTGGTCTCTGTCCGACTACATTGCCTGCTGGGTCATAGCTGCAAATGATGAAGTAAGACCCGTTATCGCACTGAACCCTAGCACATCCGACACGAACTGAGTCGCTCCACACGACCTGAGTGTAGTGACCACATTGCTGACCATCGGCACAAGTATTTGTGTCGTAGTCATAGTTGTCCTGCTCATCGACCCATAATTGGACAGCCGCTGTTCCGGTAAAGTCCCCGCTCCCCTCTGCAAGGTTCTCTCCATATGGACCATGGGAATGTTGGAGCACACAGTCGCCGGACCTCTCGTTGGCGTACTGCTCGGCGTAGGCTGCTGCTTGATCATCCCATTCTATGCTTCCCACACCTTGAATTCACAATCAATTTTATTACAACCCAATCTTAATACTCGCAATTAATTTTAATTAATGCCTTACGACTTTTTATTTTGGGAAATTGATGGTATTATTAAGGGTTAATTGTTTTAAAAAAAGTCAAACACAATAAGGACCTAACGGTGTTAAAGTCCGTTAGTGAAAAAACACAAAAATTCCCCATTTAGGGGTACGCTGGAGGGATTTTGCAAACCTCGGGGTATATTGGATAGCTCGGTAACCTCGGGGGTATACTTGAAAATTTCGGTAACCTCAGGGGTATATTGGATAATTTCCCTAAAAATAATAACGTTTACACGAAAACAAAGGAGTTAAAAAAAAAAAACAAAGTATCAATACAACGAAGTCTCTGCTTATAGGGCATGAAAATAAAACATTAATGTCGTACTGTGCCCCACTAATTAATTTTACTACTAACATTATTTAGTAACAGTAATTCAGTTTTACTACCATTGATATATAGGAGTTTTAAAACCTCTAACATTGGCCTAGGAAAATTTCGAAGTTTGTAATTAAGTAAAAAATGTGAATAAATGGTCAGGATTACGATAATGTTACGTACCGACAGCAGCTCTAGCACCATTATGGGCATCAACGTAGTCTTGAGGTGAATTTTGTGCATGGCATATTTGGGTTATTAGGACTAGAGTCACGATTACGTAAAATGATAATATTGGTAGGGATTTGAGAAAATAATTCATCCTTGCTTTGTTTTTGTGGTATGAGATCATACTCACAAGGATCGAAGATATGAAAGGTATGCCAATGGTTGAGGGGTTTTTATAGAGTGATAATTTAAGAGAAACTCTACACATACACTTAATGTATGAGGAATAATTATACATATCCAATGAAAGATTGCCACCTAGCATAGTAAAAAAAAATAAGTTGGAGGGAGAATAAAAATATGTGTGAGATTAGTTACTAAATCAGTTTCTATTAGGAGTTCCATCCATTTTTAATTAAATTTCTTTTCTTTATAACTTATGACCCGTAAGTCTATAAAATGAATATAGCATATCATTATAATGGCGGCGACGAGAACTTTCAAATGGGTACCCTTGTGTGTATATTTTGATAATTTTTATTATATGTAATTTGTGATATATGTGTGTTAAAATATACTCCATGTCGTTAAAGAAATTTTATGAACACATGAACAATATAGTACAAAGAAGTGCCTAAAAATGACTTGTTTCTATTCGAGCAATTCCCATACACAAGGTAGTATATGAACATAAAGTAGGCATTAATGGTGGAAAGATAGAAATGAAAGGAGATAGGTGATGTGAACTGTGAAAAAAATTGGCAGTTGAGAGAAATTGGAACTAAAAAAAATGAAATTTGAATAAAAATGAGTTTGAAAATTAGAAAAATAAAGAATATACCTTTGTAAAAGAAACCAGTATTAAGTTGTCACCTATTAATGTATGAATATTCTACATACATTAAATGTATGTGTATCATCTCTCTGATATTTAATGGAAATATATCGTCTTCAATTTTTGTTGAAAAGTAAGCGGGTGTTACTAGACCAATGAATATATAAGTTAGCTAAGCTTATCTTTCTATCTGGAGAGTACTAATTAATTACGGATATATAATCAGCCTGTAACACGCCCCTTCAACCTTGGCACGTTGCAAATAGAAGAATCCCGAAATTAAAACTAAATTCAACGAATAAAAATACTAGCTAGTCGCAACTTTTCATTCGAAATTAGCTATACGAAGAACTCAATATTAAACAAAAAAATAAAAAGTTCAAGTGGATTTGATGAATGGTCTTAATTTGTAGTAGACTAGTACATAGACATATAATCCCTTCATAAATTTAAGAATAAAGTAGTAATCACTGTCATATTCTGATATGACGCTTTGACGACAAATTGTTTTAAGAAAAATAATTATGAAACTTATGCTGCTCGTGCTAAAATGGAGGTAGTATATCTGCTACTTTCCTACTGGCTACTACCACTCATGCGGATTGCTGGCCGAGTCAACTATCTTAAGTCAAGATAAGAAGTAAATTATTCTTGCCCTGGAGTACACGATTTCCATTGCTTGTTAGCAGACATGGCAAAATTAATCCAGACCCGAATTACTTAAACCAAATATTCGAATTTGACACGAAACTCAAAATGAACTCGAATACTTTTTGACCCGATATTGACCAGGACCCGAATAATCAAACATTTAAACGAATCGGTTGAACAAAAGTGACTTGGATTAGCTATTGAACAAAAGTGACTTGGATTAGCTATATCACATCTTCAAACACTCAAATTACCCATAAAAGAAAATATGAGACAAAATTTTAAGAGATTTGACACTAATATGATTAGATTTGAACATTTTGAATTGACTCGATTTGAATTTGACCCGACCCGACTTTGACCCGTAGTTAATACACCCAAACTAGAGCCGACCCAAATCGAAATAAACCCGAAATATATAAACCAACCCGAATAGACCCATATGCCAGGTCTACTTGTTTTGTTGTAACAAATTATTAAGGGTCAGAATTCGCACTCAAAGTTCATTCCTCTATAAAGTTAATAGAGTTTTTTTTTTATTTTGAAACGAAGATAAAGTTAATACAGTTTATTATAATAGAAACGTAAATATAGAATTACACTTTTTAATAAAAATAAGAGAAAACTTTACATGTAGTAATTTCATGTCCATGGGAAAAGATTTACCCCAAGCATCGATCGGACTTATTACAATCACACTTTCAACTCGAGCTTTTATAGTTTTATTACAACATCAAAATACATGGAGAGAGCTTATTAGAATGGTCTCTGGCCGATGTAATTGCCTGGTGGATCGTAGCTACAAATGATGAAGACACCCCCGCCGTTATCACACTCAACCCTAGCACATCCGACACGAACCGAGTTGGCCCACACGACTTGAGTGTAATGACCACACTGCTCACCATCGGCACAAGTATTTGAGTTGTAGTCATAGTAGACTTGCTCATCAACCCACATTTGAACCGCGGCTGTCCCGGTCAAGAAGTCCCCGCTCCCCCATGCAAGGTTCTCGCCGTATGGACCGCCCTGCGAATGTTGGAGCACGCAGTCGCCCTTCCTCTCACTGGCGTACTGCTCCGCGTAGGCCGCTACTTCGTCATCCCACTCCATGTATCCCACACCTGAAATTGATTTATAGAAGTTTATCGATTTTAAAACATCGCAAATACACACCTTGACATTACTTAACATTATTTCGTACTTAATGAATTTTACTACTGTAAACACGTACAATAATTACAATATTTATGTTTCATTTATAACAAAAATATAACTTGATTTATGTTTCATTTATAATAAAAATATAACTTGATTTGATTCCAAATCACGAATCCTCAATTTTCTCCATTTCATTTCCAAATTTATACTACAAACTTAATATAATGCATTCCTTCTAATTTGTCTACATGTAGACTCTTAGGATGATCTTATCGAATAATATATATATATACTTACCCACAGCAGCTCTAGCAGCATTATGGACATCAACGTAGTCTTGGGGTGAATTTTGTGCATGGCATATTTGGGCTAGTAGGGCTAGAGCCACGATAGCGGAAACTGACGTTGGTAAGGTTTTGAGAAAACTCATCTTTAATTTTTTTGTTTGTGCTAAGTATAAAGTATGAAGTATGAAATATGGATGAAGGTTACTGTTATAATCGGGTGGATTTTATAGGAAATTTCTAAGCTATGATTCTAGCAAACTAGCTCCACTTAATCTTAAAATAAAGAAATGTCGTTTTTTTGGGTAGCAGCGGCTGAAGCAGCCTTACGAACATTTCCTTGACGATCGATGGCTTCAACTTTTTTTAGTGTTTTTTTTTTGGACAACTATGTGTTAAATAAAAGTACTTGAATTTACTTGCCGTTGAAGATTTCACGAAATAGGCCGCTAGACTGATCAAGTGCGTATTGTATATACTAGTATAAGGTTACGCATCTATCCTGATTTTGGTAATTACCAATCAATTTAGCTGCTATTTCAGTTCTTTTAAACAACACTCTTATAGTCTTATGTAATTAATTCTATATACTTTATACATGGTGATACTGAAATCGTTTTTCAACTCCAAATGATCTCAAGTCGTCGCAAGAATGAACATAATTTGAATACTCGAGGTTTATATTATACATGCATACACTGTAATTAACACCTGAAAGGATAAAAATAAAAATAAAAATCTTGTAAGTCATTACACTAGGAGTTTATCAGGAAACTGGACTCGGTCAATACAAAGTACGTCAACAAATTAATAAATTGTAAATGGAAATTAACAAGAAGCTAGCTAGCCAGCTGCCGTAGGAGGATTAACTATATATGGTTGATTGTATACAAAATTTCCTTCAATTCGATCAGCTAATACGAAAAAATCAATAAACAAAAAACAAAGGGTCAAGTAGATTTACTAATGTCATTGTTGTACTAGTTTATTGAAAGTGTCAAAACCATGCTGTAACATAAGATTATAAGACTAGTACAATTTTTTTTTTTTTGTAAAGGATAAGACTAGTACATATATCTATTCTATAGTACTACTCTTACTCAGTTACTTGCGAAGTCTTTTTCCCAAAGTCAATAACTTATCGTGAAATTACGCAGGTCTGGCCCACACTCGTAAGGAGAAGAGATAGCCCACTTGATAAGACCAAGAAGGTTCCATCCTAAAACCAATTGGCAATAGGAGGAGTAACTCCTTGGTTTATAAGGCAGATAAATCTCTTCTCTTTTTCCAATGTGTGACACTCATATTTCGCGTGTCACTTTTAACACTTCAACTTTTTTTTTTACCAGCATACTTGATCGAAAAATTTGTCGAAATTTTTTATAATTGGTCGTAAAATTGTATTGCGTTAATAAAATCTATTGAGGCTGTTAGTAAGATTGTTATATTTTCTTGGCGATATTTGTTCGTATTTGACTACTACTTAATTTAAATCTCCATGACAATAACCCCAAGAAAAATCTCCACGATAATTAGCTTCAGGAAAATACTTTATAGTTAAGTGGAATAATACGGAGTAGTCAGTATTAGGCTTCACGTCTGGAAAGAAAGCAAGCTAAGAGATGTAAACTTTTTAACCGTGCATGTCTTCTTTTACAATTCAACCCCATAATTTTAGGGGTGATTATCTTTGCAGATAGTCAAATTAAATACGGGTACTAGTGTAAAAGAATACTTAGCTCTATGATTTTCAGTTCAGAATTCGAATGCCCAAATGAACTCCGTCAAAAATACATCTCTGGTAATAATCAGCTATATATATGAGCGCCGAGAAATGTATATACTAAAACATTTATAAACGATAATTAATTAGGGTCTGAACTAGGTAAAAAAGAAAAGAAGAACAAAGTAACAAGAAATACGTACGATTGCTGGTTGGAGACAAAATAAAATGCAAGAACTTGGAGAAATAATTAAGCTAAGGGTTACCCGTAAAATAATGTTCATGTAGTATAATTCAAATTGATCACGAAACTTTTATTCATCGTAGTCAACAAGACTACTTAATACAGTACATCACACGAACATAAGGAAATTCCCCACCTTTCCAATGATGAATTATTTCGTACATATATTACTCCATAATTATTATAGAGAAAAAATCTCACATTTTTATTTAAACTTGAGACTTTTGTTTGCAATAATCATTTTACGCAATTAATCTTTGTATACAACAGTCACCAAGCAATGGACTTAAATTTGTCATTAACAGGTTAAAACATGTCAAACGACTTTTCATGCTATTGGTGACATGAAAATGTCGGGACAAGTTTTAGCTTAACAGTGACAAATTAATTAAGCATAATTGCATTCGTGACCATTATACATATTGAATAATTGTGCGTAACTATTACGCCCAAAATTTCCATGTTCGATGTAGAAATATAATAGGTTAAGTTAATTTAGTAAGGTTTTTGGCCGACGAAGTTGCCTGGAGGATCATAGCTACAAACAACAAAGTATCCTCCACTGTTACACTGAACCCTAGCACAACCAAGACGAACTGAGTTGCGCCACACCACCTGAGTGTAGTGTCCACAAACCTTACCGGCAGCACAAGTGTTACTGTTATAATCATAATTACTCTTTTCGTTCACCCATAGTTGTACAGCGGCTGTTCCGGTCAGGAATGCGCCGCTCCCCGTGGCAATGTTCTCCCCGTATCGACCACCGGAGTGCTGGAGGGCGCAGTCGCCAATCCTTTGGTTGGCATAATTTTGGGCATATGCTGCTACAGTGTTATCCCATGCTATGTTTCCAACCCCTGAAAATTGTGAGTGTAATTAGAATACTATTATATCGAGAAATCCTAGAGATTGTACGTATATATAGTGGAATAATGTCATCGTTGTACGTTATTCCTAGTAGGCTAGCTAGATTGCTAGAATATTGCACGAAGACAACTGAAATTTCAAAACCTACTATATATCATAACTAAAATTTGATATATACCAAACGAACTATATACTAGTATATCATAATGATACAAAAATGCCTTTAAAAAATGTATTTTTGAGGTGCAACTGCGATTCGCAACGAATTACGAGTACTTACCAATAGGCCAAAACCGTCATCAATTATGCAAGCCATACATTGGCGAAATGTTTTAACCTAATTATTGTGAAAAACTTGAACCTATTTGTGACATATTGCACATTGAGGATTATATGTGCAACAGTTTCACCCAAGAACTTTCTCAATTATACAAATAATTGTATTACAATTGATATACTTACCCACGGCAGCCCTGGCGGCGTTGTGGGCATTAACATAGTCTTGTGGTGCATTTTGTGCAAGGGAAGTTTGCACAACGGCTAAGGTGGCTATGACCATGAAGAGGGTTTTCAGAGAAGTCATTCTTTTGTATGAAGGGTTAAGATCGAAACAAGTAGTAAAAGGGTGAGGGATGAAGAATTATGCATGAGATTAGGCTGCTTTTATAGAGAAAAATGGATAGGTTGAAAATTCTCTTATTACACGGCAGAATGTTGGATTAAAGCTAGAAAATTCAAACTTAATCATGCTTAATTTGGCAAGAAACAAGAAAATTGTGGTGATTAGAAGCAGCCAATGTACTTATCCAGACTTTTTTAACCCGTTGATTATGACCATTTGAATCAAAGGCAATTATCACGGAGAGTTTTCCTCGATTGAATCTAAGAGACGATAAATCCTAAAAGATTTCAAGTTTATTGTATTTTATTCCGTATATGTTGACAAGTAGCAATGGGAATATCCGAATATGGGATTATTAGCAGATTAGGAGATTAATCGTTTATACGGTTACACCCTCCGTTCCAACTCAAACTCCCCAGGTAAAAACGATCTCATATTGAGAAGGGTATACACACTATTCAGTTAATCAAAGTTCTTAAAAAATTGTATGGCAAGTTAGAAAAAAAAAAAACTCTAATCTAATTCACTATATAATTTTTTATAATTAATATATCATATTGAACAACATTTTTAACCATTCGGCCTACCTTAATGCTCATATGGATCTCAATCAATTTCCACTAATTAATTCATTAGCTAATTAACCCCTTTGATCTCAACTCAAATTCCACTAATTAATTAGCGAGTGTGGATGGTACGGTGGATCATCAAGTATTCTCTTATTGGGCTTAATTAGCTAGCTAGGCCAACATATATGGACATTATAGTTGGGCCCATGGTGTCCCCCAATACAATAAAAATCTGCCCACAACTGCATACATTAACAGAAAACTAATTAAATCTTCCTACAATTTCTCCTAATCTCTCCGACCCCCTGAGCTCACTACCCTTAGTGATAAGTCTGATCGATAACCCCGAAGCTTGCCAATTCCTGCATCGACACAACGAATTCTGTCCGAAACTCGGATGGCGCGGTGGCTAAGGAAGCTGATGATCACCATTGAAGCAGTCTCATTATTGTCATGTAGGAGTTGTCGAACAACTACTTGTCTTTCGTAAACATGCTTAAACGAACCATAAAGAACTTGTAAAATTAAAGTAATAGGTTATAACGGGTGAGGATCCCCTAGAGTTATTTCTTGGTAGAGTTTGCTAAAATTAGTAATAAGACAAAAGGAAGAGGATATTGGACTGCATAAAAAAAAATGCAAAACAATTAATTCTTACCTTATTAAGTAAACTCTACATGGTAGAGTTTATTTTCAACTCTAGGGGATTCAATTCCGGTTATAACTACATTGCACGTATATATATTGACCTAATAAAATGTAGAAAACTTCATTTATTACCATATAATATGTAATAAACAACGGTTTGGATAAAGGTTTGGTTGAGAACTAATAAAGAAAATACAAAATAACAACAAACTTGAAAATATAAAGAGCTCAAACTTATCAACAAAAAACTTTTATTTATCTTGTCAACAAGACTTACATAATACACTAATACAGACCCAAGAAATGTAAACTGATTCTTTTTAAGGGAAAACATGAGGAAGTTGTAGAAATATCTATATATTGCTCTAATATTATAGAGCAACATGTCATGCTCTATATGTGTTCACTCTGAGACTTTTATGCATGCAACCATTGTACACAAGTTTTGCGTAACACATCACCAATAATAGACTAAAATGAGCCATTAGTAGGTCAAAATTAAACTTGTCATCACCAAGTTTTCAAGAAGCAGTGACACTAAACTTTGGTGGTGACAAATGTTCTGACTAATAATGACAGATTTTATCCTATTGGTAACTGTTATACCTAAACGGGTGCGCAATTGCACGCAAATCTTTCTCCGTCTGAACGATCTAGAGATAGTTAAATTAGTAAGGTTTTTGGGTACCAACGTTGCCTCGAGGATAATAGTTGCAGGTGACAAAGTACCAGCCATTGTTACACTGAACTCTAGCACAACCAAGACTAGTAGAATTGTTCCACACCACCTGAGTGTAGTGTCCACAGACCTTACCGGTAGCACAACTGTTAGTGGTATAATCATAAAAACTCTTTTCGTTTACCCATAATTGTACCGCGGCTGTTCCGGTCATGGACGCGCTGCTCCCCTTCGCAATGTTCTCTCCATATAAAGTGGAACCCGAGTGCTGGAGGGCGCAGTCGCTCATCCTTTGGTTGGCGCAACTTTGAGCGTATGCTGCTACTGTCGTATCCCATACTATGTTTCCAACACCTGAAAATTACGAGTGTTACAATCACAAAAAAATAAAAAATAAAATAGATATCATAAGATTATATTGATATAATGCATGAAATCCTATAGATTGTGTAGTGCGTGGTTCGATTGTAATGTTGTTACTCTTGGTACGTAGGCTAGTTCTAGGATAGTGCAAGAAGACAGCTGAAATTTAATTTGAAAACCTAGCTAGCTAGCTTCTTTACCTAATGTCAAAATTAAACTTAGGTCATAATGATAATACAAAAGTGCCTTTAAACTATTGTATTATACACTAGCTAGTACAATTCGCAACTAATCACCGATAGCCTATCGGTGACATGTTGCGCATAAGAGATTATATGCAACGATTGCACCTAAGAAGACCTTCTCAACATAGATATTAGCATTATGATTTATATACATACCCACGGCAGCCCTGGCAGCGTTGTGGGCGTTAACAAAGTCTTGTGGTGTATTTTGTGCAAGGGAGGTTTGCACTATGGTTATGGTGGTTATGACCATGAAGAGGAATTTGAGAGAAATCATTCTTTTGTTTGTAGGGTTGTTATATATGAACAACTGAACAAGTAAATTAAAGAAAGGGTGAGTGATGAAGAATTATGCATGAGATTACGCTGCTTTTATAAGAGAGAAAGGCTCGCTTAAAAAAAAAAAAAAAAAGTCTTTTACACGACAAAATGTAGGATTGAAAGTAGATAATAATTCAGACTTAATAATGCTTAATTTAGCAAGAATCAAGAAAATTGTGGTGATTAGAAGTAAGCCCAATGAATTTATATCATCAACCAGACTTCATTTTTTTAACCCGCATAATAAGGAAAATGGAATGCGGCAATATTACGAGATAATATCGTTGGTTATTATGGAGTAATATGGTCGGAATATGTTGACATAAGGTTAAGACGGTGGATTGTAGCTAGTATATATACGTTGTAATAAGATTGATGAAAAACCGAGAAACATGTACGAATGATAAGTATGAGAAACGTGTAAAGACGAATCGTTTCGAATAAATTTCGCTGCTCCCCATTAACTAGTTTCATGATTAATTTTGACCCATTTAAATCAAAGGCAAATATCACGCAAAGTTTTTCTCGATTGAACCTAAGATGATAAATCACGTAAAGATTATTTCAAGATTAATTACTGTATTTTCTTACGTACATGCATGTTGACAAGTAGTAATAGGGTTAGTCGATTAGTTTAAGAGTTATTATGTGTAGATTAGTGCAACTACATACTCTTGGAAATTTACTTTAACGTATCTTATTACAAGTCCACTATCAAGCACATGTGTATCAGTTGTAACTTGTAAAGTGCCAAGGACGATGGATGAAAGATCGAGCTAGTAATTGGGAAAGAATTTTTTAATTCAATTTGGGGAAAATGGGGATTTTGCTGGTTCGTTGTTTTTTGGGAGGAAACTCGGGTGGGTTATCCGAGTTAATGGCCGGCGAGTCAAGAGTGCTGAAGACAAGATAACTCACCGGGAAACGAGGCATGCAGCGTTTTACAAAGAAATGTGTTTTATTAGGTAGATATATAGTGTCTCGCAAGAAAAAAAATTAATAGGTATGTCTTCAAAAAATTAAACTGACAACTTATTGATTAGTTAGTGTTTCGCAAAAAAAAAAACCTACATATATCAAGGAATTGAAGAAGAGACTAACTTATACCGCATTTTCAAAAGTGTGCCTGATCGAACAAAACCATACGTCTCTAAAATGTTCAATTACTACAAAGCACCTGTCATGAGAAATCGGTATAGCCTTTATTCTTCATTTAGGAGAAACTAGTATGTTTAGATAAACCCAATCGATCACTTAACATTGAACTTCAAAGTAACATAAAAATATAAAATAGTTTGTGTCCTTAGTAGTTAACAACATAAAAACATACAACTGATCGATCGATTAATTGGCGCGCTAGTTAACAACCCTACAACTTTTTCTTATGAAAATTGAATGAAATGTTAAAGAGTAAATATATATGCCCCCTCCAACCCAAAATTGATGAAGTATATATACAGGTACATAAACGACGCTTACACCGGTGAAGCAATCTTGAAAATGAAGCCTCAACAAGGAGGCTGCCATCCTCGGGTCTGCTCTAATTGTTGCATTGACTATGTCCTTAACAATGAAACCTGCTTTTTGACAGTTGTAATAGTACAGCTGCTGTGATTGTGCTTTAATCACAGTTGATATTAGAACAAAGAAAATTATGAAATTGGTAAGAATCTTCGTTTTCATTGTGTTAGTAGATTGTGATTCCTGTGTTTGATTGATCTTCTGTAAATCTGTTATGCTCTGATCTATTCTAATGTTGTCGCATACTCGCATTATATAGGAAATTAAAACTGATGGGGTATGTATGTAATTTAGTTAGTACATACTCCTATCCTATATTCCTATGCATAACATTACATACAAAACATCACAAGTTTTCGGCATGTGACATTAACCTGTTGTCGCAAAACATATGTAATGTAATGTATGTGATGTTAATTACTTTCGCGTTGACAAATGCATGTTACGACCCTAATATGATCGATATTTGGTTATAGGGATGAGCCGCGAGAAGTAAAATGTGTAAGGTGTGCGACAAGATCATGCGGAGATTGGCAACAAATTGAAGATACGTTTACATATGGACTAGCTAGCATTTTTCGTATACTAGTATACATATTTTTACATAATGGATCTGACGTATTATAATGAAAGAAAAGAAAAATTATAGACTTCTGCACATATATCCACACCATATATGCATGTTCAGAAGATTAAGTGAATACAAATGTCATAGCATTTTTAATATTTGGGAAGGGAGCATTCTTTGGGAAGATTGCCATGAAATCTCTGGTTATCTTGGCAATAGTCATAGATGAGGTGATACTTCCTGACCCATTTGTACAACCTCCTTTGGCTCGATGATAATGTATTGAATCTCTCACTGTTCCACCAATTAGTAGAGCTAGCAACCGTGCAATCACTAGGTCTTCCTCTCCATACGCACGCATCGATCTTATGGTTTCGAAACGAGGCGACGAAGGGGGCCTTCGACCAGTCTATCTTGTCCTTCCCTCCTCGTGTCGCCCAATCTTCGCCGTTCCATAGGCTCGCTTTGAGGCTCATTGGTTGTGCCCTTGGATATGCCACTCCCTCATTTGCATGGTTTCTGTAAACCCTAATAGGCACCCAGTCTACCATGATCCTGCGTAATATATAAATGTATAAGAGATTATATTGTCCAACTATATATTATCCCACATTTCTAATCTCCTGATTTCACGTACGATAACGTATTCTCGTTGTAGCATTTTTCAGGTAGACCTCTAACTCGTTGACGAAATAATAATAATCGGATCAATGCTAGAGGTCTATAGTGTAGACACCCAAAAGTGTCTACTATCAACGATAATTTTACTACACTATCAAAATTTTACTACTCACACAATTAATTTTACTACCTGAATTTTTTATTACAATTAATTTTACTACTCCGATTTCAATTTTACTGCTACTAACTCAAGTTTACATTGTAGACAAATTAATTGTGTCTACACTGTAAACCTCTAGCAATTTGCTTTCTTCATACGGATAAGGGTAATTAGTGGTGATTATGATGTAATGTTTGTAGAATCACAAACTTAATAAATTTGTCCTGGTCCAAAACTCGTCTAAGTTGACTATCTGGTACTGTGATCTAGAGTTCTTTTCATTTGAACCTAAAAAGACAAATATATATAAAAGAATGAAGAGTCAAGAGTGTGTTATATATATATAGCTTAGCTTACACTATTTGGTATACATTCCAAAGAATGGAATATGTATGAAAGTCTTGAGTTGGATCAAACCAAAGATAAATACGTTCTTCCCTATCTCCAAAGCCATCTGCATACACGTTAGTTTGGAGAATGTAAGGTTGCCCCGTTACATTTCCTAGGAACTCCAAATCTATCTCATCACGGTTCGGGGAATCCGACGCAAGCTGTACGTGTAATTAATCAGCCAACTATATTATAAACATATGATGATATGAACAATATTTCATATATATGTATTCTTTGTTTTTTTTTTGTTTTTTTTTACTCGTAATATAGTAAGGGGAAATTTGTAATTAATGATGCTCTTATAGTTGCTTACATAGTAGGCTACGACCGTCCCAGCTGAATAACCTGGTATTAGCTTAATTTGCATATCGATTTGGCCAAACAAAAACATATTATTTGATTCAAAAGCAGAACCTGTGCGAAGAGAGAAAAAAAAAAAATCCATTTTAGTTTATCGTTTGATCTCTATAGAAAAATTCAACAACTTTACCGACTAATCTAGTTTGAGCTTATAACTGTGCAAGCTAAGCTAAATCAATGAATGTGAAATTTGTGTATAACAAAGCGAACCTGATTCGTGGTCAAGCTGTAAGGTTCTTGTCTTGCCATCGGCCGACGTGTTTACGTGAGTAGGAGCCCATGCAATGAAGAAATCTTTGTTGAAGTCTCCTGTGGAAACAACGGAAGCAAGCAACCCTGATACCCAAAATGAACTACTAATCAAAATTAGTGATAAGAAACAAATTGAATGATAAGGTGTCATGGTTTTTAATTAGGTCAGAATGAAACTGTAGTTTCTTTCAAGGATGAGACTGTTATCGGGTTATATAATAGACATTGATGAGATTGATATATATAGTTATGTAACTATGTCATATATAGCAAGCTAAGTTAAAATAAGCTAAGAAAGGAATGAAATAGTACGCTTAGAAAGTTTTTTTTTTTTGTGTGTAATAAGCAAGAATATCTTTTGGAAGAAGCAAAGAAATGCCCTAGGTTGTGGACTTCTCCGATTGATTTGTTTCCTACGTGATATTACGATACAGATCGATTACAGCTACTACGGCCGCGGTTCGATATGGTTAAGGGTAGATCCAGGTACTGTAGTGATTTCTTTGATATGACGATATCATATATGTAATTCAGGTTATAATAAGTGTATGATAAAAACCAGTCGCGGTAAAAGCTAGCCTATCACTTTTAGGTGTTAGCTTTAAGTACAAAAAAAAGTTGTTAAAGAGGTACATACACAATTGATTACGCATTGATCTATATATGTGTCAAGTCCTTAGACATATACCAAGCGTTAGTGATACTCCAAATTAAACAATTTTGGTGGTAAAAAGCTCCAAAATTAGCTTTGGTAATATACAATTCAGAAAGGAGTCTTTGATCAAGTGAGCAATGAGCATGCCTTTTCTTAACTCTTTCCTATCTCGGCTTGCTTGAGCTTCAAAGCTTCTTTCTTGATACTTATTGTATGAGTTGTGACTTATGAGTCCATTTCGCAAAAACGTTCTTTAATCGGTTACTCTTTTACGTAAATCATAAAATAAAAAAAATGTCTTCAAATAAAAAGCTTGCCTACAAAATAAGTACTAGTTTTAGCTTACCAGGTAATTTTGGTAATATCTTGAAAGTAAACTTTGATATGAAATACATTTTCACTTACGTTTCTTTTTAATGTCTTTCACAGGGTTAAAAAAAAATAGAGACGTTTATCTTGGACTGGGCCGCGTTCATCAAAAACCCAATAGAGACACCTTCATTTAGATGTTGGGCCAGGTGGCCCGAGTCGAAATTAGAATGGGCCAACTGATCTTTGCATCTGATTTCCCAAAATCCAAAAGCAACGAAGTTAACATACTTTCTCAAAATTAGAGTATATGTCACTAGAACTTGGATCCCAAAATTGCCGAATTAAGATTGCTAGAACTTTCTCAAGTCTTAAAAGATAGAACTCAAATTACTCAATCCAAATAATTTGAAGTTTGTGTTCCCTGAAATAATTCAATCATCCAAGAATCAGCAATGTAAGGGGAGCTAATTTAGTTCACTTTACTCATTTTATCATTACGAACATTTGACTTAATTAGAAGTAGGTATAAAACTTAATTAAACCATACTCTTTTTTTACAATTCGGTTCACTAATTACTGTTGTTATTTCAATGTCTAGTTTCAAGTACCGTAAACATACACATTGGACAATCAAAATTACCTTCATAAACTTTAGAAAAGAGACGTTTTCAATTTGACTTGTAGAAATCTAATCGAAATGAGAATTTCATACTATCTCAACCATAACAAATTATTAATAAAGTAACGCAAACGCCAAATGTTGGCGTGTTCATCCGTAAATTCATCATTTTCCGTCTTTATCATACTCAATCTCACAACATTGTGCAGTGGTTAGCATATCTCGTACCAATAGGTTCCTCAGCAAAAATATTTGGTCAAAAGGCAATAACGTTGTTGTGGGCAATAATATCATCATATCTTATACTATATATTACAAGTTGTGTTAGAGGCAACGACTACGTTCACCAGCTTTAGTTAGGCCATCTGTCATGCCACGTGGCATGTCTCTTTAATTTTCACATAAAAAAATTCCTTTACAAATATATTTTATGGTAAAGAATGTAGATAAACATTTCATCTTTGGCAATAAATAAGTGACTTTTTCCATATACAAAAAATCACAATATGTTTTATTATAAAAAATCAGTATTTACTATTAATTTATTTCATTTTTACCTTATTATTTTGTATCTTCCTTATTACTTATTTAAACTGAAATCACATCATCGATCTATAATGAAAATGAAAGTTTTATACATGTCTCTTTAATTTTCACTTAAAAAAATTATTTAAAATGTTTTTTATGGTAAAGAGTGTAGATGGATATTCCATGCATGGTGATATATGAGTTACGTTTTCCATATTAAAAAATTCACAATATTTTTTTGTTATAAAAAATCAATGTTTACTATGAATTGAATTCATATTTACCTTATTATTTTGGAACCTTCCTTAGTATTTATTTGAATTGGAATCAAATCATCTATACTGAGAGTGAAAATTTTATAAATGATAAAATTTACTGATAAAATTATTTGTTCACAAAGAAATAAAATGATAAAATTTATTTCGGGCGTAGCCCGAGTAGTAAACTTTTGTCTCTCTAAATAAGAAATTAGTCCAACTTCAGCTGAAAGACTCACCCTCCACACCTCCACACCTCCACGACTCCTGTCTGCAATTACTGCTCCGCTCTCTCTCACATATCCGTTAGCTATTCACTCAGATCTCCCTCTTCGTCTTTCCTTCATTGTCAGATAGAAATGTTGCTTCATCAGCAAGATTAGAGTGAGTGTGATTAGCAGATTTCATATACTTAGTTACTTCTTCACTTCACTCTCTCTCTTTCTTTGATCCAAGTTCAACCCACTTCTAATCTTGCTTCAAATTGAACTGCAGTAACTTTGTATTCTTGCTGCTTCATCAGGTAAATAAGTCTCCATCTTTTGGCTTTTTTTTTTTTTTTGTTTACCTTTTATAATGTCACATTTGGGGTTTAATCTTTAGGGTAATAATACTTGTTCTTAGTTGAATTTACCTGCATTTGGTAAGTTTGAGCTTTTTTTACCTTCTGGGTTTTATCTGATTGCCTGAGATGAGGTGAATTTCATCAATTTTACTGTGTAATTGGGGGTTTTAAGGTCAATTTTGATGTGGGTTAATCAGGGTTTTTGTGATTGATAGGATATGATTGCTCAAATGTTTTGGGAATGTTAGGGTTACTTGTAAATTAAGCTGTATGGTACATTTCTTAGATGTTATTGAGATGTCTGTATCATCTCTAATCTGGGTTTTTGAGTGAATTTTTGAATTTCTATGATTTAATGGGCCGCACGTCACTTTCTTCTGATGTTATCTGGTAGAGTAGGTCATTGACCTTTGTAGCTTGGCTACATTTTGTTGAAATTTCGTCGAAGTTTATGTATTAAGCCTGTTAGTTGATGTGAAACACCTCTTTCGTTTGTCCTCGATTTTCATTATGGGTCATCCATTAGCAGTCTCTCTATGTTTTCAACGTAGGGGTAGGGTTTGCATACATTCGACCTCCCCTTACCTCGCCTTATGGCGGGAGCCGCTGAGGAATGTTGTTGTTGGCTTTTACATCTAGACTTGGCAAACCTGGTGAGTCGTGATGACAAAGATTGGTGGTCGGTGGCAGTCGTCGTGGTGGTTGGTTTACATTGATTATTCACTAATAGTTCAATGAATGACTCGCATTGCAATTAATCAATTACCTTATTAAAACGAGGTTTAGTTGTTTACGGAGATTGTAACTTTCCTTTTATCAGGCCGAAATACCAATGCACTGGAATAAGGGGGGTTTAACTCCCTTATCATACACTTTCATATGAAATGTATGGGCTTGGTAAAATGTTTCACCGGCTTTTCCTGGCTAAAGTCTAGAAGTTAGGTTTCGTTGAAGCTAACGGTTAGAAAGTCTAGCATATGTGAATATTCTCGAGATACTGTCGTTTGGTCATATCTCATATATTATGTCGTATTTGGCATCAATAATTTTTGAAACATGCTACGTGATGAAATGTTTTGTCTGGTCATTAAGGAAAGCTGACATTTGAAGTCAAGAGCTTTGTTAGCTGTTTTCTTTCTACGTTGCCTTAAATCTGTGAAACGCATTCATATTGGCCAAGACTGCAGATTTTTTTTTTTTCAATACTCAAGGAGTCCTTCCTTCTGAGAACAGTAGAGTAGGTCGGACTTCGGTAATTCTTCAATTGTCATTTTGTCTCCTTTGGAAACATCAAGGAGAATATCTTGCAAAGCCCTGTGTTTAGATTTCTATGTTCTGGAACCTACCTTGTCTTATTTGAAATATAGGCCTTCTTGGACAGCACTCGTCCATCAGTTGAGCTCTTTCTGATAACATATGTGCAGGAGTGTCGTTACCTTGCTTGAATTCCTGGACAATCTCAGTTTCTCTGGCTTAGTTTGCTGTACATTTGTCTGCAAGTTGAGCTCTTTGTGATTACAGTTTTCTGTGTGCAATGAGATATTTGATTTTACTGCATAATAAGCTTTTCCCGAGAAGATGCTTCATCTTTTCTTGAAGTGAGATATTTTTTCTTTTTTCTGTGAGCTTATCTTCATGAACATTGTTTTGCCAGGAGGTGTGCTGCAACACGTAAACATCTGGTAAATCACGATGTACAAACAGTCTCCTAGTAGGGGACATAGGTCAAAAGGCATAAAAGTGAAGCATGTTCTGCAAATTTGTCTGTTGCTTGCAGTTTGCTTTTGGCTGATTTACCAAGTCAAGCATTCTCAAGATAAAAGAAGAGAATTTGATGCAAAAGATGAAAAGATTGTAGATAAGGTGCAAACGGACAATGAGATTTTGAAACTGGGTAGGAAAGACCTTCCTAGAGATACAGAGACGGTTACAGTTGGTGACAAGCATGTAGAAGATGAAGAGGAAAAGGATACTGAAGAAGAAGAGGAAGAAAACAAACCTGAAGAGGAAGAAAACAAACATGAAGAAGATGAGCCAGAGCGAGAAGATGGAAAAATTGGGGAGAGAGAAGAGGAAAAAGGAAGTGGAGATGATGAGACAGATGAAAATGAACCAGAAAAGAAGGAAGCTGAGCATGAACATGGTGATGAGCAAGTAGATGGAGACCAAGAAAACGAAGACAATGAAGAAGATGCAGAAGACAATCATGCTGAAAATGAAGAAAAGGAGTTTCCTGGAAAAGATGAACATTTTGAAGCTGAAGAGGACGAGGATGCTAGAAAAGATCACTCTGAACCCGAAGATACTCGGGATGTTGGCACTGATGATCATAATGAAAGAGATGCTACATCCGATGACCAGGATCGTGATGGAGACAATGCCGATACTCACGAGGCACAAGAGGAGCTATATAAGGCAGATGATGCTTCCAGTGAAGTTGCTCATCATGTTCAAAATATCAATCCTGAAACTGAGAATGTGACTGAGGGCCATGCAAGTGATATGTTTGGCAAAGTTAACTTTGGACTGGAGAACGAAACCAGAAGTTCAGATAATCCTAATACTTTGATAACAACTGACGTTGAACCAAGGGAAGATAGAGATGGAATATCTAATGGGACATCTATTGAGCAAAATAAAGATGAGAATAACTCGACCAAGTCTGATGGTGGCGCATTCCAGAACTCAACATCAGGTGTTCTCCCCAATAATGAAGCAGAAATGAGCAGGAATTCAACTTCTCTTGATAGGGAACACCCTGCTTTGTCCAACAGAACACACGCAGTATACGATGCCAATGTGTCTGTAAATGCTAATGCGGAAAATGTAACTGTTAATAAAGATTCAAACTTGCTGGACAATGTACTGGGAGACAGCGATAAACCCAAGTTAGGCTCAGATGAACGATCCGAAGCCTCAGGTAACCTGAATAAACCTGACACTGCCGATTCAAAGGTTGGGGACTCATTAAGCTCCAGCAATACAACAGTGGATTCCCAGAAATTAAATGATACTGATGTGTCTGGAGCTGCAAAAGACAGCTTTGTGAGTAATGAGAACCTAGATGAGAAACTAGAGAACAATGAAGCAGGTAAGTCAGATGAAAGCTCCAGTTCTCACTCTTCTGCGGAGAGTGAAGGAGCTATTCAGCATGACCCCATTGATGCATCTGATATAAATGTTTCTGAAGAAGAGAAAGACTCCGGCATGGATATGGACGAACTGCCAGAAATCAGAACTGAGGTTGAGAATGCGGAAGAAGCAATGGCCGAATGACATAGATGATTTTGTGAGTAATCTTTACTGCACTCCATAAAACTGTAATATTAGTTTAGCATGCTTCTTTCCTTTTATTGAAACATGTTAGGCTACGGTTTTGGTTGAGTTAAATGTTGTTTGGTCATGTAAAAAAAGATGGTCTTAGTGTCGAAGGTACTTAAGGTACATTTGAGATTTTTTACTGTGCCATTGAACTTCCCCTGCACCCAAAACAAGCTCTCCCTCAGTCCCTCATAGCCCCACGGCCTACAACTCAACAAGAAGGCTGAAGGCAAGATGAAGCAGAAAATGTTTGGCCAATCTGCCCCTCGACCTACTGAAAAAGCTATATACTAATTGTTGATCAAGGTGCTGTTTTTTGTTTCCGAATTTTTAACTTGTGTTAGCTTCTTTTTTTGTTTTCACTATGTGAATGTTTCTTGAAAAAAGCTAATAAGCAAGACAAAGAATGCATCGTTGTGCTAATCGTTGCTTCGATAGTCCTTGCCAGTTTGTATGTCACTAATTGCTGTTGGTTATGACCTGCTTTGGTGCTCCCTTTTATTAGCTTTGTTGAAACACTTTTGTGGAAATTTTACCGATCTTTAGTTTTGTCGTGAATGTTGCTGTTAGAGCCCTACGCCTTTCAGTTGGAATAGAATCCAACAGGATGGGCTGAGGATGAGCTTATTGGTATGGTGTTTACTGTTCACATTGAACCTTTTGATAGTGATCAGATATTTAAAATTCTGAAGGAAAATAGAAGCATAGATTTCTGGTGATTAAGATTTTAAGCTGTATGTTTTGTGCTTCTTCACTTACAGTGTGTGTGTGTGTTTTTGTGAGTGGTTTTTAAGTAGTTTAACCTTAGTTGGATTAAGCTTTGAACATCTGCTGTACGTTCAATTACTATTTACGAAGATTTAAGATGTATGTTCTGTGTTTCTTCACTGACAAGTGACAATCTAGTAAAGTTTTTTTTTTTTTTTTTTGTGGGAGCTGTTTTTGAATACTTTAACCTGACTTTGGTTAAACAAGCTTCTTCATCCCTCATCTGGTGCTACTGAGAGGATGTGATATGTGAAAATTTGACTACTCTTTTCGCAACTTTGAACATCTGATGTGTTGTTTTTCCCATTCGATCTTGTGATCATACTATAAAAACCCATACCACATCGTAGAAGGCGGTTTATCTATTGGTGGTTTAAAGGAGGTCACAAGGGCAGTTTTGATGTCGATATTGATGGGTATCTCCTTCAATGACTTCGCGCATTGTAGTAGAAGTCTATTACTCTGTTAGTCATTCTCTTGTTTTGAGGGTTAAGACCATTTGCACTGGTAGTTTGAATTTTGGGTCTCCACTAACTCATAGTGATTATACCCAAACATTGCTAGTAGTTAATCACCTTATTAAGAGAGGGTTTGACTAACTATTAATGCTTGTATGATGACATGACAACAGAAGAAACTTAGATAGATACTTTGTATCTTCTCAAATACGTTGACTTGAGAACTCTTTAAGTGCTAATTTCTAAATCAAGCAAGCAAGCTTAACTAAACAATTAAACAAATACTAATTCAGGATGAATATGAACATAGCTGGTTGTTGTAAATAGTTTTTGAGCATTTGATATAAAAAGTAGGTATCTTGATCATCAATTATTTCTGCTTCAATAGTAACAACCTCTATTTTAACATATTGTACTAATTAAGATAAGATGTTAGGCTACCAAACACAACTTTACGGAAATTTGTCCTAAAGTCATAGTCTTCCTACTCACTCCATGGCCTTTTGTGGAGTATGTTTAACTGCTAAAAAATATTGACAGAATTAACAACAGAAATTAAGGGCCAAGATAAGAATAAAAAATTATATACCGAATTAGATTAGAGCTTCCTCTAACTTGTCATGCAATTATTTTGGAACTTTGATTAACCGAGTAGTGTGAGCCTTCCCAATATGGAATCGTTTTTTACATGGAATTCTTGGGATAAGGGTACACATACACTCGTATATGAGAAATCTTCATACACTATATTTTATCAGTTTATGTGATTGGTTTAAGTGTTAATAATGGGTTAAAGGAAGTGAAAAAAGAAAAAGAAAAAAAAAAAACTACACCATTAATCAAAACCACCATCCCACGGCCACAACCACCCACCTGTCACCACCACTTCATTCGCTACTGCCACCATCGGCCACCGCCATCCCTGACCCCACCACCGTTGGGCCAATTTCGGCAACCTCTTAACCTTAGTGGTCAGCCCAACAACCACCTTGCACCGTCCTTCTCCTTCAATTTATGTCCCTCACACCATCAAATTCGATATGAATCCCAATTAAACCCACATCACAATTAATCGGCCGACCGCCATGCCCAGTGTATAACCATATTGTCTAGGTCAGTTTCCCCCAAAATAATTGGTTTAATTTTCAATTAGGGGAAGATTCTATGAAGCAAAAAGTATCGAGGAGGGGCAAAGGAGGCTCCGGCGATGATCGGTAGTGGCTTGGCTGAGTTGGTGGGCCATGGGTGGTTATGGGGGGGAGGTCGAAATGTTGGTCGTTGGTGGTTGGGCTAACGGCGCGGTAGTCAATTGGTGGTTCGGGGTTAACTGATGGAGGAGAGAGATGGGTTGAGGATGAGGGAAGAGAGTGAGATTATTTTTGTTGAGTTAATCACATTTATTAGTATGATGCTAGATGTATTTGTACTGAGTTGTCATATTATTAGTGGTAGTGTATGAGGTACCGAGTGTATGTGTACCAGCTTCCGTATTCTTGTGCACGCACCTACGCATTGAATTGTACACCATGAATTGCTCTGTTGTATTATTGTATCGAATCGTGCATTGGCATTGGATCACTTTCCCTGCATTTTCTTATCACTTGATATTATTCTTCCCCATAATAATTGAATGCTTCTCCAAATTCCACAAATCAAAAATACCCACTTCTTTAGTCTTTATCCACATTCTCGAATTGTTGCACACTTGCTCAAACTTAAACTATTGGCCCTTCATTTCCATTCCTATCTCCAACCGAAGCTCAATAATGCACTGTTACGTCGATAATTTATAAACACCGTAATATTAATATAGACGTGTTTCAAATTCAAGTCTTACAGTAACTCATACCCGGGAGTTACTCGGTCATACATTTTTAGATAACTCATTATAAGCAAACGGGTTAATTAGTAGAAAGTAATATCAACATAGGCGTGTATCGAACTCAATATGTACAATAAACAACTCCTAGTACACTAGTACACATACGTAATCACATATGATATAGTATCTTCATCTCCTGAGTATGATTGTTAGCACATTCGCACACTACCTTCCTTTGTATCATGAACCATAGAGTATAAAATTGGCCCTGCATTTCATATCATTCCCCATAGTTTTATGCAAGTTGATGGGTGATAATGTGGGCTCTAAAACTCATACTGTAACACATTAATAATCAAGTGGCGTGATCTGTGGTCACGTCCGAATTCTCATACACACACGGTACACCCACCCTGTAAACACGTGGTCCTTCTCAGCTGCATGCTTTCTCTGATCTTACGGACTTCTGCCAAACCAATTATTAATATTTGCATAATAATCCTTGACAGCCCGGAATTGGCCTTGGATGCCATACTTTGGGATTTCATCACACTTCTCCTACTCCCAAACTAGGCTGGACCTCTGCTGTACCAATTTAATAAGTTGTAAATCATTTTCGAGATGAATGAGTTACACTACTTGCTAGCTTAGCTTTGGATGCCTTATTTCGTATTCATGTCTTTAACAATTTTCATGATGTGATCGTAATAAGTTTCTTAGGGTATAAACGAAGTATTACTGTATTAATAAGGTTCAATCTCAATACGGTGAAGTTATTCTTGAATCATGGATTGGGCTGTTTTTCTTCTTAGAGTTCAACAATTGTTTTGCATGATTTCGATAAATGGTTGTATAAACCGACTGCCAATGGACATGACGAGTAAACTCGTTATGCATGGAGATTTGGAACAGAGGGATCGGAGAGACCTCAGCTGAGTTAAGATTGAGAAATTAGAATGTACAAAATTTCCGATTTACCAATTTCAACTCATCGGATCCCCAAAAAATGGGAGAGTAAATGACTGTACAAATAAGGAAAAAGCCGTTAATGCCTAGAAACTCTAGAAAAATAGCAAAAAGTACAATTGAACCACACAGGGTCAGGAGAGACTGGATCCACATATCATCTGCTGAAGCAAAACGACAAACTCAGCAACATCAAACGACAAACTCTCCACTGTTTTGCCTTAGCTCTTTCCTTAGCTTCTGTGAGAAGGGTCTACATGCGTCCATACTCAGGTCCATAGCCGCTGCCAAGGCAACAAACACTGCTGCATCTTCTGTGCATGCCACATGCTGGGACCCAACCTCCACCTCTGGCTTACTCACTTTCCCTTCCCCTCCTACCGTTGAGGACATCACAAACCCCCTGTACATCAGCCCGGCCCAACACCCTCCCCCTGGCCCGTTTACTGGCCCAGGCTCCGACCCTGAGGACGACGCCGAGCCCGACCCGGTCCACGAGCCAAAATCGAAGCTACTGTTCGGGCTGCTCGAGGGGGACGGGCCAGTCGTGACGTCAATGGAGAATTTTCCACCGGACCGGGCCGGGACAGACCCTTGGGCTAGGGTGATCCCGGACGGGCCCATCACGGATGCGGGCACGCCTATGTCTGGGATGAGCTCGATACGGTGCCCAATCCCGTCGTGGCCCGGCCCAGCCCGTTCCCTCCAGGACTCGAGCCGGCCCCATGGCTTCCACGTCCCGTCCCCAGGGCGCATGATCAGCCACGCGCCCGGGTTGGACCGGCTCACCCGGTCCGACCCTTGGGACGGGACGAAAGGGGTGACCATAGACGCGGCCGCAACGGGCGAACCGGATAGGTCATGGATTGTAATTGACCACCCTTTACGCTCCTTAGCTTGGTGATTATGGTCCTTGTCAGACTTGAGTGTGCTTAGCCAACTTCTAGACGTACTTGTCTCTGAGCTGTTAAGAATAAGACAAGTTCTTAATCAGCACAAAATTTAATGTCCAATTTTATTAAAAGCCTAAAAATATTTCAAATTGCGCTTAATTATCATCAACATATTTGTGTACAAGTATCAATTTGAAGAGGTGGTCCAACAACACTCCAACTATTACTAATTATCCCGCCCTAGCTGTAAAAGTTGGTATCCAGCTAGACATTCTAAGCATGACTTGTTTAGACCACATTCTTGATTCTTCGCCATCAAGATACTCAAATTATCTCTCAATTCAACCAAACAAGTCACGTCAATTACAAGTTAATCTCTCTATCACAAATTTTAACTCCATCGAATTTGCAAATTAACTTATAACAACATAACTTTAATCATAATACTAAATCGATACAAATGAAATTACCCCAAACATAAATGTATTAGTACTATTTAACAAACAACCAAAAAAATCATCATGAACCAATCAATTAATTAAAAAAATCAAAAATAAATAAATAACGAACCTTGATCTAGAATTCCAATCACCAGATTGTCTGCAACTAAACTTGCAAGAGAAGACAGGCTGTCGAATATTCCCTTGAACTTGAAAAACTTGTGGGCTACACTCGGGCTCACCATCAAAAGCAAAAACAAACCTCGGGTCGGGTTGGGCCTTAACACTCAAATAAAGTTGCGGGTTCAAACCCTTTTTTTTCCTCTCACCCACCAACACCCACCCGTTTTGTACAACCGTACTCGTCTTCCCTTCCAAAACCTGGTTACTCAACTCAATCGGTACCGAAACCCGACCCAACAACTTCCCCGACGACCCGAACCCGCACCCGGACCCATCCCCGCCGTAGTACACGTCCATCCTTAACACCGTCGTAGCAGTGCTTATTGAAGAAGATTTCTTCGACTGGCATTTCTTCGCCGCGACTAATTTCTCCACGTCGGATTTGGACAAGTTGAAGCACGCGGAAACCGAGTGGGTTGCGTTATCCGGGTGGGCCGCGTCGTCGGGTAATATCGGGATGGTGGCCGATTGTGGGCCCATGTCTTTGTTAAATTTAATCTTGCAGTAACATGTTGAATTTGGATCCGAACCCGGAAACTTGATTGCTAAGTTCCCGATTACTATTCTAAGAAACTGGCACGGATCCATTTTGTTAGCAGTACTGAAATGGACACTCACTTTTTTTTTTTTTTTTTGAGTTGTGATGGAGGAAATAAAAAAAAGAGGTGTGAAGAAGAAGCTTTTGAAGTGGTGGGAAAGAGAGGAGAAGAAACAGGCTGGAAAAAGAATTAATAAGTAGTAGGAAAGGGGGGGGGGAGCTACGCTTAGCTGTGGAATGAGAGGGTGGGAGTGGTGGCCAGTGCGCACGTACGCTAAAATGTAAGATGCCAGCAAATTAAAGGTATGTGCCCAATCAATTTAGCCCTGCTGTCATTTTTATTTATTATAATGTTTTAATTATTTTGATTTTATATATGGTATAGTATTGTGGGCCTACATGGAAAAAACAATGGGTAATATTAGTCATGTTGTATTCCAGCATAGAATTTACAGATGAGTCAGATTTTATCCGGAATTTGACTGATAATTTGCTTAATCTAGATTATTTTGTGATTATTTTATATGGAATTTTGTGTTTTGTATGTACATGAAGGGTGGATGTATGTTGTTGTTGTTGTGGTGATCTTGATGGGTTGGGTTGAAGTTGTTGATGTGAGTATAGATAGGTCGGCTTGGGATGGATATCACTTGTGAGTTGTGATTGTATGGTGGGTTGGATATATTATACCATAGAATAGGATATTAGGAGTTGAATGTAATTATTTATCATTTGATTCTAAACTTGAAATGTATGATTATATGATAGTTTCAAAGTGATTATGTCAATGGCTATATAAGTTTGGAAGTTTTTCAACTCATTATATGTTTATTAATTGTGGTTTGCGTTACACCTATTCTAATTGTCTCCGTACGTGGGAATGAAAGAACTCCGCCACCGGTGATGAAACAGACGACTACGGAGTATATAGGTGGCGATTCATTTTTGCCATAATTGGTAAGGTGGCGATTGGGAAAGGAAGAAAAAATTGGAGGAAATATGAATATATGAAATATCAACACTATGTACATTCTCAATTAACTGTTCGTGTTATTATACAAATTTCTCAAGGAGGCTTCCCGATGATCCGAGTACGTAGATTGTTGTAAATACCTTAAGGATGAAACTGAAAAAAAAAAAAAAAAATACTATCATAACCTAGGGTCAAGTAGCAATACTAATCTATCTCCAATTTCCTAGTAATGCATTCACGATTAAGACGACTATACAAAAGAACCTAAATAAATTAGAAAAAAAAAAAGGGACGAACCTAAATAAAACAATAGAAGTGATAATGTGAGGGAGGATGTGATAATTTAATAAAAATATGAGAGAGAAATATATCCCAAAATAGATGGGGAGTTTAAAGTGGGACGTTCCAAAAATAAAATATGGGGCGTTTGAGTTGGGATAGAGTGAGTATTGTATTAGTCAAATTTCACATTACCTTTCTCACACTCTTGAAAAGAGAAGAATCTTTACTGCTGGTAATGGAATCTGTATCCCTTCCAATTCGGGAGGGATTTGTTGTGTAGCGTGTGTGACTGTGTGAGTGGTGGTACGGAATCGGTATAAACAACGAGAAGTTTGTCGAAATACAACTGGTTGGATTTGTGCCTGATTTCATCCAAGTGGGCCACACACAGCTGGTGCCCAATTAGTATCCAATAATCCCAGCCCATTGTTCTAAGGAAAGATTGCATATTCCCATTGGGTTGGGCTTCGTACTTGTTCTATTCATTCGTTTTCTTTATTCTTCAATTTAATTTAAAGAGTATTTCGTATGTAAAATGACAATTATACCCCTGCCTTATTTTTAGTATCTAGCAGATTTCACACTTTATATCCATTTTCTTAAGAAATTGAAGGCTTTGTAGGGAAAAAAATCTAGCAGATTGTGTGGAAAAAATTCTCAAAATGAATCACAATGATATGTTTCCATAATATATTATGATTCACAACTCTTTTAATGCACCGTGAAATGTAAAACATGTGACTGTCTGATTTATTGCTTAGTTTCTTCTATGAATCTTGTGATCTACTTCTAAAGTGGCATTTCTATTTTTGCCATTATTATTATTGTCATTTTTATTATTATTAAAAATTTAAGGAACCGCAAAGATACAAATTAAAATATGAAAAACAATTCATGGATATTTTAATTAAATTTGTCCAATTTAATCTAAGTCTTGGAAATTCAGTTAGATCAAATTAAGGATTTCATTACTAAGAAATCGTTTTAATTCTGATATATTTTTTGCATTGTTTTTTGTTGAACATATATACATTAGGCCTAGCCATTAACAAAGATTGAATGCCTGTATTCAAATTTGAGTATTTCGAACTCCATTAGAACTTTAATCATTGACATTCTTTTAATTTTAGAATATTGACGTCACAATTACATTTACGAAAAAGAAAAAAAAGTAATTGATTTTTATGGTGCCAGAAGTCGAATTCATGTAGAATTTAAGCACTTTTTTTTTCTTATAGGAATTACCGAGCTTAACTAGCCATGAGTTTGAGACCATGTGAATGAGATCATGTTTGTATCTAGACGAAACCTATGATACCCTAGTGGTTCAAATATGGAGTAAGGCAATGCTAAAGCGGCATTAACAACTATAACAAAATGATATTTACGCTATATTCGAACGTCCAGGCAAATTTCAAATCATCGTATTAAAATTAATGTGTTCTCACTTCACATTTAAGTGATTTTATCATATCCAAATATCTACCCTAAAAAAATCTCTTTTTACAAAATCTCAACAATAATTGGTATAATTTCTTACATGGAAGAAAACTAAAACTCGATTTTGGAAGAAAATGATTAGGCGGATTTTGTTCCGATTTTTAAAATATATCTTTGGATTTAATGTTAGTCTACAATTAATTAAAAATAAAACGTGATTTATGTGTATGAGTTATTTCTAGGTTAAGATAACATGGTCTAGGGACTCCTATAAATAGTGAGTTATATCGTGTAGTTTTCTCATATAGATGTCAATCATTAATTTATTTTGTCTAGTCACAATTATCATCATGACAAAACCACTTAGTAAGGGTCGTCAAAAGATTACCATGAAGAAGATTAAGAACAAAAGTTATCTAGGTGTAACTTTCTCTAAGCGTCGCAATGGCCTCTTTAAGAAGGCAAGTGAGCTAGTCACTCTATGTGGAATTCAACTAGCACTCCTCGTGTTTTCTCCGGGTAACGATCTATTGTCTGTTATAGTCGTTAAATCCGTTTTTAAACTAATTTTTCAACTTCACATTTCCTTGTGTACAGATGTTTGCATGCATTAAATTATAAATTGATTGATACACAGAGATTAGGAAAAAAATAATATACTAGAAAGTTTAATTATATTACCCCTTTAATATTTTATTCTTTTACTTTTTGCGCCATGCATGATCTGATTTGTTATAGTTTTAAGATTATATTTTGTTTTCTTGTAGAAATTCAATGCATTGTGTATAAATTATGAAAATTCATATATGAACATTTAGATAAAAATTAAAAATAATATCAATCTGCTAAAAGTCTAAAAAGTATAACAAATTTTTTATTAAAAGAAGGTATTCTAGTCGCATATATCATATATGGTAGACTTTACGAAACATATACATCTAGTTTTTAAAGTTGACTAACAATCCATATGTTTTCCATAGGAAACAAAGTTTACTCATTTGGAAGCCCAAATGTTTATGCTGTCATTGACCGTTTTCTAAACGGTGGACATATCAAGCAGCCACATGGTGATCCGGCTGCCAACCAGGCCATCGAGGAATGTCAAAAGCAAAAGATCGAAGGGCTCAACGCCCGACTATCTGAAATCAAAAGAGCGATCGAGGCCGAGAGATCCATAGCGAAGGGATTGAAGGAGCAAATTGCTGGTCAAACCAACATCTTTGCCGTGACACCTAGAGACCAATTGAGCTACCCTCAGTTGTTGGAATTGCGTGGCCTATTGGAACAATTGAAGAGCCGAATTTCATCAGAAATCAATGCAAGGCTCATGAATAACAATGTTGCTATTGCTTCTAGTGTTCAAAACAATGTTAATCCACCATTCATCGGACAAGATGGTATCTTGTTCAACAATTTTGGTGGAAATCATGAACCAAGTAACAACAACAACTTTGGTCATGGTAACTTTGGACCGAACTTCTAAGACATTATCTTTCTTAAATATAGAATTTAAGAAAGATATTTCATCCATCGTCCACCAATATACAATATATATGGGTTTAATAATAATCATGTATGAGAGAATGATATATGCATGTTGTTCTAGAGTTTGTTATGTTATTAGAATATATCATGTGTAATTCTTGATATTGAACTGATTAATGTAACGGACTCTATATATCAATTATACAATTGCTTAATCCATGTTGTTGAAGGTCCTTTAGACATCCTTGTAACTTATTACTTACTGTTATTTCTTCTGATTATTTCAGTTTGCTTGATTCTGCTATATGATATTCATGTTGGAAACGATTATAAAGGGTTTATTGAAATAGAGAGACTACTATATCAACTATATTATGCATCTAGTTCATGTACTTTTGTTCTTTTGTTTACATTTGGTGCATCCCGATTGTTCACATTTGCCAAGAGTTTGTTGATGATCAATGTCATTTGTTTTCTAATGTTCTTCTTATGGTGATTATTAACTACTAGTTACATTGATTAAAAGTTTCGTTATTCTAGTTAACAAATTATTAACATCTAAGTAAGGTTCGCATTGTCATTCCTCCCACCTATTTTTTTAGAATAATTGTTTCTTTTTCTTTCTTTCTTTTTAACGGGATAATCATTGTTCTTAGTTATGTAATTCAAGAAGGATAGTGTATACAATACAAAATATATGGATTTAATAAGCAAAGATGTGTATGAAATTGATGCATCCATGATTCAAGTTATTATAAAATTAGGATAAAATATATATTTCCTTCTTGAAGCAATTAGCCAATCAATCAAGTAGATTAAACGACAAAGGAGTAAATTGGGCAAAGATAACAAAGCAAAAACAATGAAACAAGACACGCAAATTTATACGTGGAAAACCCCTTCAATGTGAAGAGTAAAAACCACGGGACGTAAGGAGTCCACCCAAAAGCTTCACTATGGCAAAAGGAACGTTACACAAACCAGATTCCACCACCAACAATAATGGGTGCACTACCCACAACAAGAACCAAGCCAAACAACAAAGTAGAACAACAAAGAGGAGAGAAAACGTCACCCAAAAAACAGAGTTTCGTAAATCAGGAATATCTCCCAATCCAGCCGTTAAAAACAGATCTCCACAGTTCAGATAGAAGCCCCGAGTGTCCTGAACAAGCAGACCAGATTTCGTCTAAATCAGACCACATTTGACCTTCTGATTATTAAGTTGATCACAGCTGCGCACTGGAATCCGCGGGAAGACTGCACACGTTTCTCTTTACGGTTCTCACGACTTTGTGGCTAATTTCTTGTGCAGTTGAAGCTTATCATAAAACCCTTATTTAAGGTATTAGTTATAGTCCACAAGACCCAGATAACTTGATACAACTGTTCCTTGATAAACAAGGATAGGCCGACTCGGAGTCCAATATTATAGATTAATCACAGAGATTACACCAAAATATGGGACATTAAGATTAACAACTGAAGGATTGAGATGGACGGAAGAAGGATTAAGAAAAAGGAGAGATTTTCATGTCATAAATTCATGAAGATCCTCTTTACAATGTAACTGCTTAAATACTACTGGATAGTGATGCTAGATGCCAAGGTGTAACGACTAGTTCTCTGACTCAGGTGGATTGGTGTCGTCTTCTGTTGCTGTGTAATCCTCTGCACATGGAATTGTACTGCTCCCCGCTCCTGCACATGATGTTGTACTGTCAGTGGTGAGCTGTAATGGACTGGAGTGAGCTCCCTTCTTATGATTAGCAGCAGGTTGGGCCTGAATTCCTTGGTTGGTGGCTATCTCTTGGGCTGGACTGGCTAATGCTGCATCATAACTTACCATAAATAATTAAACTCGGTTATTTACCATAAACAACCGAACACGGGATTTTACCACATAGGAAGGGACCCGAACCCAACAATTCTTAGTTCATGTGGTTGCATTGAAATTAAGTCCTTATAGCTTACTCTTTTTGTTTTCTTCAGTTATTTATGTATAACTAGTTTAATTTTTACACCGTGTTACGCACGACCTTCGTTTAGTATTATTTGATCTCGTACGTAAATTTGAAAAATAGATAGATTACTATATTTGGGATCAATATTATTATTCCTCTATCGTCTTTATTTAGTAGTGTAGATAAAAGTGTCAACAAAAACAATTAGTGTGTTTGATCTTATACCTAAATTGGTAGAATATAGAGATTACAATAATCTCATCCATATCTTCCTTTTGTATATATCTATAAACTCAATACTATTCTTAATAAAAGAATCAACAAATATCAATTGGTTTTGTAACACCCCGGCTCATCGCCTGAGCCGAGAGTAGTCACCTATGGCAGCTTGTCTGGCTGTGGGCTGACCTCACAGATCAACACGGGTCCTTCCAACGCACTTTGACCTCACTCGTGCGCACCCTGGGAAACCTCCCATGAGGTCACCCATCCTGAAATTACTCTCAATCAAGCACGCTTAACTTTGGAGTTCTTATCACATGGGATTCCTAATAGGAAAGTCGACTTTGTTGGTCTAAGTAGCAT
This sequence comes from Spergularia marina, assembly GCA_963680865.1. Classification (NCBI taxonomy): domain Eukaryota; kingdom Viridiplantae; phylum Streptophyta; class Magnoliopsida; order Caryophyllales; family Caryophyllaceae; genus Spergularia; species Spergularia marina. Next base: position 20,905,648 of record OY804547.1, on the reverse strand, counting down.
TATCAATCCTTCAAAGCATCTCATATGAGCCCTTAATCTCTTAGGAACTTCCTCTAAAATCAGGGGTATTACACTCACCCCCTCTTAAGTTCGCAACATCTTCGTTGCGCCTGGCAGCCAACCATAGTCAAACTCCAGGATCTTTCCCCCGCTAGGCTGCCGACCTGGGCACTCCTGACCACATGATCAACACGCGGTCGCAGGGTTACTCTAATACCATTTGTAACATCCCGGCTCATCACCTGAGTCGAGAGTAGTCACCTATGGCAGCTTGTCAGGCTGTGAGCTGACCTCACATACCTACACGGGTCCTTTTGGTGCACTTTGACCTCACTCGTGCGCACCCTGGGAAACTTCCAAGGAGGTCACCCATCCTGAAATTACTCTCAGTCAAGCACGCTTAACTTTGGAGTTCTTATCAAATGAGATTCCTAAAAGGAAAGTCGACTTTGTTGGTATGAGTAACACTATCAATCCTTTTAAGCACCTCATATGAGCCCTTACTCTCTTAGGAGCTTCCTCTGAAATCAGGGGTATTACAGGCTTAGGGTGTGTTTGGTAGTCGTAGTTGTTCAGGTAGCTTTTAGCGGTTGAGGTAGCAGTTAACAGGTAGATGTTAGTTGTTGGCTACAGAAAAGTAGGTGTTAACAATAACGTGTTTGGTGCGATCAGTAGTTGTTTTGTTATTAAAATGATATATATCATAAAATTAGAATATCAGAAATGCTACTTTTTAAGGGAAAAGCTACTTATTATAGCATTTGTCAAATGCCCCTTAAAACGCTAAATACTACTTCAAATGCTAATAACAAATGTACATCCAAACATGTCAAGTAGCATTCTGACTTGGTCAAAACGCTAAATGTTACCTTCTACTTGGCTACCAAACATACTCTTAGTGGATGAAGTGTTAAAATGTAATTTTGAGGTAGCACGTTCAAGTCTTCACAACCTCATTTTTTTCGAATTTGATATATGGCAGGTGATGAGGTGAAATTGCTTGTATGACGTTTACATGTCACCTATGTGGCACGTTTGGTGGAGTATATATATGATTTCGATTGCTCATATATCCTGTATCCATATTTATGCCAAACATACATATTTATTCAATAAAACAACCATGGGTATTACATTAACTATATGCATTGGAGTCATATACCTTTGGTAACACCGCGACTCATCGCCTGAACCGGCAGTAGTCACACCGCGCCTATGGCAGCTTGCCAGGTTGTATACTAACTTCATAGACCAACTCGGATCTTTCTGGCGCACTTTGACCTCACTCGTGCGCACCCTGGGAAACTTTCCAGGAGGTCCCCCATCCTGAAACTACTCCCCCTTAAGCACGCTTAACTGTGGAGTTCTTATCACATGAGATTCAAAAAAGAAAAGTCGACTTTGTTGGTATGATTAACACTATGAGTTACTTTAAACACCTCATATGAACTCTTAATCTCTTATAACCTCATCTGAAATCTGGGGTATTGCACATTTTTGTTTTCGTTTCATTAGTGTATCTCATTCTCAACCATTTGTCAAAAACGTTATGATCACTAATGTTGTAGTTATTCACTAATTAAAGGAAAATTGCGACATTTTTAGTCTTTTCGGTTCAATTATAGATTAAGGCAATGCTAAAGCAACAATATCATTCACATAAAAAAAATTACAATATACTTGTGGAGGTTATTTTCATATTACAAATATATGCTCTCTTTACATTTATTTGATTTTTATATCCAAAACTCGACCATAAAATGAATATTACTTTCTACAAAAAAAATCAATAATAATAAGTATAATTTCTTACATTGAAGGAAAGTAAAACTTGATTTGGAAAAAAATTATTCGGTTGATTTGGTTATGATATTCAAAATATCTTTTGATTTATAGTTCACCTAAATTAAATTAAAATTAAAATGTGATTTATTAGTATAAATGGGTTATAGGTTAAGATTACATGGCCAGGGGACTCTTATAAATACCGAGATCTATTATGTATTTTTCTCATATAGATGTCAACCATAAACTTATTTTGCTTGCTTTTAATAAACATCATGGTGGCGAAAAACTCACTCACTAAGGGTCGTCAGAAGATTGAGATAAAGAAGATCAACAACAAAAGCCACCTAGGTGTGACTTTCTCTAAGCGTCGCAAGGGCCTGTTTAAGAAGGCGAATGAGTTGATTACTCTCTATGGAGTCAATCTAGCACTCCTCATATTTTCTCCCGGTAACGATCTATTGTTCGTTATAGTCGTTAAGTTGGTTCCTCTACTAAATTTTATCTCAGCATTTCGTTATGTACATGCCTTTGCATGTAAGATATTAGAACTTGATTGATTGGTGCATCGGTGCATACAGTTAAAATATACTAAAAATTCAACAATACATACCTAGTTTCAAATTTTATGTCATGATCTGGCGTACTTTATATTTTATAAGTTGTATGTTATCATAAAAATTAATGCAAAAGAATTTTTGGTAGCTACCACTCCTCCAACTTGGAGGTTGCATTGAGGGCTCGAATCAACTCAACTCGTAAAATTGGAGGGGTTGGTTTGTGATGTGGACCCTCTTGCATGGCCCCCTTGCACGTTTATGCTTGATTATCAATTGTTTAGTTAGGGTGCCCCTAGCAGGTTCTCCTAAATTACCGATAAAATAATCTAATACTATATATATTAAAACCTGAAACCAAGTCTTTCCTAGGTTGACACTTGGCATACATTAATTGGATAGAGCATAAAAATAGTATTAAAATACAATTATTGATTAACATATGGTAATAAATTATCATATTAGCTAATTTATGGAAATAATAAATATGGTAATTTAGTTTGTAACATGAGATATAAGAGATAGTATTATGGTGGTTGGCTAATTTATGGTAATAAATTAATTGGATAGAGCATACATTAATTGGATAGAGCATAAAAATAGTATTAAAATACAATTATTGATTAACATATGGTAATAAATTATCATATTAGCTAACTTATGGAAATAATAAATATGGTAATTTAGTTTATAACATGAGATATAAGAGATAATATTATGGTGGTTGGCTAATTTATGGTAATAAATTTGAATATGATGTGATATAACGGGTGACGAAATAATAGTAGAATGACATAATGTAACATGTGACGAGATAATGGGATTGAAACTGTAAAATGGGTGACATAAAAGTGGAAATATGATAATACGATGAGTGAGTAAAAATATATAATAATAAAATATGACTGGGGACAAAAGTTGATTATAGTACCCTGCTACCCTTCATTGTAAAATTAGAACAACGATAAAACATGCTGTTTTTATTACAAAACGAGTATAAACATTATAAATAGACAAGCCCGGGCGTGGCACGGGCATGCAAACTAGTATATTAAAAAACCAATGCACTTTTCCAAATAGTAAAAAGTTATAAATTTGTAATTGGAAATAAATAAATAATTAATTGAAATCGAGTTTCTAATAGACTCATAGTTGAAAAAAAGTATAACAATTTTTCTTTTAAAAAAAGGTAGGTTGCACATATATACATCCGGGTACATATTTGACTTTTTGAAATATATAGATTTATTAATCTACTAGCATGTCTAGAGTTGAACTAACAATATTCCTTATGTTTTCCGCATACAGGAAACAAGGTCTATTCTTTCGGGAACCCAAATGTTTATGCTGTGATTAATCGTTTTTTGAGTGGTGGACATGTCCAGCAGGCAGGTGGTGATCCGACCATCAATCAGGCCGTGGAGGAGTACCACAATGGTAATATTGATAATTACAATGCCCGACTTCAAGAGGTCGAAAGGGCCATCGAGGCCGAAAAGAAAATTGCCAAGGTGCTTAAGGAGCAAGTTGCTACTCAAACAAACATCTTTGCTGTAACACCTAGAGACCAACTCAGCTATCCTCAGTTGCTGGAGTTCCGTGGTCTGTTGGAACAGTTGAAGAGCTTGATTTCATCGGAAATAGATACAAGGATTATGAATAACAATGTTGCTGCTACTCTTCAAAGCAATGCTGATTTGAGTAATCCACCATTTGTTGGACAAGATGTTGGTATCTTGTCCAACAATTTTGGTGGAAACCCTGGCCCAAGTAACTACAATTTTGGTGGATATCCTGGGCCAAGTAACAATAACCTTAGTCCAGGTAACTTTGGTCCATCATGGAACTTTTAGAACAATCTTTCTTGGATGTAAGATTCAAGAAAGATGTATCATACAATATGTGTAGATCTAATAATAATGATTGGTGTGATGAGCGAATGATGTATCCGAGTTTGTTATACTACTAAGGTAATACTATGTTTACTCTTTGATCTTAAACTATAATGAAACAGACTCTGTATTGCATTAAAGTTGCATTTGACATGCATCCTTATGCTTATTACTCTCCTATAATTTTTCTTTTGATTTTTTTTTATATATTACTCCCTTATATATTATACAGGGGCTGGATCTGGTAAGAAGTTGATTATTGTCATAAATAAGAAGCAGTTTGAGCCACACATCCACCCTACATCAATGGTTAAGATTAAACCAAATAAACAAAAACAAATAAAAAGGCCCACTCACCTTCCATTTTCTCTCTCCTCCCCTAACCTCCCTTCCCCCACCCGACATCACCCACCTTACCGCCTGCCACAACCGTTGTCGCCCTCACGGACCACCACCCGATCCGATACCACCAGCCGATCCACCGATCACCGGCGAGTCAATCTCCCATATTTTGCGACACCAACGCCTCTTTCTTCTCCCCCATTTCTCCCTTTTCTATGTCGAAAGTTGGGGGGGAGGCGGCAACAAGGGAGTTAGGAGCGGCGAACATCCAGCCAAAATCAATGGACGAGATTAAACTAAACAAACAAAAACAAAAAAAAAATACAAAAAAGACCCATCCTCTTCCCTTTTCTCTCTCCTCCCCCAACCCCCCTTATCCCACCCGACGCCACCATCAGCCTCGCCGACCTCCATCCCCAACCATCACCATCAACGGCCCATACTAGCTAATCATGAGCGCGCGATTGCCCTCCTCCGTCGTTCCCACACGCCGCCGCCCCTTCTTTCTCCCCCATTTCCTCCTTTTTCCACGTTGAAAATTGGGGGAGTGGCGGCAACAAGGTAAGGAGGGGCGACGAAAGTCAGGGGATAGGCGGTGACATCTTTAAAGGGCACGGAGCCGCGGAGCATCGGGGAGGGCGATATTCGGGGTGGTTGGATTGGAGCTTGAGAAGAGAAAATAGGTCGATTAGGGCTATGAAGTGGTTGACGGGGGGAGGGAACACCACTAGTGGGCTGGCGGCAGGATGACGAGTACGATGGTGGTGGTCGGCTGGATTTGGGTGGTGGTTGGTATAGGTGGTCGGCGGTGGAAGGGAGGTGCGTGGTGGTTATGGGAGGGTGGAGGAGGAGAAAAAAAAAGGTGAGAAAAAAAGGGTAGAGTTCTTTATTTTTTCTTGTGTAATTAGAGTTACGACTTTTAGTGTGTAGATTATTGTGGTTATGTGTTTTAGTTAGTGTAATTATGCTTAGACGGATACCTAATTACCTGCGGTCCCCACTTATATAAAGCCTTATTAGCAACTATTCACCAAGGATATATACTACATAGTGTATATTCTACTCGAAGACTAATTGATACAATGATACTTATGATCGTCATACAAAAAACAGAATTATTCTAGCTCTCATTTATCCATGATACCTTGTAACAATTTTACTTGGCTTGACTATTAATATTGTATTGCATTTATTTTGGGTACATATGAGCAACTAATGCTATTTGGTAATTGGGTGGGGATGTAATAATTTGAATCTAGAACAACCCACATACAGGTTGAGTTCTTAACATGTAGGGGAGCCTTGATCCTCATATCGCATTGCATTTTAATTGATCTGAACATTACTTACAATAACATCTAAATTGAACATTTTTATTGAAGCAAAGGGAACTCACACAATGCAAGCTAAGATTGGTTTGTCACAAAATGCAATAAATGAGAGTTTGGTGAACATTGGAAGCATAGAAGGGCCCTAGAGAGAGATGTTGATGTATCAATTCTCCTACTTATATACACTACATTCCTAAGAATTAATGTCTAATGTCCACAACTATATGGTAAACCTCATAACACATACACACTTTATTTTCTTAACATCATTCCATTTGTCCCTCTCCTCTTTCCCTTTCTTTATCCTTGCTCTTTTATTACTTGGTCCCCTAGCTTCTTCTTTTAACCTTGTGACTTGAACTCTTCTCTCATTTTGTCAACACTAACTTATATTATACACTTTGACAAACAAACAACAACTCAAACTCATGATACAAAACTTCAACAAAAATAGAAGCATGAGATTAGTGTGGTTGCTTCTTGTTATACTCTTGATTCTCACGGATAGTTGGTTCTTGATGGTAGTAGCAAGATCACTCGTACATGTTAATGCAAAGAACGAGAGAATTCGCGGTGATGAGCCTGAGTCAGAACAATCCGATCACCATGAAAGGAAGTTCACATTCGAGTTAGAGTCCAAGTCCAAGAAAATAGTATCAAGGAAGGAAGCTTGCGTAGTATTAAACGCCACCACATTACTCGACGACGATAAACGTGTAGTTCCTACGGGCTCAAACCCACTTCACAACAGGTAGCGTAGACAAGAATATTGCCTACAAAAAGTCTCAACAATTGTGTTTGTTATTATGATCGAGCTTGTTTTGTAATTAGAGGAAGAGTAGTAAATTAGCCTTTGGTTTTATCAGTGTAAGTGTAGCTGTGTAAGTTGGTTAAAATTATTAAGGTTTATGATGATCATCTCTCTTATGTTTTCGAGTGGATGATCACTATATTTTTGGTTAAAATTAATTTATTTGTTTAATCTGTTTCTAGTACTCATGAAAGACAAAATCTCTCTTTTACAAAAAAAAAAAAAAAACATTTATTCATTCGCGATCAATTTGTAAGTGTGTCAATTCAAGTTACGAATGATTCTAAATTACTAATAGTTATGTGAATTACGGACTAAAAATGCATGGAAAGTTAGGTAACATGACGAACATTAGGTGACGCTACTATTTCAACGCCCATAATGCATGTCCGATAACTTGTAGTATGTAACAATGTACTACTGTTTATGCATTAAGAAGCTAACTAGTCGTCTTTGTTTAATATCGAAACGCATCTACAACCTTTTTCAAACAAGATTAACAAAAAGAGTTATCTTAGTATAATGTTGTAAATGAAGATGTTTCAAGTTTGAATTGATCATGTCGTAAAAATGTTCCAAGTGAAGCTCAAAGACTTACTCAGCAAAAAAAAAAACTCAAAAGACTTTTTTGGGATATGATGGAATCTACAAATCCCAGGAAGGGGAATTGTTCAAGAAGTTAGCAAATGCATTGATTGAATTATGATTCCTGAAGTGGGAAATTAGCATTAATTTCGAGCCAGAAACACAGGGAAATGAGAAGACCTTTGCTCCCTACTTTATACATACATCTTACCTATATATAGTTATTGCACCACAAAGGCTGTTACATATTGACCTTGACCTAAATGCTCCCTACCCTGCCACTCTTCTGAGCCCTGACATTGCCAATGCAAGGTCCTTATACATTTGTGACAGTGTGAGTACATATGCGTGGTACGTCCAAGACATGGTCGTATAGTTGTATGTAATGCACCCGCCTCTCAAGTCTATTTACTCGATATATATTCATCCAATTTTTCGTAACAAAATTGGTAGAATTCGGAAAGCGACCAATGTACGGCTACAAAATGCATGGCAGATTGGCAGATAGGGTATAAGTATAACTCTTCGTATTTATACACCATACCGGTACTACACTGCTGCCATAATTCCTTAAATACTAATTCTTGGTTTTATTTGTTTGTGGCAAAGGCTAGTTTGTATTACTGTGCTGTCCTATTCTACACTCTTGGTGAAGTTAATGCTATGTCTTTTTTTTTGCCCACAAACTGAATTACAGTGAGAAGAAACAGGTGAAAATCATTGGGTTTTGTGAGGGACAAATAGAGGGGTGAAAATGGCATGATTTAAATGATCATTTCTTTATCATTGTGCTCCCTTTTTTGCCTCTTTGTAGTGTAAAACTGTGGTTTATCTTTTGCTGTGTTCTTGGCACAGCCGCACAGGGTCACCTGTCATGACATTTATCATCAGGATTTGACTTGTCCGTTAGCAACGTGTTATCCGGGAATAAAAGCTTCAAGGATGTCCTACTGTTGTTGAATTAACCTTTTTTTTTTCAACGACATCACCCCAATGCTTCAAATTTTCCACCAACGGCGAGGTAAGAAACATCAGATACATGTAGTCTTACTCGTTTAAATTTTATTGCGTGTAAGGGTGTAATAGGCTAATAGCTCCATTAGTAACGTCACTCACATAATTGGTGCTCGAGTTCGATACGTGTGAGAGGGTGCTATATTATCATACATTGAAAACAAGAAATTGCCTAGAGATGTTAGGATCAACACAAGTGAATTGATGTTCAAATTTGAAACTCGATCAAATAGTGGAGTACATTAGAATAGTTTGCAGACCAATTCATTACAAAGAAGCTTCAACAAAACGCAAATTGAAGACAGTGACAGCAAACCAGATTTGCCTAGGCTAAGTTTTACACACCCTAATTGACATTCTACATACCACATGTCGTAGTCATTTGCTCTAGATTAGCTGCTAATCTCAAGTCAGGAACTAGAATGTCATAAATTCTATCACACTTCAACTCAACAATTGAAAAATAGTCAGAAACTAAGCTCTAAAAGTCTAAATAAGCAGCAGCATCATTTTAGTTGTAATGCTTTGCTGTTTCAACATTGTCATGGAGAAGTAACCTTGCTCCTGATTCTGCTAGAGCGCCTGACAGGAGTCACAACATCATCATCGCCCTGAAAAAAATTTGAAAAGTCACTTGTCAGTAATATGTACATTTGAGGATAATGAGCTAGAACATGTTACTGTGTGCTCCACAAGTTAACTTACCCGCTTGGGATGGATGATGCTGTAGGTAGTGAAGCTCCCGTAAGATGAATTCATAGTGTATTCAGATGAGGAAGAAGCAAGAGACTCTCTCTTGTACTTCTTTTTCGAATTCTTTTGTAGACTGTGTGCTTCATCACCACCATTTTGTGTGTTCTTGGTGTATGCTGAGTTTTGGAAGCTGCTCATCTCTGAAGGGCATGGCTCACCTATCATGTCGACCTCCATTGGCCCGCTCCAAGATGATGCGGTCTCATGGACTGATTGCTCCATCTTGCTTGCTGCTGTATGCTTGTGTTTGCCAGTTTCTGGTGCAAGCTGACGTTTGTCAGTTTCTGGTGCAAGCTGATCAGCCAACTGACTGACATTCTTTGGCTTCATATACATGACAGCTGCAATTAAGGACATTACAACTAGAGCGACAGCAGCTGCAACAGGAGCCGGATTTTTCTGAATTGCTTCCAAAAGTTGAGGTTTTTCACCATTAGATTTTAACACAAAGCTTTGTGCAGCTGATGGTGTAATGTTTGTATCCACCGGCTGCACAGCATCAACAGGACTACTGTCAGTTTCCTCTGATGGCTTGCTTGCAGTTATTACCTCAGGCTCGATTTCAAGCACTTCAGGTGGAGAGAGAGCCTCGACCATAACATCAGTTTGGAGCTCATCAACCTTAAATTCATGTACCATATTCTCAGGTTCCGCAACTGATAATTCTTGTTCAGCCATCTCTGCATTCACAGGCTCACTTTGGGGCTCATCAACCTTCAATTCCTGTATGATTTCTTCATGTTCGACAACTGATGATTTTTGTTCAGTCATCTCTGCGTTCACAGCCTCATTGTCGTCAAGCACAGAATTTTCTTCTACCTCCACAGGTTCCGAATCAAATGCCTTAAGTTCAGCTTCTTCTGCAGGAGTGTCATTGTATTCAAGCACAAGGTAGCTTTGCATTTGCGTAGAAGTTCTATCTTTGATCATAGGAATCTCTTCCATTTCTTCTGGCTCAGAATCATCCACTTTGGTACTTTCAGCTTCTTCAGCAATTTCATGGTCTTCTGGTACAACTGTGTCGATTTGTGTAAAAGATTGATTATCTTCTTGTTCACAGTAGCCTTGTATTTCAACAGCTTCAGCATTTTCGGCTGTCACTGTTTGCAGCTCATCTTCTAATTTCTCGAAGTAAGGCTCCAGCTGAAATTCATGAACCACATAACCCCTATCCTCCTCTACCTCCCAGGCAGTTAAATTGTCGAATTTCAGAGAACTGAACCTGTCAACTTCTCTTGCATTTTGAAGAACCTGAGACAAGTACTCTAATGAACGAGCTGACCACAGCTTAACATTTTGGATGAGATCATTAAGATTTTCAGCCACGACCATTATATGAGGGTCGCTATAGATGTGAGCAATAATCTCATCTCGGTGCAAAACATCTCCCATTCCAGGGTAAGCTGTCAGGGACATTGACATACAACCTAACAAGAACAGGAAAAGCACAGCAACAGCTTTCCAATTTTTGAACCATCGAGAGCTAGGCGCGATTTTTGCTTCAACCATCTCTTGATTCTCTTCAACTTGCTCACAAACTGTAGGATTAGTCTCCGAGGATGGTGGCATTTCCTCATGAGATACCACCTCTTCGAGCTGCTCACCAACTGTGGCATTAGTCTCCGAGGATGGAGGCATTTCCTCCTGAGATACCACCTCTTCAAGTTGCTCACCAACTGTGGTATTAGTCTCCGAGGATGGTTGTATTTCCTCGTGAGATATGCCCTCTGAAGAAACGTCTTGGTCTATCAGTGACTCTTCAGACAAAACTTCTTCACTACTGTTCTCAGTACTGTTGTCAGTCTCAGAAGCGCTTTCGCTGGTATACTCATCTTCAAGCCTCAACCCTTGGTTAGCATAGCTTTCAGTTCTCCAATTGGGATTGTAGTGGAGAAATTGCGGCCTTGGTGAAAGATAATTGTTTTTCGGATCATAAGGTGGAAGAGACGGATCAGCATCAAGGGGAGCTATGGTACATTGTGAAGAATACGCACCACTTTTAATCCCTGATTCAAGCTTGTGATCAGCAACCATTTTAGGCATCTCACTAAGAGGTAAACCCTCGGAAGACTTCACAGCATTTACAGCTACTTCAGGGCTAAGAACCACCAAATCTGCCTCAATTGCCTTAGCCTTGACCTCCCCAAAACCAAAACAAGAACCATTCTGATATCGAAAATCAAGCTTCTCAGGTTCTGAGCAATGAACCTCATTTGCAGCCTTGTCGAAACTTATGGGTGTCGTTGAGCAAGGAGGACGCTCCATGACCGACTTTGACTCAGTTTCATCATCAAAGTCCAACGAATTTGTCGAAAAGAAATGAAACTTCCCATCAGAAAGCGAGGCAGAAGTGCGTATGGCTTCATTTCGCTCCCCTAACACTTTCTTTCTAGGTGATGGATTGATCTTAGAGGCGGCCGAGATTGTTGGAGACATGAAATGCTTTGCCCCCTTTGTTGTAAGAATGGAAGGGGACTTTGCCCTTGCAACTGGCTTAATATTGTGGTCTTTTTCGTTTTCTTTCTGATCATGGTCTCGGAATGAGACACCACCACCTGATTCTCTACCAAATGAACTTCTTCTTGCATATTCTGAAGAAAAAAAAAAAAAAGTAGCACCATGTCTCAGCAAATCATTATAACATCAGAGGCAACAAAGTAAAAGACGTACTCCTAAATGATTTGAGGTCGGCTAACTTAAACCGTAAATGAACTTGACGACTAATACAGTGAATCATTTCAAAAATGAAATAGCAATTGCACTTACAATTAACAGTACTGACAGCTTTTTTTAATACTCAGGAAATCACCAAAGGAAGACATTACATTGAAAATTCATGATTACGATATCAATAACCGAGATTCGCATAGCTAGTCACGTAAAATTGGGATTTTACACAACAAAATTCAGGATTGAATTTAACTAAATAAACAAATGCTCTTGTGCAAAAAATCATATCTTTTTGCAATGCAGTATATAAAATTCAAGAAAGAAACAATCTTTAAGATGTGGGTGGGGGTAATTTTACCAGTAACTCAATTTACAGCCAAAAATGTATTAATCAAGCTACATTTTGTCCAAAATAAATACAGTCAAAACTCAATAACTCATTTAAAAAAAAAAAAAATTTGACGGTAAGAACTCATAATCAAGATGCATTATAACTGGAAAAATGAGATCATGGGTCACACATATAATCTACAAATTGGTCACATAAAGATAATTAAACTCAATAAAAATCAATAGCTAGAGATTATTATGCAGATTTAATTAATCTACAAATTATTGAAAAATGACTGATTAAAAGAGGAGAAAGAAGATTACCTGCTGGGCTATTAACAGGGGTATTAGGAATCAGACCCTTCTGCTGTGAAATTAGTGAAGATTTAGCAAATGGGTACCCACCAAAACTCTTCCTAGCCCCAACCCCATCTCTTTCTTGATTATTGCTTCTGGAATTAGGGTTAGGGTTCGGCCTCGCCGAACCCGGAGAAGGTGATCTGTTGAGTGAACTGCCTACCATTGATTGATCTAATCACTGTGCAAGTGAAACTTGTGTTTGAAGTTTAAGAAAGTGGGGATCTTTGATGATGGGTTGCTTGTGATTTTTTAGGGGGAAAAACAGAGGAGTGAGAAAGAAGAGAGATGTGTAACGGCTACTTTCTTTAGTTAGGAGGCAAAGAGTTGTTGAAATTTAAATTGGCTGTTTTTTTATGACCGTTTCAAGTTGGTAAAGATACGATATTTTTTTTACTTTAATGGTGGAAATGCTTGGAGCCGTTGGATTTGGATTCTGGTGTTCGTTTAAAAAAGAAAAGTTGAATTACGGGATTGGGAAGAGTTATTAGGTCAACTCGGAATCTTTCTACAATTTGGCTATTCGGAGGAGCCGGAGTTGCGATTGTGTAGTTAATAACAAGTACTCCCTCCGTCCCAGCTCAAACGGTCCGGATCATATTTGTAGTGGAATAGGAAAAATTGATTAATAAAAGTAGAAGAGATAATGTGAGAGATGGTGTTATAATTTAATAAAAGTAAGAGAAATAAATATGTCTCAAAATAGATGAGGTGTTTGAGGTGGGACATTTCAAATGGAATATGGGGCGTTTGAGCTGGGACGGGGGGAGTAACAATATGAAAATTATAAGGTCGAAGTGTTTAATTATTGATTCGCTTGTCTAGTAATAATAGAATCCCAAAATAAATATAAACGAGAGGAAGAAAAATGATATAAAGATAAGATGACTGTATACACGCAATAGAATTAAAGACAACGATAGACTAATCTGATACGAGTACTAGTTTGCTAATACTCGTTTTGTCATATTCATTATTACATACGAGTATGCCATACATCCTACTTTAAGAGTATTTCGCACGAAACACTATATTGAGTACACCAAAAGTTATGATCGAGTCTCCCATCAACTTCGCAACTTATTCAAAGGAGTACTAGTAGTACTTTAAGCCTCATAACTCAACTCTTAATCGTTTTTAGGTGTCTTATAAATCGGACTTTATCTTAGTTTACATCTTTTTGTCACCACATGAATCGTAACGCCTTTTTGATACGTTAACATTATGGTGGATCAATTTGGGATAATGTGGTATATCGTTAGATTGTGATTTTTGTCGTACGGCTGATTACATTTGCCACCTTTCCAAATTTCAATCAAACAACTATCATTAGATTATGATTTTGTCGTATTCACTGCAAGATTTTCCTGGGCTTTAACTTTCTAGCTTATCAAAAAGTAGACTTACTCCGTATAGTTCAAGAGCCCATTCTACATCTTTTTGTTGCTTTACGAATTATCATTAGTCATTACCGTTTTTATCTGACAACACTGTCATGATTCATGATGCATGCACATTTATTTCAATTTACTGCAATACTGGATTGATAAATACTTATTTTGCCGTATTCATTGTTAGTTTGTTACATAATACCTCTTCAAATTTGAAGTCAACATCTTTCTCGTGATGATTTATCAGAAAATATATTTAGGCGGGTTTCCTTAACTTAATTCTAACGTATAATTCCAGAGTTTCATTCCTTACCTCCTCATCATTAACTACTTAAGTTTGAAAGACCGAATTCAATCCCACCTTACACCTAATCATTAAACCCTATTTTTTTTCCGACCAACATTATGACAAATGTATATCCATTTCAATTTAAATCTCCATTATCATTATTGTGTAGTGCTAAAATCTACATCTATTTGTCGAATTTTGATTGATCAAAACTTAATTTATCCGACAACAATATAAATGAGGCACGAAAATTCTTTCCAATTCCGCTAAACAAAAGTTCCATGAAAAATTGAAAATTCCATTCACCAATGATTAAATTTAGGAGTAAAGTCAATCCCTACCACACCCAAGAATCCCCCCAACAACAACAACGCTTTACACAGACATCCATCATCATCGTCGTGTAGGCGCATCTCATTCTCCTTCTCTATCTTCCCCCTTACGCCAACAAAAAAATCTAGTGGACTCAGTAATTCAGTATTGACTCAGTGACCTAATTTTATTTATTCCCCTCAAAAATCCCCAAAACCACCTTAAACCCTAATTTCACTATTTTTCTCTCTCCTCTTTCTCCTCAATCTATGTAGATTCATCAGCCTAGTAGAAGCTTATCGCACAATCCTCCGTCAATGGCGATGGTGACGAATCCTCCGCCGCTTCGTTTCAGTCCTTCTACCAGTGCTGCTGCTGGTCACGCCAACCTCGACGCGCTGAATCGTGTTCTTTTTGATCTCTGCACCCGAGGCCAACCTAGGGTTTGTCTTTCGATTGCATTTCACTCTGATTTTGATTTTCCCTAATTTTATTGTGTTTTTTCGGTGTTGTTATAATTCGAGCTAGAATTTGGATGTTTTTCTGGAAGTTTTTATATTGTAGTAGTAATTTGCCCTGTGTATGATTTTCGGTTGATAAAAAGTAGGAAAAACTCGGTTCGGTGTCGATTTTTCGGTATACATTTCCGATCGCTTGCGTTGTGTGTTTGTTTAGGAGGGTGCTATACCTGTTTTGAGAAGGCACATCGAAGAAGCGGCACATGATCTAAATGGCGAAGCGTTTTCGCGGTTTATGGACTTACTGTATGATAGGATATCGAGTCTTTTAGAAAGTGGTGATGTTGCTGAGAATTTGGGAGCTTTGAGAGCTATTAATGAACTTATAGATGTTCCTCTTGGAGAGAGTGCCTCGAGAGTATCGAGATTCTCTAATTACATTCGGACTGTGTTTGAGTTGAAGCGTGAACGAGAAATTTTGATTCTTGCGAGTAGAGTGCTTGGTCATCTTGCTCGTTGTGGTGGGGCTATGACTGCTGATGAAGTGGAACACCAGGTAAAGCTTGTTTTATTGGAAAGTTTACATCTTGCAACAACTTGGTATTTATCTATTTGTTGATGTTTGAACAGATAAGAAACGCTTTGGATTGGTTGCGTGGAGAGCGAGCTGAGCATCGTCGTCTGGCTTCTGTTTTAATTCTAAAAGTAAGCTGTTCTTATTCTAGCAGGCTGACATATGTCACATTTGCTACTTTCTCTGGATGATTTACTATTTTAATTTTGGGAGAAGTGTGACAGAGAGGGAGTTCTATTCTATTTTCATAAAATGAGTTACAAAATATTTATAACTAGAATGAGATGGATTATTAATCCTGAAGGGAGTTCGATAATATTTCTGCCCCCTTGGTGTTGCTCTTATAACCCTCATGATTACTTACGAAAACAAAAAGGAAGTTTAGTTACATATCCAAGGCTGTATTTCAGAGATCCTTCTTATGAAATGGTTTAATTTTTTCATTTTGGGAATAAGGCTTGGATGTTGTTGTTGTATTTAGTATTTAGAAAGATGGCAAAGTCAAAAATTTTCTTGATTGCCATTTGTGTTCCTCTTCCCCCCCCCTCTTTTTTACATCATATCTGCTCATTAGTTGTTGAGAACATGTGTATTGCATTAAATAGGAGAGAGTCTGGACTATGCAGTAGTGATAGCTTCAGAAGAGAACTTTTGTGGGATGGAATACCTTTCTTGAAATAAGGAACAGAGCTGTTTAGTGTAGGGTTTGATTACCCTGGTGCCATCAAAAGGAGGAGAAGAAAATAGGAAATTGTAATAAGAGGTAGAGATCTTTGAGTGTAAAATGAAAAGGCAGAGGAGGTTGGTTTAATGAGAAAGAAGGTTATATTTTTGTATGAAGCATACGTATATAGGTAAGATAATGCAGGACAAGGGCATGTCATCCATGTATTAAACTAGGTGCTAGAGTTCCAATGGAGGAAGGAACCCCCTCAAATTTAGGCGCTAGAATTTAGTGAGCCATTTTGATTTACTATATCATGCTCCAAGGCCAAATAATCTTAGGTAGCATTTGGAAACAAGAATTTTAAAATTTGTAATAATTTCAATTCCACCATTTGAGAATGTGGATTTCAAATATAAATTCAATTATTGGGGAAGGGTGAAATTTCAAAATGACACCTCTTGAGATGTCATCTGTTTTTGGCCTAATTGGATTTGATACAAATTCCAAAGGATTTGACATAAATCCAAATTCTCGAGTTCCCAAACATGGGATTTGAGTGATGCCCAATTGCCCCTTTACAAAGGGGCATAAGCGCATATTAGCTACAACAGATGTTAGATTGCTACATCCCATTTAGAAGAACTTTGTGATTGTGAAGTAGTCAGGCTGTCAGGCCGTCAGGCCAACTGGAGAACTTAAGTTTGTCAAACTCTTGAGTTTTCACATTATTGTGCCCCCATTAGCTTCCTTATTAATGAAATGTTGTTTACACAATTTAAATACTGTGCTAATCTTTTAATAAAATTGTCCAGGAAATGGCAGAGAACGCTTCTACTGTTTTCAATGTTCATGTGCCTGAATTCGTGGATGCCATTTGGGTTGCTCTAAGAGATCCATCGTTAGATGTTCGAGAGCGTGCTGTGGAAGCACTACGTGCTTGTCTTCGCGTTATTGAAAAACGTGAGACTCGGTGGCGTGTCCAATGGTAACCAACTTACCATATGCTTTAAGCAATACCAGTAAAAGAGTAGGGATTCTTTATTTGGACAAGTATAAAATGGTCAACTTTTGGGTTATTGGGCTCTGCTTGAAAGATTCTGCATGAAAATAAGAGTTCAAAGTTGTAAAAGTTTTCTGAACTTGATTATAAGCTTTTCATTGCTTTATTTATGGAATCAGGAATGTTTATGTGTGTGATTTGTGTGGTTAGAATCTATGCTAATAAAGGAGTTTTGACAATTTATGATTGGAAGGAATGAGTTTATACCTTGTTCATTTTGTGCTTGTAATGATGTCTGAACTTGAATGGTCAAGTATAAAATGGTCAACTTTTGGGTTATTGGGCTCTGCTTGAAAGATTCTGCATGAAAATAAGAGTTCAAAGTTGTAAAAGTTTTCTGAACTTGATTATAAGCTTTTCATTGCTTTATTTATGGAATCAGGAATGTTTATGTGTGTGATTTGTGTGGTTAGAATCTATGCTAATAAAGGAGTTTTGACAATTTATGATCGGAAGGAATGAGTTTATACCTTGTTCATTTTGTGCTTGTAATGATGTCTGAACTTGAATTTATTTACCACACTGTCGATTCCAGAACAACAAGATTATTGAAAAGTTTCTTGTTCATTAAAAGTGTTATTTCTATGGATATTAGGAAGTACGAAGGTATATGCTCTACAAAAGAGTTTTTATTGTGGCTCATCAGTCTCGTTGTCGCAAGCGTTATCGTTGTTCTGATGTCAGCTATGTATTGCATTAGAATGAGAAGGAATTTACAGTAAGGCAACTTTGATGAGAGTGTATCCTTTATGTTGGGCTTGAATGTGGTAGGCAGACATGTATAGGCCATTTTTAGATGTGCTATATACGGAGTAGCATTTATTTTTGTGTGAAGAAGCTAGTTTTCAGTGCGCTTTTTTTGTTGGTTGATTTATGATGTGGGTCAACCAGTTGAAATATCTAATGGTCCTTTTCGTCTCCTATCTTGTGGTGCACTGTTCAGGCTCTTGAGAGCATGACTGTGTATGAATTGTCTCTAGCTTTCCTTACCCTCTTTGGTTTCCCTTTTACCCCAATACGAATATGAATCCTCGTTATTAGAAAATTGGGACTTATTCATTTAATTGTCCATTCATCACGGTTCAAAACTTAACTGTCATGGGATGCACCTATGTTAAATATTTTAACATGGAAAGATGTTTGAGAATCTATTTTTTGAATTAGGTACATATGATTTTTTAGTGTTACAATTTTATAGTCATGTTTGTATATTTTATTAAATTATTTGCTGCATGATGTAGGTACTACCGCATGTTTGAGGCTACTCAAGAGGGACTAGGGAGAAATGCTCCTGTTCACAGCATACATGGTTCTCTGCTTGCAGTTGGGGAGCTTTTGAGGTTGGTGGATGAGTCTTTTGGCCATAGCTAATGGGCATTGTTTTCAGCTTCTAGCTTATAATTCTCTCATGTTATAATTGTGCAGGAACACGGGTGAGTTTATGATGTCTAGGTACAGAGAAGTTGCCGATATTGTTCTCAGATATTTGGAGCACCGTGATAGACTTGTTCGCCTTAGCATAACTTCCTTACTACCTCGCATTGCCCACTTCCTACGTGATCGTTTTGTCACCAATTACCTGACGGTTAGTGAAACTATGCATCCAGTGTGCATCTTGTTCTAATTAAATTCTCTGGAGGCATTTTGAATTTTTGATATCTTTATTTTTAAATTTTGGACTTTTTATCTTTAGTGATTGGTCTTAGTTTTGGAGTTGCATTGTCTTGTTGTACAGATATGCATGGATCATATTCTTGCTGTTCTGAAGATACCAGCTGAACGAGCTAGTGGTTTTACTGCCCTTGGAGAGATGGCTGGTGCCTTGGATGGGGAACTAATACACTATTTGCCGACAATAATGTCTCATCTGCGTGATGCTGTGTGTAGTCTTTTACTTTTCCTTTATTCTTTTTTTTTTTTTTTAATATTTGGGATACAATTCTGTTTATTTTCCTTTCCGCTTTTCTGTTTTTTTGGTTATTGCATTTGCATAGTTTCAGAACAACAAAAACAAGAACAAAGCCTAAGTCTGGAAATTATTTGGGGTCTGTTACCAAAGTTAACCTACTTGTATTTTGATGTGTTTCTTAATTCAGATTGCCCCTCGTAGAGGCAGACCTTCTGTGGAAGCTTTAGCTTGTGTTGGAAGCATTGCAAAAGCAATGGGGCTGGATATGGAGCCTCATGTTCGTGGCCTCTTAGATGCAATGTTTTCTGCTGGGCTCTCATCTCAACTTGTTGAAGCACTTGATCAAATTTCCATTAGGTATGCTTATGGCTTAGTATACATACTTGTTCTTTGTCCTACGTTGGACTGTTGGAGTTGTAGCGGGCATTTGATTGTTGATGATTATGTTTTCTGTTGTTTACACCAGCATTCCATCTCTGCTTCCAACTATCCAAGACCGATTGCTAGAAAGCATTTCGATTGCTCTGTCAAGGTCTCATCAGCCTCTGGCTAGATCAACCTCAACAGGCCGGACAAATGTTGTTACTGCACCATTACTGGTTTCAGATGTGACTGGCCCTGCTGTCGTGCAGCTTGCGTTGCAGACTCTGGCAAGGTTTAACTTCAAGGTTTGTTCTTGCCATGTTGTCAGCATCTCTGCTGCCATCAATTTGTTTATTTGCCATATTATTACTTTTATGGCATACACAAGGCGGTTACCGGATGACTATTCATGTTAGCCGACCCCAATAATTTTGGGAATAAGGGTTGGTTGTTGTTGTTGTTGTATTATTACTTTCAGTATAAATACTGTTTTCATAGCATTTAATATGTTAGTATTTTAGGGTCATGAACTCCTGGAGTTTGCAAGGGAATCAGTTATATCCTACCTGGAAGATGAGGATGCAGTCACACGAAAAGATGCGGCTTTATGCTGTTGCAGATTGGTAGCAAACTCTTTTACGGGCACATCTTCTCAGCTCAGTTCTGCAAGATCGAATCGTACTGGAGGAAGGCGACGCCGGCTGATTGAAGAGGTTATATCTGTTTATTAATTATATTAAATTATTTGTACTGGATTTTTAATATGTTAAATCAGCAAGTGACTTGGCATTTTTCATCCGGTTTTCTCAGTGATTTCATTTAGTTTCTGTGGGAAGATCAGAACTTTATTGATTGTTAACAAAAAAGTTCAGAGGGATTTCTTTAGCCCTTGTTTACATGTCAATCAAATAGGGGATTCCTTTTGTCTCTTGGCTGAATAAGATAACTGGATATCCTTCTAAAATTTGTCCTCTATCATAACTCACGATGTGTGAGCATTGAACACATTGGTCAAGATGCCATTTTTCAGTTAGGGTCAGGTTACTGGCAAGTCTTTTTCCTAACTTGAGCCAGTTGATCTTGAGGGATATGGTAGTCAATTTTGTGGGGAATAATTCATAGCCTTAGCGGATTGTTATTTTCAACAGCTTATATGCTCTTCACCGCTTGAACGACGAATTTTATATTGTATTTAGGCAGCTGCAGCTCTATTGATATATGTGGGATTCAGGTTGTTGAACAAATTTTTCTTTTTCTTTTTTGGTAAATAACTTAGGTTACCATTATATTCAAAAAGACACCAAGGAGGCGACTCCCATATAAAAAAGGACGCCAAAGTGGGTGACACCCATAAACAATAGAGAGCTAATTAAGCTCTTAGACTATCTTGAGGTTTGAGAACTTTTATACACAAAAATAAAGGAAAATCACGTGTCAGTGGGAATGTACTTTACAACAACATTAAAATGTGAATTTTGAAGTCTTGGTGTGTCCGTGCAATATCATAAAAAATGCAAAGATAATTACTTAAGCAACCTAGCAAATTTCACTTTTCAAAGTCGATATGAATTGAGGAAAATCTCCTTTCATCCATGCTTATTTTTGTCAAAGGACATCTGAGTTGTGATGACAGTATTTGTTATATAACTAATGCTATTTTTTTTTTTATTTTTTTTTTTTTTTATTTTTTGCCTTTTGCTAGATTGTGGGGAAGCTGCTAATTGCTGCTGTAGCTGATGCTGATGTTAGTGTGCGGCTTTCAATATTTCAATGCTTGTATGAAGATCGAGGTTTTGATGACTTTTTGGCTCAAGCTGATAGTCTTAGTGCCATCTTTGCTGCTCTAAATGATGAGGTATCATACATCTATCTTCAGTATTTTGGAGTGTGGAATGATCCTGAAAGAGTCTCTCATTTTAATCAACAAGATTTGGATGAGACTGTCTTACAATTGATTGTGGTAAAACCATGTTACTGTT
The DNA here is from genome assembly GCA_963680865.1 of Spergularia marina. Taxonomy (NCBI): domain Eukaryota; kingdom Viridiplantae; phylum Streptophyta; class Magnoliopsida; order Caryophyllales; family Caryophyllaceae; genus Spergularia; species Spergularia marina. The sequence goes on along the minus strand of OY804547.1, from coordinate 20,884,219 downwards.
TGGTGTTTTCATGAGAACTTTGGAATTCTTGGATGAGTTCACAAAACTAGCAACGCTTTGATAAAAACCTCACATCAAAACCCATTTTGGCTGACCACTACCAATGGTATGAAAGTCTTCTCCCAGATCGTATTGCTTGTTGTCAAATCGTTTATTAGCACTGTGAAAAGCAACCAATCCATGCAGGCTTGGGACATTTAAGGACAACAAGAGTCATTAAGGGATATCGGAAGTTGTTTACAGTTTCACACTAATTGGACTCCTGTTTTTTATTTCGTATGTTCTGTTTTCTACTATACTTAAACTGTCTCCTTCAAAATCCGTGGGTTTCTCTCCTTGTAAATGCACCACCAAATAGCCGATGGTGCCATTTCCACATCTCTGCACTCCAAGACATTTCCAACCTTCTTGTCCAATATACTAAACATCTCCCAGTCTTAAAGGTTGGACTAAACTCATCCCAATATGCTATAAAGTCAACACCAAAGGTTATAAAAGAAGGAATCATCGCATTTTTGATGATATTATGTTGACACACCAAGATTTCAAATTTAGGTTCTTGAGGACGTTGTATAGTTGGAGTCAAGTGTTACTTTCACACCGACACTTGACTTCCATTCTTTTTGTGGATAAAATTTCTCATGATAGTCCTAGAGCGTGATTAGCTCTCTTTTGCTTACGAGCATCACCCCTTTAGGTGTCTTTTTGTATATGGGAGTCACCCCCTTGGTGTCCTTTTGATTATATTGATAACCCAATTTACTTATCAAAAAATAAAGGGGGCATAAACGCAGACCATAATCAATTGTTTCTTCCTCTTGCCAACAGATCTGATCCCCTGTGTGATGACATGCTAAAAAGAAAAGTTGTCTTATTTGTTTTCAGGATTTTCAAGTTCGTGAATATGCAATCTCAGTTGCTGGGCGGTTGTCTGAGAAAAATCCTGCATATGTTCTTCCAGCTCTTCGTCGTTTTCTTATTCAGTTGTTAACTTATTTAGAGCAAAGGTGAGCTGTAAAGGTTTACTTGGGTTAGTTAGAATAAGAAATTGCTCCCTGCATACTTTAAAAATAAGCTGGTCAGCTGGTGCCAATTGTGAGTAAATGGATGAATGACTTTATAATATATCAAGTGTCTCCATTGAGATGTTTTTCAACCTAAGATGATGTATTTGTCTTGTCTTGTCAGACCAATGTTGTCTCTGGTGTGCAATCTGCCAGCTATATGGCGTGTCAAAGTAACATAGCTTGCAATATTATAACTATCAAAATAATTTTGTCACACAATGTACTGTTGTGAATTAAGGAATAAAATGGTATAAGGGAGGAAATATTATAATTTGTTACGCTGAAACTATACAGGAGCACATCTTAGAGAATCAAGGATGCAGGGTTGTTTGATTGAGACAATTCAACTAAAAGTCTCCTTTATTAGAATTATAGTTATGAATTCCCTGTTTCTTTGTGCAGTTTGGACAGCAAATGTAGAGAAGAAAGCGCAAAATCGTTGGGCTGCTTGATACGTAGCTGTGAACGTTTGATACATCCATATATTGCTCCCATACACAAGGTCGTATGTGTGTTCATCTCATGTTCTGTATGTGGTCCAGGGATCTTCTTATAATCTAATCTTTCCCTCTGATATACAGGCTCTAGTGGCAAAACTTCGTGAAGGATCAGCTCTGAGTGCTAATAGTGGAATTATTGCTGGTGTTTTAGTTACTGTTGGAGATTTGGCTAGAGTGGTTAGCAACTTTATGCTTTTATATTTCTTATTTGCTATGAGGTTTGCTGGTTTAGTTGGTTGTTGCATATAGGTCTTATGTGTATATGCATATTTGCTTTGTTTAGATTGCATCTTCTGAAGTGGTCATTAACAAGTTCCGTTGTTATGACATTATTTTATACTCCAGTAATTTTCACTGTGACTAGCTATATATGTTGGTGAAACGATTGCATCATATGAAAGAAAAGGAAATGGAAAAATGGAATTTGCTATTGAAAACTCAAATAAGCTAAACAGTTCAAATGAAGAGAACTGAAGGAAAAATAAAAGGAAGGAAGAGTAATGGTACAACTTATTGTAGATAACATAATGTTGTCATTGATTTATAAACATTTAGTTTGCGCCTCAAGATTTTGGTTGTTGTGGGGAGTGTATTGGATCCTTGTTTTCTACTGTAAAAGCTTCAATCACAGTTTAAGTGCATGCCATTTTTTCGCTCCATCCCTTTCTTTTTGCATATGTGTACCTCCTTTGTAATACCACCCTGGGTTTTGTTGCGACGATGGTGGGCTGGGTTTATAAATCGTTGGTCTCTCAAATATATGTTGGAGGGTTGGAATCAACTTTTTGAAGACTTCTTAGAAAGACAGAATCGACATAGATTGAAGATTTATGGAGTCTGTAGGGAATACTTATGAAAAGGAAAGTCATGTCCAGTTTCTTTTTTAGAAGTTGATATGAATGGGCTGGATCATAACTGAACTGTGATGGTGATAGTTAAGTGGTGCATTACATAGCTTAGTTTACTACATTTTGCGAGGCACTGATTGTTGTTCGTTACGCTAAGTCTGAGTAGTTTAAGAACTTGTCAAAAAAAAAAAAAATTGAGTAGTTTAAGATGGCTAGGCAGGGTCCTTGTACACCAGACGTTTTCTTTTTGTATTTTGACAAGTGTTCTTGTACGCCATTGATGTCTCATTTTCAAGTGGTTGTTTATGTAGGGAGGCTTTGCAATGAGACAATATATTCCCGAGCTCATGCCCTTGATTGTAGATGCTTTGCTGGATGGCGCAGCTGTCATAAAACGAGAAGTAGCTGTTACAACCCTTGGGCAAGTTGTACAGAGCACAGGGTTTGTACTTCTTGCAGCTTCACTTTGTAACTTTATCATGTTTTCCTGCATTATTGGGTGCCTGTTGAAATAGACTTGGACTTTAATCTGACATCTGTTTCATTGCAAGGCAACCCAATTCAGAAAGCATATTTAGATCCAAACTCTAGTGGCATACTGTTTTACAAGGAGAGCGCTATTCATTTGGTGTCTTTTTGTGCACGAGTACTTTTTAGGCGTCCTCCTTATTGATGCTCTTTTTCTGGGAAAAAAGTTATGTGAGGAACGGGTCCCCGGTTTTCACTTTGTGTGCTGATTGCGGTTAAAGTAGAAAGTAGGCGTGTTAGGTCTAGGGGATTATGCTGATAGAGGGAAGGCACCAGCGAAGGGGAATTGTCAGGAACAGAATAGTCGGCAGGATCCTCCTTAAACCCAGATTCCATGAAGGAGCATTTTCTTCTTAATAAAACTCCGAAGTGGGTCACTGTGAGAAATAAGGATGAGACAAGAGAATCTGATAAAATAATATATATTGCATCCCTTCCCAAGTCTCTTCCAGAAAGCAATTTTTATTGTCCAAAGTGGTACCTAATGAGGCCTGCAAGGGAGGTCCATACTCTTCGTTGAATATCACAGCTTTTGGTCACTCTATCATTTGAGGTATTGGTTTAAGGGTCACCATACCCACGTTCTCATCAATGAAATAACCGTTATGTCTCCATGAGCAAAGGCTGCTGATACTTGAAAGCTTAACCAAGCAGCTCTCCTTTTGTATATGGGTGTCAGTGTCATCCCTTGGTGTCTTTATACTCTTGGAGGTCAGCCCCTTGATGTTCTTTACTCAGTATTCTCTATTACCCGTAAAAAAAAAAAAAAAAATTCAACAACAGCTTCTGTCTCCTTGTGTCCTTTGCCACCCCTCCCTCCCCAAACAAAGAAGTGTCTACGAATTAGGAGTTTACATGAGAGAAAGAGATGGAGACATTGATGGTTGAAAGAGAAGGCTATATAATTTAGGGGTTTTCTACTGTGTGCCCATAGGGCACATGTTAGAACTCCAATTCTTGCCTAATTCATGTGAAATTCTCATTTGAGAAAACAAAAAATGAGATCTCATTTACTAAATGGGAAAATTTTCAACTAAATAAAGTAAGTAATGGAGTTTTAACATGTGCCATATGGGCACACAATAGAATATTCGTATAATATATTATGGGCCTGTCTTTTAAATATCATTGGGCACCTCTCAAGAAGCTATGTAGGATTTGGGAGAACTGATCAGAAAATTAAATGTAGGATTGGGAAGAAGTGATGCTAAGAGTTTGCTACTGCAGTTCATTTTTATGGCTACATATAGTCTTTGGTTGGACAGATATACCTGCGCCTTCTTTGCGTTCCTCATTCTTCTGAGTAAAGATAGGGACAAGTTGGTTACTTGGCCTCTTTATGAGGATGAGTTACTTACTTAGCCGATTGTAATCTTAGTGGGTGGTTGGGATAATCTGTCATTGTTAGAAAAATTTCTATTCCTCCCTTTGACGGTGTATTCTTAATATCAATATATTATTATGCTTCCAGACTATCACCAGTGAGTGACTGTACTCGTTGATTTGGAGTAGGTAGACTTGCACGAAACATTGAGCTATAATCATTTTGACTATGTAGACAAATAAGACAATATAGCTGCATTTTACCTATTTCAGATCTCATATGTCTCACTGACAGGTATGTCATAACTCCATACAATGATTTCCCTCAGTTGCTTGGGTTACTTCTGAAGTTACTCAATGGAGATTTGGCATGGTCAACCAGACGTGAAGTATTGAAGGTTTGTTCTTGTTATTTTATATTGTTCGTCTTTAGGTGTTGTTGCCTTTACCTTGCCGTTGCTGGGAGCCTTTGAGGCATTGGAGTAATGTGGTTTTTGTCTTAAGCCGTTGTTGACTGTGACCTTACTATCTCTTGTAGGTTCTTGGTATCATGGGTGCATTAGACCCTTATGTTCACAAGCGCAATCAACCTAGCTTGCCTGGCTCCCACGGGGAAGTTAACCATACAACTAGCGAAACTGGCCAGCATATACAGACCGTGGATGATCTTGCTATGGACCTCTGGCCGTCCTTTACAACATCATCTGAGGATTATTTTTCTACGGTATAATTGATAAAATTTACCCCTACTCTAGTGCACTACACTACAATGCTATTTATCATCCGCTGCGAAGTGTCTTTTTATTTGCTTTCTGGGCGAGGTTGTACTTTATTTCTTCTAGCATATGGTAACACATTGTTGTGGTGGTTTTTAGGTTGCAATAAACTCCCTCATGCGTGTTCTTAGGGATCCTTCTCTCTCTAGTTATCACCAGAATGTGGTTGGATCTCTTATGTTCATATTCAAGGTATTGAAGACTCCTCTTTATCACCTCTAAACTAGCGAATTAGGGTTTCATAAAAAAAAGGCCGGCTTATGTTTTAGTCTAAATTAATTATTGCAACATTTTTTCGTGTTCTCCATTTGTATGCATTACGCATACATTGATGCTTTGAGTATGACATGCCTAACGTTTCTTATTGGTTTTTGCATTCAGTCTATGGGGCTTGGCTGTGTGCCATACTTGCAGAAGGTTAGTTGGTCTCTTTTGTTGATTAGACCTAAATTATGCAGCTTATGGATGTTTCATGTGGCATTTCTTCCTCCAGTTTTCAATATTGTATGGTGCTGTTATATTTTGCTTCAGTATCATCTGAGTATCTAATTTTATCTTGGGATCTTACTGATGCGAGGAAGTGGATTGTTGCTACATCTCTTGTCAAGGGTCTCATGGAAAAATCCTCTATACAACGTCTAACACCTATCCTTTAGCTTAGACAATAGAAAGTTTCGAGGTCGAGTTAATGCTAAGTGTTATGTAGATTTGTCTATCCTTGCTCTTTGTTCCCATTCATTCGAAAATAGAACGTCATTTATGTGCTCTATGTGGAGTTGATATACTCGGTAAATAAAAGTTTGTTGTCATAAATGCTCTACCAAGTAGCGTCTTGATTGCTTTGTTTCTGATTGATTGTGGTGTATAAATCTGGGCTTCTCTTATGCATTCTAATATTTATTAGATACAAATTATATTTGACTTTTTTTGCTTTAATGATTCCAAATTCATCTGTAGGTTTTACCAGACCTCTTTCAAATTGTCCGTTCATGTGATGATATCTTGAAGGAGTTTATTACTTGGAAACTCGGGACTTTGGTTTCAATTGTTCGTCAGGTGGTGTAACTTTTCCATTCTCTTCTCAATGTGTTACTCTTCGGTTCTGTAGTTGCCTCATGTAATGGTATCAATTTTGCAGCATATCCGTAAATATCTTTCCGAACTCCTCTCACTTATTTCTGAGCTATGGACTTCATTTAGTTTGCCACCTGTTAATCGTTCTGTACGTGGTTTACCAGTAAGTCACTTATTCTCTTACCTCAGTTATCTTGGTATTCGCTTGATCCTTACTTATTAATTGAGAGTTTTGTTTGTGTATATCTATTGGAAACTGTATACACAGGTTTTGCATTTGGTGGAACAACTCTGTGTGGCTCTAAATGATGAATTTAGGACCTATCTACCTATCATTCTCCCGTGTTGCATACAAGTGCTCAGTGATGCAGAACGCTGCAACGATTACACTTATGTTCCTGATATTCTCCACACCCTTGAAGTTTTTGGAGGTCAGAGGCACTATTTTCTTTTAGTTTGTGTTCTTGCATCCATTCTGGCTTTCCACATTTAGAGTGACTCAGTGAGATGATAATATCAACACAGGGACGTTGGATGAACATATGCATCTACTGCTTCCAGCACTCATTCGTCTATTCAAAGTGGATGCTTCCGTAGAGATAAGACGAGCAGCTATCAAGACTCTTACAAGATTGATTCCTCGGGTGCAGGTGGTTAATTAAACATTTACGTACTAACAATTGTCTCAGTTTCATAGTGGTCTATTATACTTGTATGTAACTTTTTATTCCTTTTATGTTGTTCAGGTCACTGGTCATATATCCTCCCTTGTCCATCATTTGAAGCTTGTTTTGGATGGGTTAGTGTTTTATTGTTTCCTTGTTTGGACTCTTATGGATTATGTATGCAGCACAAATAAAGGGAATGCATGGATGGGGAGGAAATAAGGAAGACACTTTGCTGTTTAAATGATCTATATCTAGTTGTTTTGAGTTGTGATCCCCAAATCTGTTTCTTAAATCTAATAGCTGCAGCTTCTTAAGATTGTAATCATCTGACATGTAGAGCAGATACTGTTGTTGTCTTTGCGTGGTTCTGCCTATCTCTCATTTCTTCCCACACCAGTTCTAGACCACTCTTTTTTGAGCCCTCTACTTACTAGCAGACACCTCTAAGACGGCTATCTTTTTCAACTTTATGTATGTAGTAATTGTTCTCTTTACATCTTGGCATGAGTTGAATACTTGAGTCATTTCAGAAGGTTGATTCATATGATCTTGTCATCTTTTGTTGGAGATTGCTGCACATCTGAAAATGTAGTGACCCATAAGATTTGTCATCCTTAAAGTATTTTTTGTTGCTATTGGTGAGAAAGGATTCCCTGAACCATATTTCATTTTTGTGGAATCCAAGGAAGGGCTCCAGTAATGACAAAAGAGGGTTATGTTTTGATTCATGAACAGTCAGATATGTTATTAATATATTTAAGTTTCTGTAATAAATTGACACCAAGGTGCTCATCCCCATCGATATTTTGAGGCTAGAATTGAAAGTTTGATCCCTTTGTTCTGTGATTTTATTGCCAAGATCATAAAAAAGATCATTGCTTATGTGTTCGAACTTCGAAGCACTTGAGTATTTGGTATCATAATCTTCACGTGCACGTGGGTTACCTTGTGAAGTGATGTGGACGTTTTGACCCACATTGACGTGCATTGTATATTTCGTTTCTTGATTTTAAGGAGAAAATTTGTTTATAGTGCACCCGCGGAACCCATCAGAAGTTGTACAAAATGGGGTGTCATTTGTTGCTTCTCTTTTTCTTTTCGTGGGTTGTTGGGAGGAAGATGCATATGATGAGACAGGGCTATTATTTGGGTGGATTAGAGTCTAATGGTCAGTCATTAGAAGGCTTAACTTTGTCATTGAGTTCTTTAATATATGAATGCTAGATGGACAAACTACTCCAAGCTGTCAAGGGTGACTATTTGACCCGTCCCCACATCCCCTGTTCTGCGTACCATTTTTTCTGAATAATTATGTTGTATATTCTCAGGAGAAATGATGAACTACGGAAGGATTCTGTTGACGCACTATGTTGTCTTGCACATGCCCTTGGTGAGGATTTTGCTATCTTCATCCCATCCATATACAAGCTTTTGCTGAAGCATCGTTTGCGGGTAATCTGTCGCTTAGATTAAATGTTTAAACTTATATGTCCCTGATATTCTGCTGCTGATACGTACCACATTTCCAGCACCGGGAGTTCGAAGAAATAGAAGGACGTTTCCGACGACGTGAGCCATTAATATCTGGAAGTACAGCTGCTCAAAGATTAAGTCGCCGTCTTCCAGTGGAAGTTATTGTTGATCCTCTGAATGATGTTGAGTATGACCCTTACAGTGACGGAGGCGACTTGCACCGTGATGCTAGGAGCCATCAGGTACCTTCTTCACTTGTTGAGATTTGTGTGATCTTTAAATAACTAGTATAAGGCGTTGTGTTATCTTGGGACGTTTTCCTTGAAATGTTCCCTAAAATTATGCTCGTTATCTTGCATAGGACTGTGTTCCTTTAATTAGACATCAATAGCAATAAAAAACCTTATCCTAAGTAATTTGGGTCAGCTAACATGATCATCTTAAGGAACGGTTCCTAGCTGAGATAGAGAGTGGGAGACGAGAAAAATTATAGGGTATGGCACTTGTGGTGATGTGTTCTTCTTTAAGGTACCGTGTCACTGAATCGGTTTCCAACCAGGAATAATGTTGACTTCGTTAGGTTCATGCTTTTTGCTGGACTATGGTGTTTCCAAATATTCCAATGACTAGGATTTTTTCAAAGACCGGGTATGGTGCTTATTCCCCATGCTTGTGTCAATGTTGATGCTTCATTTCATATGTTGGAAGAGGTGTGAGTTTGGATCACAGCGTTGTCTTCATTGTGAGTTTGCTCATGCTATGTGGCGGTATTCAGTTGAGTTTTGAGATGACTCGGATGAGCAATAGGCATGTCTTAATTCTGTGGGTTCTGGTATAAGTGGGAAAATAGAAGTTGGTTTGGAGACGTGGGATTATAGCTGTCTTTTGCTTATTCTTGTGTTATATGTTGTTCAGCCTTTGGGAATGCGGATATTAGAAATTTAGAATGTGCAGCCTTTAGGAATATTCAGTTGCAGAGCCTTTTGTGTTGTGTCTCACTGGCCAGCTGTTTGTAGTTTGAGCGTAGTCAGTTAGTAAGCAGTTCCAGGCCTTAAATTGTAAATTAGAGGTTTTTGGTAGAACTAAATTTACTATTAGCTTTCGATGGCGTAAACCTGGTATTGCTCTTTGTCTAGATGTCTTTTTATCTGCTCGACTAATCACCAGATATGGTGCATTCATTCCTCCATTCTGGTGTTGCTTATTTTTTGTGGATGAAGTGTTTTGGAGTTTGTCAAAAGCATTAGCTGTGTCTTGGATCTGTATTCCATGTTCTGAGCATTAATCTGGAGGTATTCGTGAAACTAAAGAAGGGAGTTGATAGGGAGCTGCTTGTTGGCTAGCTTGTAGACTTTTAGTGCATATCATTGGTGAGGAATCTAATTGTTTTTCAGGAAATATGCATTCTTTTGAGAAGGGTTGTGCTTGCTGCTCTAGTATTCCATTAACATTTACCCAACAGAATTGAAAATCTTTGTAATTATGTGTAACTGAGAATTACTTGTCCTCAGCTGATTCTTCATTGTTATGAACTTATGATAACTAACTATCAGACAAAAAATATACAGCTGGGTAACATATCTCAAGATGAACTAAAGGATGATTTGAAGCAATCATTTATGTATGTAGGTGAATGATGGGCGCTTACGTACTGCTGGGGAGGCATCTCAACGCAGTACCAGGGAAGATTGGGCAGAATGGATGCGGCATTTCAGCATTGAACTGCTCAGAGAATCTCCTTCGCCTGCTTTGCGAACTTGTGCTAGGCATGCACAGTTGCAGGTACTGCGTAGTTGGTATATTGATATAACTGTGACACTTTGTTTTGTGTTTTTAATCCCATAAATCTCCAGCCTTTTGTAGGAAGAGAGCTTTTTGCGGCTGGCTTCGTCAGTTGTTGGTCACAACTCAATGAGACGAGTCAAAGGCAGTTAGTTCGGAATCTGGAGACTGCATTTTCTTCACCAAATATACCTCCTGAAATTCTAGCAACTCTTTTGAATCTGGTACATCTTCTCATTACAACTTTCTTATCTTCTTGATGGAATTGAAGTGTTGAGATTGTATTCCTGTGTCCAAGTTTAGAGAGTCCGATGTGGGTACTGGGGGCAAAATGAAGAGTCCAAGCTATGCACAAGTTAGCTTCATATTTATAGCACTACCTAGTAAGATAATGTTTTTTGAAGGCAATAATAGTGCCTCATTTAGGCTGCATCGAAGCCTGATTCTAATATAGTGGCTTGAGAGTCAATGTTGTTGATTCTCTTGCGACTTTTTGACTAGCCAATGACTGGTTGCAAGGTCTTCCTGTCTATTTTAAAATTGCAAGGTTGGTTCTTTTCGACAGATGACTGTTTATCAGTTCTTGTTATCGCTAATAGCACTTTGGTAATAACATCTGCATTCATATTGTGGAGGAGCCATCTCTCTATTCGTGTTCTACATGCCAAATCTGTGCTCTTTGGTTCATAGATGGTATAAAATCTAGTCAGGATACCACTTTTTTGATTAATTGTTTTGCCACCTTATTCTTCTAGGCAGAGTTCATGGAACATGATGAGAGACCTCTTCCTATCGATATACGTCTTCTTGGTGCTCTTGCAGAAAAGGTACTATTTTTTTTAACCAATATGCACACAAATTTAATCATTGATAATCTTAGCTTTTTAGAGGTTATAGTCAGCCATCAAAGTAACTAATTCCATTGGTTTCCTCAGTGTAGAGCATTTGCGAAGGCTTTGCACTACAAGGAAATGGAGTTTGAAGGTGCACGCTCTAGGAATATGGACGCGAACCCTGTTGCGGTTGTTGAAGCGCTAATACATATTAACAATCAGTTGCATCAGCACGAGGTATCTTAGATCCTTAATTTCTGAATTTTCGATTTTTGAATCTACTCCTTTGAGAAATTTCGTGTTTAATGATAATGGCTTTGTCTCCAGGCTGCTGTAGGGATTTTGACCTATGCACAACAGCACTTAGATGCTCAATTAAGGGAGTCATGGTATGCGTGGACTTCTGCCTATGGTATTATTTGTGTTGCTAGTTGAGTGTCTTGTTTTTAGCCTTGATTTCACTTCATACAATTTCGATTGTAGGTACGAAAAATTACAGCGATGGGATGATGCCTTGAAGGCATACACAATTAAAGCGACTCAAGCAACTCAAGCAACAAACCCTCATGCTTTACAGGAAGCTACATTAGGTAAGAAGCTTGAAGCAACCAATCTGATGATAATTACCTTGATTGCTGTTTAATTAGATTTGTGAAATTCTGTGACAATAGAGACTACTAGTGGTGAGGAAAATTGGGATAAGAATAGTTGTACTTCCTCCGATCATGTGGTTCTCTGGCGTGCTGTGGGGGGCCTCAAACCATGTTCTATATAAATCCTTATTGAGATGTTTTTACTTTGGTTTGGTTCGTTTAAACCACACATTGATCTATCTCTCTGCTGATGAGATCTTCTTATAAGAGGGAAACGAATTGACTCTTGCTTAGCTTTCGTTTTCTGTTTTTAGTGGACCAGTAGTTCAAGTATTAGAGTATAGCACTGCTGAATTATACAGTTATAATTATAATCTCTTGATTACTTATCAAAAGAAGGAAGTAATACTAAGAATACCTGCTCCCTGATTACTCTATCTTCCGTTTGAGGTTTTCTCCTCTCCTGGTGCTGATATTAATTGTTCATGGAATTAAATCTTCGTGTTCTAAAAAGGATTTAATTTTTGAAGGGCGTATGAGATGTCTTGCGGCCCTAGCTCGCTGGGAAGAGCTGAACAACTTATGCAGGGATTACTGGACTCCCGCTGAGCAGGCAGCTAGAATGGAAATGGCTCCAATGGTCTCCACTCTTCCTTACTATCTTTAAAATTGGAGTCACCTGTCTTGCATTCCTCCAAGCACATATAATATGCAGTCAAACGTGACTGTAAAAAATATAATTCATCGCTGGTCTAGCTTGATATATATACTCGAATCTGATGTATAATGGTTCTTTCAGGCGGCTAGTGCTGCATGGAACATGGGTGAGTGGGATCAAATGGCAGAATATGTCAAATGCCTCGATGATGGCGACGAAACTAAGTTCCGGGTTTTAGGTAATACTTCAGCCACTGGTGATGGGAGCAGTAATGGTACATTCTTTCGTGCTGTCCTTTTAGTGCGGCGTGGAAAGGTGCTGTTTCCTTCTTTTCTTCTTAACCTTTCGTGTTAGGTTATTGGGTCTGGTTAATACTTACAGGATTGAATTCTTTCTTTCAGTATGATGAAGCTCGAGAGTATGTTGAAAGAGCAAGAAAATGTTTGGCTACCGAGTTGGCAGCTTTGGTAATCTATTCTTTTTTCTTTTTTACTCATTTTTTTCACACTGTATATCAAAGTGTGCTCTCATGCTATCATGGATTGTCTTATTTACAAAATCATATTAAATGAGGCCCGAAATGAAGCCCTTGCCTGTGGCTGTGCATCAACTTTTGAGAACAGAATCGGATCTCTTAACATGAGTAGGGGGTTGTCATCGAAATACAATGGTTCCTCTTATATCTGGTAAACAACCAAATGGCCAATGGAGCCATATTTCAAACTTGTGAAGTCATTTGGGGAAGATAAAGTAGACAAAAAATAGAAAAATGTGGAACTTAAAGACTTCACAATCCAAGGGTAACCCCAATGCACTAACGAGGATGTGTTAATGGCACATGCATTGCTGAGAATCTGAGGGAGCGTTACTTATGAGATAGGATGAGGAAAACTGATGATGCATAAGGGAAAGGTGTCTTCTGATGTCTCATGTTTATTTAAGTCAGGTGAGGGGGAAGCTCATTAGGGGGATAGTAGTGAGTTGGTGACATTGGCGGGTGGTTGATGAACTGTTGGCATATGGTTGCATGTCGCTATTAGCTTTTTCGCACAAAGCAGATACTCCTATGTAATTTCTTGAGATGAGTGTATATGGGGGAAGATAAGTGAAGATGCTTTTGTGGTAATCCTTTAAACTGAAAGGGATGATAGGAAGGGTTTTTATTTTGTTTTTATCCTTTCTCCTTCCCTTTTTTAAAACTACAAATCAGGGATCCCAGTGAATTGGTTGAAAGTTCGTGTTTTTTTTTTTTTTTTCCCGTTAGTTTAATGCTTTTAAACAATGTCCTGTTGTTAAGGAAATGTCTTCCCCAAGTCCAATGCCTTTGGCCATCCGTATCATTTTTTCACCTGTGGTTAGCTAAAGTGTTCTGTTCCTACCACAGGATCGGAGAGATAGTTTAGGTTTACTGGTGTGATATATGATCATGATCCCTATAGGCTGCAACTTTTATCCAAACGAATTTGACATCCATCATTGTCTTTCAATTTTTACTATTAAACTTGTCAAATTCTTATGATCGTATTAACCTTTGCTCATGCACATAGGTTTTGGAGAGTTATGAGCGTGCCTACAGCAATATGGTTCGCGTGCAACAGTTGTCAGAACTAGAGGAGGTAAAACATTTAGACCTGTCCATCGTCGTCTTGCATTCGTGACTATTGAACTTGGGAGTGTTTTTCACGTATGAGTTTGAAATTTACATTGCAGGTTATTGATTACTGCACCTTACCCGTCGGGAACCAAGTTGCCGAAGGGCGTCGCACACTTATCCGAAATATGTGGAATCAACGCATACATGGAGTGAAGCGCAATATTGAGGTGGGGTTTCTGTCTTCCTTTCTTTCCTCTTCCCTTATAAAACCATATTGCAATGATGGATTCCAAGTGGGGAGATCAATTCGATGTTAGAGTGGTTCGACTCTAGAGAATGTCACTAAACGAGTCCTAGGAGACTGCGTGCTCCCAACTTTATGAGACTTAATGTCATGACTATCCTTATGCTATGTATGCTCATATAAGCATTATCTGTTGAAGGGTGCATGGCATTGTGCAGTGAAGCATCAATAATTTTTGTGGGATTGACCCTTGAGGCCTTGGCATTCCTTCTTTTTGTGGATAAAATTACTCTTGATAGATTAAAAACTTTATTATATCTCTTTTTGTACATGAGTGTCTGTCTCTTTGTAAGGGGTCACCCCTTGTGTCATCTTTTCAATAAATTGACATCCTCGTTTGATTGTCAACTACAGAAGTAGCTTAGAGAATTGCACTGGTTTGTTTCAGAATGTGATATAATTCAATTTCCAAGTTGATGGATTCTCTTCTCGTGTCGACGTCTACAGGTGTGGCAAGCTCTGTTAGCGGTGAGAGCACTTGTCCTGCCTCCCACAGAAGATATTGAAACATGGTTGAAGTTTGCTTCTCTCTGCCGGAAAAGTGGGCGGATTAGTCAAGCTAAATCTACTCTAATTAAACTTCTTCAGGTAATGATGCATATACTATCTACTTAGCACTTCCATGCCTATGAAAGTTTGATACCAAATAAGTATATTTTTCCGAGATTTATGTTGACATTTACCCTCAGCTGTAAATTTTTCATTTTTGTTTTGCATTTTGCAGTACGACCCTGAAACATCCCCGAGAAATGTACATTATCGAGGATCCCCGCAGGTTATGCTTGCTTACTTAAAATATACATGGTCACTTGGGGAAGATTACAAGAGAAGGGATGCATTCACCAGGTTGCAGGTATGATAGATTTTTTTTGTTATACAAAATGCTGAAAATCATATCCTGCTTATGTCGAAACCAACATATTACCTTTCTTTGAGTAGGAATTGGCCATGGAGCTCTCTAGTCCATCGAATATCTCAGCCGCCTCTCAGACTGTAGGACATGTTTCGACTCCTATTCCTCTGATTGCTCGTGTATATCTCAAGCTTGGCAATTGGCAACGTGAACTTACTCCTGTATTGGATGATGAACCCATTCAAGGTAACCTTTTTGTTCGTGATATTTCGATATCAGACATTAGTTAAGAACAGCCAACTGAATTGAGCATTGTAATTGTTCTTGTCCCCTTTTCATCAGACATACTTAGTGCACTGAGGAACGCTACGCAATGCGCACCTAAGTGGGCAAAAGCTTGGCACTCGTGGGCTCTGTTTAATACAGCAGTGATGTCTCATTATACCCTCAGAGGTTTCGCAAGTACTGCTGGACAATTTGTTGGTGCTGCAGTAACTGGGTACTTTCACTCGATAGCATGTGGTGCAAATTCAAAAGGAGTTGATGACAGTTTGCAGGTATCTTATTGTACCAATTGCTGAACCTTCTCTCTTAATTCAGTTTCTTTCATGTATTGACGAAATTTAATTTGAAACTATTTTCGGTGTTGGCTAATCTGTCTGTCTTTGACTCGTATGAGACTGAAAGCTGAAGCCATAAGTATGATTCCCCTCTATATTTCTTGTTCAAGTCCAGTTAATAGAAGTGAGCCTGTTTGGCTCAAACATGCACGTACCATAAAAGTAAGAGAGATGATGCTCCATAGACCTTTTAGTTCCCATTCTTTTTCAGGTTACATTAAGTAACTTCTCCTGCAACATATATAATTAAATTAAGAAGACACTGAGGGAGTGACACCCATGTAAACAAACAATCAAACAAACAAGAAGAAAGGAAT
Source organism: Spergularia marina (assembly GCA_963680865.1). NCBI lineage: Eukaryota > Viridiplantae > Streptophyta > Magnoliopsida > Caryophyllales > Caryophyllaceae > Spergularia > Spergularia marina. Next base: position 20,868,408 of record OY804547.1, on the reverse strand, counting down.
AAAAAGTAGCCATTCCCCCACGCTATCATGAATCAACTAATATGAGATAAGTGCTATGTTCTTAATTCTTACTCCAAAATCTTAATGAGTTATGAGCCAAGTGCTGCACATAAAGCTGCACTGTTCTGATTTTGTGGATGGGTCTGATAGTTGAAAGTATGAGGTGATTCTGGAGGATTAGCCCTAATCACGATTCTACAACGTAGTTGGGGGAGCCTGTAGTATGCTTTTAAACTTTCTGGAGGATTCCTTGTTCTTCACTATTGTATCTTTCTCTTGATCATTAATGCAATTTTTCTTATCTAAAGAGAGTTGAGTATGAGCTTTAACCCCTTTTGCACTTGGCCACAACTGTCTGGTGACTAATGGATGAAATTACTTTTTCTTAATTACAGATCTGTGTCTAAATGCCAGTGTCCTCTCTGTTTGAATTTCGGAATGAGTAGTACTTGTACTTCTATTGATGTTGCTTGTCTTATGGTTCAGGACATACTTCGTCTTCTCACTTTATGGTTCAATCATGGTGCAACTGCCGATGTTCAAATGGCTCTTGAAAGAGGATTTCAGCTTGTCAGTATAGACACATGGCTTGTTGTTTTACCTCAGATAATTGCTCGGATACACTCTAACAATCACGCTGTAAGAGAACTCATACAGTCACTTTTGGTGCGAATTGGACAAAGTCATCCTCAGGTTTGGCTTCAGTTGTCTCATGCTAATTCAGTGTTGGTTTTGTGATGTTTCCGAGTGGTTATACTTGAAACTTTTATGGTATATGACACCCAAGTTTCAATTTTGTACACAGGCACTAATGTATCCTCTTCTTGTGGCGTGCAAATCGATAAGCGATCTGCGCAGAGCTGCTGCTCAGAGAGTGGTTGACAGAGTGCGGCAACATAGTAGTGCGCTTGTGGATGAAGTAATTATTCACATTGTCTTTCTCTTTTTTGCATTCATTATTTTTGATAATTGGCTGCATCTTATTCTATCCTATGGGTACAGGCCCAACTTGTATCAAAGGAGCTAATCAGGGTAGCAATATTATGGCACGAAATGTGGCATGAAGCATTGGAAGAAGCAAGCCGTCTTTATTTTGGAGAGCATAATATTGAGGGGATGTTAAAGGTCCTTGAGCCATTACATGAGATGCTAGAGGAAGGAGTTATGAGGAGTGACACCACAATCAATGAAGTGACCTTCATTCAGGTAATCTTCTTTTTATTTGACATCAATATCTCTGATTCATGCACGAAGCTGTCCAAAAGAGCTATGACTGTATGACAATTATTTCTAGTAGTGGAAATCTTCAGTTTTCTGCACCTGGATGTGGTTTGGGCATCTGTGCGCAGTATATTTATAATACAGCATTTGTGTTAACTTGCAGACATACCGCCAAGACTTGCTTCAAGCGTACGAGTGCTGCATGAGATATAAGAGAACTGGGAATGAAGCAGAACTGACACAGGTAACTTAAGAAGAAGCCTTCTGTATTCTCTGATTAAAATTTTATGCTTGTCTTGCTTCACATTGAAATTTTGCTGATTATGTGATATCTTGATGATTAAGATGATTTTCTCTTTGTCTTTCTTGCCTGCAATCCTTTAGTTCTTGAGAGTGCAATAGAAGACACTTGCTTGTCACAGAGAAACTTTGGGATTAGTCAAGACTTTGCTTCAGCTCAATTTGATTTAGCTGTGGCAAGGTGAGGCTGGATGTCGACTTGGTTAAGATCATAATAGATTACTTCCTCCAGTTCTGATTCATCTTTCGCTTTCCTTATAAGAGAACTAGGAATGTTATCTTATCGTATAAAAAATAAAAAATAAAAATCTTTCGCTTTCCTTAAGTCCAATTAACAATGATCTTTGCCTATCCTTATTTGTATATTACAATGCGGTCTTTGTGGTTTGGGATCCAAAATATATCGCCCACGTTCATTTTCCTCATTTAATTAGCTACCTTAATAACACCATGCGAAATGATTAGTTTCAAGATTATAGAAATTTGGAGGGAGGATATGTGTGCTTTTAGGAGTTTACTTCTCTAGTTTATGCATAAATTAACATTATCTAAAATAATATTGGGAGTATGATTGTAAGTTTCTGGCCCTCTATGGGTTTATGATCTGTATACACAGATGCAAGTTCAGCATCTGTCGTCTAAGGCCTGAGCCTCATCTGGGATTGAAGCTCTTAAGATATGCCACTTTGAACATTTTTCAAACCAGAGCATGTGCTTGGTCAATCAATACTGTCTATGAGCAGGACTGAATGACAACGCGAGAGGTTCTACTTCTATGTAAAGCCAACAGATCTATCCACTAAAGTTCGCCAAAATGAGCGTATCATAGGATCTCGTCTTCAGTTAAAGCCTGAAGTAGATGCAGAATGGGATGTCTCAATTCACAAAATTGCATTTTTACTGTAAATTGTTGCTCACTCAATTTCCCCTGCTTAGATACAGAGTCAGCCCCGATTTCACCACAATGAAGTTATTAAATTTTCATTCCTTTGTTTGATCTAGCTTTTTGCCATCTATATCTTACTGGAGCCTCAATTCATGAATTGCATATTTACTGAAAATTGTTTCTCACTGAATTTCCCCTGCTGAGATACAGAGTCTGCCCCGATTTCAACACAATGAAGTATTGACTTTTCTTTCCTTCGTTGTTCAATCTAGCTTAATGCCATCTATATCTTACTGGAGCCTAGTCCTACTTAAATCTATGCTGTTTTCCCGGAAAAAATTAAAGAAGTCTATATTTGAAGCTAGATTGTTGACCATTTGATCTTATCCGCATTGTTCTGGTAGTTTTTTTTACACCTCATTTCTTCTATTTGCCATCACTATTTAAGTTCTCTCAATTTGAAGTTAATTTATGATTTTTAATTAACTTCTATATCTGTGTATCTCCTTGTGTATCTGTTCATACAGTTTGTCTTATATCTAGAATAAAAATTTGCTAGGAACAATTTACATATATATTCATTTTTTGGGATCAGGGTGCCATTATTTGCATTCTGTCACCTGTATGAGTGTTGTTTTCTTTGCGTGCCCGTCCTTATGTTGGTTTTCTAATGTGGTGGTATATAATGCTGCTTTTGACCAGGCATGGGATCTCTATTATCACGTTTTCAAACGGATCGATAGGCAGCTCAATTCACTTACCACACTAGACTTACAGGTTGGAAATTGCTCACCCTTATTTGGGATCTGTTAACTTTATGAATAATATGCTTATAGGTTTCACTAATTTCTTGGCCAGTCTGTTTCGCCTGAGTTGCTGAGTTGCCGTGATTTGGAGCTTGCAGTTCCCGGAACCTATCGTGCTGGTAAATACACTTGTAGATTTTTAGACTATATGATTGGAGTTCAGACTTAAGAGTTTAGTAACTTACTTTCCTGCGTTTACATGCTAGATGGACAGGTGGTGACAATTGTATCATTTGCACCTCAACTTACTGTGATGACTTCAAAACAACGGCCGCGGAAGTTAACTATTCATGGGAGTGATGGGGAGGACTATGCATTCTTGCTCAAGGGTCATGAAGATCTACGCCAAGATGAACGTGTCATGCAGGTAGTTCTTTTATTCATAAAGTCATGTTGCTTACCATATACTGTGCTTGTCAGATATAACTATTCTTCACTACTGGCTGATCACATGGTTTTATCAATTGCAGCTCTTTGGTCTGGTCAACACTCTTCTAGAAAACTCCCGGAAAACTGCTGAAAAGGATCTTTCAATACAACGATATGCTGTCATTCCATTGTCTCCAAATAGTGGACTAATTGGATGGGTTCCCAATTGTGATACATTGCACCACCTTATAAGAGAGTACAGGGAGGCCAGAAGGGTGGGTTGGAGCTCATAAGGTGTTTGAATTTGTTAGAAATTTTTATGTTTTTCCTCTAACCTATTCTTTTGTATTGTTGTCAGATCACCTTAAACCAAGAACACAGGTTAATGCTTAGTTTTGCGCCAGACTATGACCATTTGCCACTCATATCCAAAGTTGAAGTGTTCGAATATGCTCTGCAAAATACTGAAGGGAATGATTTGTCAAGGGTGTGTGTAGTCAAATAAATTAAAACCCTACCTCTTCTTTTTCTCTCTTACTTGTTTTTCTGGTTTGCAATAACACTTATTTTCACATGTTGTTGACAGGTCCTCTGGTTGAAAAGTCGCACATCAGAAGTCTGGTTATACCGACGAACAAATTATACAAGAAGTCTAGCGGTGATGAGCATGGTACGTCTCTTTCTGTTACTTCCCTGATCCGTGCCTATCTGTTTCATTTTGACTGAACATTTGCTTATGTGACTTGTAAAACTGTGGTCAATACAGGGGTTATAGTCCTAGGTGGACTATATGGTTTGATGGTCACTTCTGTTATGTCTCTCTGTTATCATCATTGATGATTCTAAATCTTTATTGTAATTGAGAAGGAGTATGACAAGGTGACATATTATGTCCCTCCTGTTTTATTTGGCTGATGGCGTGCTGCCTTCCAGCTGGGTCTATATCTTGTTAGCCATAAGTCTGGACATTGCTGAAGGCCATAATTGTTATTCACCCCTTAAGTATATGGATGTCAGCCTGATTTCTACTATATTTGTCTCTACGTGTAAGATCAGTAAGGATTTGACCACAGGCCTATATACGACCTAGTACGCCATGATATATTTCAATCCTCGATGGTTTCTCCTTCTGGTTGGTGGGTGTGAGAATGAATCTCATTGGTCGATGGGCCTATATATGTGAGATACGGATGTAATGGATTGTATGTCCATATTGCTCTTTGGGACATCTATAAGTAATAGATTCAAGTCCTATTGTGCTTATTAAAAGATTTAATATTTAATGAGCCATAATAGCACTGTTTGTATAGTCATCTACGTAACGCTAATTTTTCGCTTGAATGTTTTTAGGTTGGTTACCTTCTTGGCTTAGGTGATCGGCACCCAAGTAACCTTATGCTGCATCGTTATAGGTATTTTTTTTTTTTTTTTTTACAGCTTATTTAGATTATTTTTAACTATTTTGACTTACTGTAATTGCCCGTACTGGTGTTAGTGGGAAAATACTGCATATTGATTTTGGAGACTGCTTTGAAGCTTCCATGAATAGAGAGAAATTTCCTGAAAAGGTACGACATCTCTCTACTGTCTCTTGCTTTCAAACATTCTGGTGGTTCCATAACAGAGATCCTGTATAATATGTGGGTTCAGGTACCTTTTCGTTTGACTAGAATGCTTGTGAAAGCTATGGAAGTTAGCGGAATTGAAGGTACCTTCCGTACTACTTGTGAAAATGTGATGCAAGTACTTCGGACTAACAAGGACAGTGTCATGGCAATGATGGAGGTAATGATCCAAAGTCTTTTTGTTACACCTCATCGTTGATGCGAGGAGGTTATTGTGCAAAGAGAAAGGTTATTAGTAAATACTTACATATATGAGATTATGAGGGAAATAGACAATTGCTGTGGACTGTCCGCACTGTGAGAGAAAAGAGTATGGTCCATTGTTCTGTCTTATTACCTCTTATATGTGTAAGTTTAAGTAGCTTGATGCTTATGCATAGGCCAATAGTTTAAACACATCTTCCAACTTTCTTATTCAAGAAGATTTCAACAATTATGCACGAGAAGTTCAAAGTTACATTATTGTCTGCCTTCATGAAATATTGAAATGACATACAGTGAGACAGGTTTAACATCATTTGTTCTTTTCTTTTGTGTAGGCTTTTGTGCATGACCCTCTGATTAACTGGCGTCTTTTCAACTTCAATGAAGTCCCGCAAATACACGCCCCAGCTGTTGTTAATAGCGAAGAAGCTTCCACAAGTAGTAATCTTCCACAACCTCAGCGCGGAGCACGAGAAAGAGAACTACTTCAGGTTCTAGATGCTTTTACTTCGAAAAGCTTTGTTGCAAACTTCAGTACTCTTTTTTGGCGAAACTTATGCTCTGTATTCCCTTGTATTACCTTCTCTTCAGGCTGTCAACCAACTAGGTGATGCTAATGAGGTACTGAACGAGCGAGCTGTGATGGTTATGGCTAGAATGAGTAACAAGCTTACTGGGCGGGACTTCTCCACTGCTTCTACTGCTACTGGTGCAAGCCAATATACACCAGATAGCAGTAACCTTGGATCAGGAGATGCTCGTGAAGTTGAACATGGCTTGTCTGTCAAAGTACAGGTTCAAAAGTTGATAGATCAAGCTACTTCATACGAAAACTTGTGCCAAAATTATGTCGGGTATGGATTCCTACTATACAAGTACATGTTCATGGTAGTTACTTCAAATCTTCCGTGATGTTCTCGTTTATCACATGTCTTATGTTTCTATTCTTTTCAGGTGGTGTCCGTTTTGGTGAACGAAATTCAGTATTCATGTTGTACATAATCCCTAATTCCTTACAGTGCCTGTCTCTGGACTCTCTTAACGCGAGCCGAGTGTAGGTAGTAGGTGGTATTGCCTTGTACATAGTGGTAATTGTATATTTTGTACAGAAATGTCTTGCATAATGCAATAAAAAAAGTGGACGTGTTGATAGACCCCTCCGAAAATGTAGGGTTTATAATGCATTATCCGTGGTGCCCGAAAATCTTCGTGTTGTACACCGCTTATAAATCGTAAACCATCAGTGTTGAGATGAATTTTAAAGAGCAGAAGAATCGGTCTCGTATATCTGATAATAGTAGCAAACTACTACTGAGCAAGTGCACGTTAAGTCCGTAGTATGCCTAATGTGTCTTATGGATACCGATGTCGGGATAACAGGAATGACGTCGATTTAGTTCAAAGGTAGCAGCATAGAGACTCCCCCTCCCTACTGGACACCGATAAGCAATTTTTTTCGTGCAAATTGAAAATAGCTTTGACTGTCGGTAAGTTGATCATCTAACAAATTCCAAACAACTACCCAAAATAGACCGGTTATAATTGTGAAGACGACGTAGGGAGAAGGAAAAGTTCAAGATGGGGGTTGGTCCTCGAAGGTTGGAAAGATTTAGTTTCGATCAAAATTGGCAAATTGAGTCGTCAGATTTACGTTTTTTATATCCTAAGCAAAGTGACCAACGTGAGACTCGTCGGGTTGTCGACGTGTCATTGTATTTCGATTTTTTAAATCATAAGCAAAGTAAGTACAATGTATTTCTTTTTGTTTCAAGAGGATCGCATATTCGAGTGTGGATCCTCTAAAGTTTAAAACAAACTCTATATGATAGAGTTTACCAAGTAAGGAAAGAATTAAATATTTAATATTTTATTTGTGCATTGAAATAACCACCTTATTTTGTTTTATTACCATTAATAGTAAACTCTACAAACTCCACCAACAAAAAAAACTCTAAAAAATCCCTACACCGCATATTCGCATGCAAATACAAACCAAATTACCTACTTTATCTGAATTGGAAAAGGGAGAAATTCGAAGTCATTAATTTACGCTGCTGTCTTCCTACACACAGTAAATTTGAAAGATTAGTACTTCCTAGTTCCTAAATGCCTACATTGTTACTGTACAAAGGATACATCCTCGGCTGTTACGAAATTTCGTTTCATTCATGATTTAGTATAAGACCACGCGTTATATACAAAGTGTTTACAAAAAAAAAAAAAAAAAAAAAAAAAAAAAAAAAAAAAAAAAAAAAAAAAACTCCTCTTCACCTACAAACTTTTTCTTACTAAAAAAAATCCTTTTGTAGCGAATCATTAATGAGTGTGTTTGGAAACAAGGATTTAATTCTCAAATCCAAATTTGACACAAATCACATGTTTGGGAACTCAAGATTGAGAATTTTGGAATTTGTATCAAATCTAATTAGGCTAAAAACAAATGACATTTCAAGAGCTGTCATTTTGAAATCACACCCTACCCAAACATTTGATTTATATTTGAAATCTACATTCTCAAATGATTGAATTGAAATGATTACAATTTTTCAAATTCTTGTTTCCAAACGCTACCTTATAGGTGAACTCCTTACTTAAAGTGTCTACATTTTTATAAATATTTGGATAAAATTGCTCTTTTCTAATGCTTTATTGGCATCATATGACGATTATAATTTAATATCAACTCGATTTAACCCTATACTCCCTCCATAAATAAATACATGACGTTTTCAGATTACGAGGTGAAGGTTTGACTAGCAATTTTAGAGTATGTCGAAAAATTATGAGACATATGTCATTGAATTCGTATCGAAAAATACTTTCATGCAAGTATAGTTTCACATCTTTTACTAATTTATCTTATGAAATATTGATGGATAAAGATAATGTCTCGAAATATGAAAAAAACAAGTAAAAGTTTATAAAGGAAGTACAGTTTAATTCCGAAATAGAGTTACGGAGTATTATTACACACGGACACACCAATCTGCGTCATCGTTGATACTTACCTTCACCCCTCTCTCTCTCTCTCTCTCTCTCTCTCTCTCTCTCTCAATTCTCACACACACAGTTCCGACGATAAATAAATAAATAAATATCTACTACTCTGTTCTTAATCTCTCAAACTTCTAACCCCTAATTACAACAAGGTATGTCCCAAGTTTCCTATGATTTATATTAATCATCTTGTTCCAATTCCTTTAATTTTTTTATTAGTATATTGTTTGTTGTACAAATTATTCATTCATCAATTTGATTCATTGTGATTTTTGTTTAATCTTTATATTTATATTAATTGTTGAATTAATTATTTGAAGGGTTTTTTTTTTTACGATTATAGTTGGCTAATTAGCTGTTCATCTGTAGAAAATAATGGGTATTGATGTACGGAGTAGATAAGAATGCTGATGAAGTTTTGATGCGTTGTGTTTTGTTGAGTATTGGTGAAGTAAGTAATTGTAGCTCCAATCATCATCAGAAATTACAGCTGTTTTTTTCCCCGAAAGTTGAAATTACAGCATCAAATTTATTCTTGTAGAGAGCTTCAGTATTGATTTCTAGGGAGAAAGATTGAAACTTTAAAACGATTTTCTTGGTATTGAACTATTGAATGCGTGCTCTTTGTTTATTTGGATGGAATTTGTAGTGGATTACATGTTTGGTTGGAGAAATCCGGGGGGGGGGGGTGGTAATAATCGTCGTTACAATGTAATGTGTGAAATGAAGGCGAGAGGAAAGGGATCAAAATAATCGTCATTACAATGTAATGGATGAAATCAAGGCGAGAGCAACAACAACCACCAAGCCTTATTCCCAAAATGATTGGGGTCGGCTAACATGAATAGTGATCTGGTAACCGTCTTGTGTATGCCTAAAATTTCAGAAACATTGTGGACCATTTAGAAATATTGAAATACTTTCAAAAGGTGAGAGAAAAGGGATCACAAAAGTTGTCAGTACAATGTAATGGATGAAATGAAGGTAAGAGGAAGGGGATCACAATTAGGGGAGTGTGTATTTATTCAGTGATTTCTTGAGGTTTACGTTAGAAGTCTCTCGGAATAGTAGATGTAATCAATTATTACACTCTTTGTGAACCCCAAGTTGTGGCGTTTTTGTGCTGGTTATTTATCACTTCTTTAATTTCCATTTCTTATTTGCATTGCCCTTACCTTCTTGTAATTGGGATCTTGGTGTGTACAATTTTAGGTTGTGGATTTATGGTTCTGAAATTGCAGTGACCGACTCCATGGGTGGTGTATTTAGCTTGAACAACCATGGTGGTTCTGATAGCAGGCATGTTGATGGTTTGGAGGGCGACACCTCTAAGCGACGGAGGGTGACAAGCTACTTTGATTCAGAGACTAGATTAATTCCTAGCCTGCCAGATGAGATATCGCTTCAGATTCTTGCCAGAGTACCTAGAATTCACTATTTACGACTTAAGCTAGTTTCACGGTGTTGGAAGGAAGCTATAACTAATCCTGAGATTTATAATCTGAGAAGAGATTTTAAATTGAGGGAGGAATGGCTGTTCATGCTGTCCCGTGCTGAAGGCGGTTTATTATGGCAAGCATTGGATCCTGTATCTCAGAAATGGTTGAAACTGCCACCTATGCCTCATACTCTCCAAGATGAATCTCGCAAACGCTTAGCCCTTCATCGATTATGGAATTCCTGGGGAACAAGGGTAAAAATAGGAGATGCAATAAGAGGGTGGTTAGGTGGAGGTGATCCCCTGAACAAAATGCAGTTTTGTGGCTGTTCTATGGGCGTTGTGAATGGCTACCTCTATGTCGTCGGGGGATTGACTAGAACCACGGCACTAAGGTGTGTATGGCGCTATGATCCTATTTTAAACATCTGGAGTGAAGTGAGCCCCATGTTGACAGCCAGAGCATATAGTAAAACTGGAGTTATAAACAATAAACTTTATGTTGTTGGTGGGGTTAACAAGTTCCGGAATGGGTTAACTCCCTTGCAATCTGCTGAAGTGTTTGACCCAGAGAGGGATCAATGGTCTGAAGTTCCTAGCATGCCATTTTCAAAAGCTCAGGTCATGCCTACTGCTTTTCTGGCTGATCTTCTCAAGCCTATTGCCACAGGATTGACAACATACAGAGGTAAATTGTATGTCCCCCAGAGCCTATATTGCTGGCCATTCTTTGTTGATGCGGGTGGTGAGATATATGACCCTGAATCGAACTCTTGGGTTGAAATGCCTGCTGGTATGGGTGAGGGTTGGCCTGCTAAGCAGGCAGGGACGAAACTAAGTGCTGTGGTTAACGATGAGTTATATGCTATAGAATTGTCAGGCTCTTGGGATAGTGCAAAGATTAAAGTATATGATCATCGAGATGATTCTTGGAAAGTTGTTCATGGAGAAGTTCCGATGACTTATGATCAGAACAATGCTGAATCCCCGTACCTTCTAACTGGTTTATGTGGAAAGCTTCATGTGATCATTAAAGATGCCAACTCCAATTTTGTGGTCTTGGAAGCAGCAACCACTGGCTCTTCTTCCGTCCTTCCAGAATCATTGTCTGAAGGAAGCGTCTCCACTGAAAGTTCTGTTTCATCTACTCCAACAGACTTGTTTTGGAAAGTCGTTGCACACAGAAGAGCTGAATCTTCTGAGCTCATTAGTTGCCAAATTCTCAGCATTTGATTGTGAAATTTTTTGCTTGAAGTTGGCCAGTCATCTTCTGTCTGGTGCAATAAGCCTGAGTCGTCCCTTACACTTCCGGGAGCTACAAATTGTCTGGGCAGGTGTCCAGTGCCCCCCCCCCCCCTCCCTGCCCTTCCTGGGAGCATGGATCTCCAAGGCAATGCAGATGGTCGTAGTAAGTGTAATAAGTTGTAAGAATGTTCATATGATATGTTTTCGATGTTATGAGCTTGTGGATGTTCTGTAATTTATAATGTAAGATGTACCATCTTTGTAAATATTGAATGCATCTCATCCACTTTGACAAGAAGCATTCATCTCATATGAAAGCATATGTTGGCTGAAATGCTGGATAATAGATATGGAATGCAAATTACAAACTCCATGATTTCATTATGGCTTCCTGATGATCAATCTTGTTCGGTTTATCATCAACAGTACACACGTGCACTCGCACGAGTGCACACCAGCCATTTCTCATACTCACGCAAAATTGCGATATACAAGATTTATCTCCTCATGTCAAACACTCTTGCGAGCAGATGACGTATTATACACGGTTCCAGCTTCTCTACGGACAAAGTGAAGCGGAAGATGAATCGAGGTACCAACCAAAACAATTCATTTGCAGTTTATTTCAAACGTATTAACATGAGGAACAACACAATGAACATTCTGATTAGTGTGTTCAAGAAAAGCTAAGAATACATAACTTAGAACCAAGCTTGTAAATTAAGAAAAGAAAAGAAAATAACAAATAAAAGAAATTATTGTAGGGCTAAAGCTACATTTGTATAGCGCTTCAGTGGTAACTGGATTCAGGTAACCTGAATTTCCCAAATTTCGCAAAGATAGCTCCAGCCGCATCCATTGCACTGAAAGAAACCCGCATCTGATATGAGACCATTCATTGATTCAACATATATATCCTCGAGTACATATTTACATTAACCAGATGAACCTTATAGCTTAACCCAGTAGCTGAACCAAAAACACTTTAGAAGGTCGGTCCGTACCAGTTTGTAATTACAATTGCAACCACCAAGGGACATGACAAGAGGCATGTATCCAAATTTCCAAATGACCAAAGCTGCAAACTGGTGTTATGCCAACCTTCAACATTTATGTACATAGCTGTTTTCTACATTTTCGATCCACGAGGCCTAGTAGAAAATCAGTAAAGATATGTTCATACTCCGGCACTTTTCCATAACCTGGTAGAATGACAAATCACAACCAAGATGAGAATCATCAGGTTATATAGAACTGCACTACTATACTAACACGTGCCAAACACCAAGTCAAATCTTGCGATTCTGAAGAAAAAAGGGGGTTGCAGAAGTAAGCACTTGCCAGGAAAATAGTTGATATCAATAACATAAAACATGTCTTGAGTTCCATGCTCACGAATCATATCAATATTGAACAGCTGAAGGCCCTGAGTGATGTACCACATGTCAGAAAGTACCAGCGTGACTTCAAAAATTAGAGCATAGTGAAACAGATACGGCGAATTACCATTCTCCGGCGAAGCTCCCCAACAAGCTTCTCAAGCAACGGTCTCGGAGGAAGCTCTGAGATCAAATAACAATCCAGCTTTTGTTAATGATAATTAATAATTTAATATAGACACACAACCCAGTTTTATCAGCCTTAACTGTTAGGAAAGTTCGTGAAAACATTGGCCTATCACAAACATCAATAGCCTTCTCTCATCTTAATGAAAAAGCCTCAAAACTCTTACCAGCAACACCAGGGTCAAGATCTGCCTCATCAGCATTTGCTGCAGCACAAGAAACTCTTGGAAACTGAAAAACCTCTGCATTTTTGGATAGCTCACGTTTGCAAACATCAGGTAGAGAGAAACGCCGCACAACTTTTATAGCATCACCAACAACATAGACTTTAAACATGACACCGCCTGTAATGATGAGTTTGTGTAAATTACAAATGGAAATATCTAGAAGAGAAAACATGAGGATGAAAACGATGAAAATTAGTCTAATACGAAACTAACCATGGTTAACAAATTCCTGAAGTACCATGGGAGGCTCAAGGTTTGACAGTGAAATGTTATTGTAAGCAAGGAAGAGTTTGTGTGATTTTGCGCTTCCATCTACATACAATGGTTTTGCAACTGCAAGGACAGTCCAATATGACAGGTTAAATTCACCGTGCACAAGCAAACATAACAAAACAAAGGAATTTTATAATTATGAACATGTTCCAGACTCCCAGGAATTAAGGTGCGGTCCCTCTAGAAATCCATTTTCTCTGCGTCCTGCTACCTATGAGTCCAATCTCCCTCTTTAATTATGGCAATTCTAAGTTCTCTTTTTTGGAATCAGGGCGGCACTGCCTCCCCCCCCCCCCCCCCCCCCGCGCGACAGGAAGTTTAATAAGTGAGCAAGGGGGTGATACCGAAGAACATGTTATCACTGCCAAACAACAACAAAAAGCCAGATATCAGCACAGATTACATACCCAGAGGTAGTTTTAACCCAGCTTTAGCAACTTCATCTGGGATTGAAGACGAGTCTAATTTAATAACCAGCTGCTTTGGCACACATACTCTGCCTACATGACATAAAATATGTTCAGGTCAAGGCCACAGTAAAGGATTAAAAGCAATGAAAGAGGACATAAAAGCAATACGACAAACGAACCACCACAACATCACTACTGCTAGTAGATTGGCTCAAATTTTGGGATGCGGCACACAGGAATCTGGTCTTTATGCATTAGTCACTTCGTATGTTCTAAGACAAATAAATTTGATCATAATAAGTACCAGGCTTTACCACAGGAGTCAGCCAAGTTCAAAGCAGCAACCTCTTCGAGCATCGACTGTCGGTTGTGTACACATTGTATTGCATAGGGAGGATCAAGGACAACCACATCAGGGTGCTTCAGTCTGTAATCCTTCAAAGACAAAAGGAAGTAGACCACATTGGTAAGACTGGAAATAAAATAATAAACCACTACGAGACCTCAAACTGGGAAGGCCATAGGTCGTGTTAAGAAAAGCATCAAATAATGTATCTACTGCCTAAGATAAAAGATCTACTTCAGCAAGGTGTCTAACATTAGTCATAGCAGCCTACATCTTCCTCACATATCTAAATAAACATGGTGCTTAAAAAAACCATCTCACTTGCTGTTTATAAGGCACAATGAAAATAAAAGTAAAGATCCACCATAAGCACAATATTCCCCGGCAATGGGCAAGGAGCTGCGAAGACACAGATAGTAAACCAACGCAAAAACTCCGATAACTGTGATTCCACCGTAAAAGACTAAAGCTACAGAAGAATAATTTCTCGGCCAAATACACGGGAAAAAGAGACACCTGCGGAACTTAATATTCAGATTATCACAAAGGCAAATCACTATTGCGAGTATAACTTTATCGGCAAAATATACCTGCTTGAAGTAATATCCCAAGACTACAACACTTCGCAACAAGGACATGCTGTACAGCAATGCATCCCTCCTAGAACATGTCCAGAAGTTGAACATAAACCAAACCAGATAGAGAATGTAATGCTATGGGGCTATAAAGTAGCCAAACAGAATATGAACTAGTTATTTGGAGGGAGTCTCGTGAAGAAATTAAAAATTCCGTGCTCAATTCGAAGCCTGGGATGAATGAAGCAATTCTGCAATTTAAAGCTAAGAATATGTCTCCAAGAAAAACTTCAAGTGATGTTCAACATGCCATAATATTACTAGAAGCTCGAACGAGGCTGATATTAAATAGGCATAGATACATAACTTAGCATTATAAGATTCCCGACTAACCAGCTTCACCCTATATTTTATGAAGCCTCAGAAAGAGCTGGCTTCAGAAAGTATTAAGTATAGAGCACTATAGTGGAGGCAACAAGATTAAATTAAAAGGCAGGAACATTTTGTTGACCATGTTCTATTACGCATGACGCCATGACTATATACACCCTGTGGCCATAAGCATTGCCCAATCCTCAAGTTATTACCTGCTTCCACTCTTGGTCTGCCAAGCAACCCTCTTCCATTTTCCACCACTATCATAGACCAATAAATCTTAAAAACACCTAAAGGCAAACCCAAAACTCCTCATTGACATTTGCATCCCAACTTATGCCTTGTAGAGCCATGCAGATATGTATTATGAAAAGGGGGGACGGAGGGAACTACCATCAGACAATCAGATTGACCCTTGAAATGACACCCATCTACACCCCTTCGTGGACCAACTCCTTCAACTTAAGAGACATATGATTGGATTTTGTCTCATATAGTACTCAACCAGGCTCCTCACCCTCCCTACCCTACAGTTCATAATAGCATTGTAGTGCTCTCTCCATCGTCAAAGGTTACTTCATTATCAACCTAGACAGTTTCACTCTCCTCCAGTCTTTATTGAGTAGAGTGAGGATCAAACCCCACCTGATCATCCCTCTTACAATTAAATAACAATTACAAGTTTAATCATTAGGGGGTTCACATTTCTCCAGTTAGTGGCCAAGATTCTATGTTGTTCTTGAGGAATTCATATTTCTGTTCCCAGGTAATTCGAGGAAAATGAGACAGAAAGAGAAGAAGACAGGTGGAGGAGAACAGCAATGATGTTCCCTTGTTAAGTAGATTGATAATCGAAATTGCCCAGGGGCAGCAATATTGTAAAATGAACTTCAAAGCTATTGAGAACACAACTAGCATTTTCCAAAACAGTACAAAATTCTCAACCAGCTAGTACTTAGTGTCAACATTTCACAAAGCACGCACCACTGTCTGAAGAGTGTTTTTTTCCATTTACTTAGAAACAAGTTTGAAGTCAGTCATGAAGTACATTTGTTTCTCCATCTAAAAACTTTTTAACGCCTTGATTTTTACAAAATTATTTCAGATCATCAATAGAACTCCCCTATGTCTCTAAGAATATAAGAAGGAACCCATTATAAACCTATTTCAGCAATCTACAAATACTTTACACTCGATTGAAGCTAGTGTCAGATTTCAACCAGAGAAAAAAAAAGTCACAAAAAAAAAGAGCCAAACTTACTGACTACTAAAACCAACAGCAGAACTATGATATAAACCACACGTCAGCAAATGCAGTTCAAGGCACCAGTACCAGACAACTGATTAAGCTACACCGCATACCGGCTACATTTTGAAGCCACACTTTAACAGCCCCTAAATAAGTTATCCACATTGATGCAAAAACTGAACCCTCATGTGTTAGAAGTCTTAGAACTCTTGACCCGGCATTGAGATGACTCATTGTGTAGAGACGAGAGCTTCTGCATATTAGGTCTTTTGACGGTAAGATGTCACAAAGATAAACCATGTCACTTAATGTTCAACGCACCACTACACGCTATCATCTTATAACCAGACCACTCCATTGGACTAAGTCTACATAGTTTGGTTTACCAATTTAACTTATCTAGAAAATTTGGGGCATATGCAACAACCAGTGTACTAACCACACGATCGATACCATCACAAGAGTGTAGCATACCAAAAATTCAAATTGAAAAACTCTTGCAAAGGAATCACTTAAAATAACACACCTCAAGAATCTGGCTCCATTCGTTTTCCAGCAGCTGTAAAGATGACAACAGATATGAGATACAGTAGTAAGGAGCAACAAGAGTAAAGCTAATGTACAAAAACATGACCTCTACATAATCAAAGATATGTACAGCAAAAGAATGCATGTGGGAAGAAATCTTAATGCTCACACAAATGTAACTCAAATCACAGTATCTGTGAGTTTCTAGTAAATGGCTAACAACAACATTACCCAGTGCCTCAAAGGCTCCCCCCACAAGGCAAGGTAAGGGGGGGTCGGATGTACGCAAGCCTTACCCCGATGTGAAAACAATAATACAAAACATAGAGAGGCTGCTTACTAGTAAATGGCGCTCAGTTAGAGACACTTGGAAGTCTAAGTTAGACACTAACAAAAAAGTGACCTTTTAGACATCCCATCATAAGAATCTACCAAACCTAGATCTATTGTTCCATCTCAGAACATCCCTTCCTATTTCAAAGATAGCTTTTTAGTTTTAAGATCGTTTTCTGATCCAACCTTGAGTCATATTTTACACAGTGAAATCCACAGGTCAAAACAAGGCAGTCATATCACGTTGAACTGGAATCACTAGGCAATGAGTTACAAACGCAAAGAGAAAGACAACATGTAAACCCCCAAAATGCATCCTTCACTCCTTCCCTTCCCACCTATAGATGTTGACACATGTGGGGCGTGGAAATCATGAAAAGGGATTCTATAAGTTCATTCTCAGAAAGGCGGATGAGACAGAGTAGAAAAAATGAAAAATGAGATAAAATCTGAATAGGTAAGAACTGACCTTATGCAAAACAACATCAAAAGGACCCTGATCTGAGAGTGGCTGGTTTTGATCAATTGGAACAAATAAAATTCCCTTTTTCCTGCATTACAAGTAAACTAAGCTCTCAAAAATCGTCACAACTCACGAACACTCATGATACCATTTTGGAAAATAGGGTCACCTCTACCACCCTGAACATATTGATCCTTTCTAAGAACAATTTCTTAAAAAAAAATGAAGATAAGTGAATGCAACTCCATCAACGGTCTCTCCTATTAACTCTAATCCATTATTTCATCAATTCCTTAGTTCCGAAAATAGATCACATAGCCACCAGGCAATTCAATCGAAAGCAAACCAATAACTAACCGAAACATCGTGTTCACCTTTACATCAGAAAAGTACCATTAAAATCTAAAAAGTATTACACAACATTACACTGAACTTTCAAGTACAAAAAAGGTTAAGTCAGCTGCATAATTTAGTAGCAAAACAGGTAGGCTCCAAAAAAGTTGATACGACTCAGACTTAGTCCAGAAAAAAATATTAGCCTAAAAGCATAAATGCCTAGGAATATTCCATAAGCTACTAGGTAAGATGAGACCTTTGAGGTTGCAGTTACCAGATTCTAAATTTATATTCTTTGCTTCAAAATTATTTGCAATTATCCTAAATTATCCTAACATACATACAAAAACAAACCAAAAAACTACCAAGAACATGAAAGATCATGATTACACTGGATAACAAAACAACAATGGCACTAATCCACCTGACATTCTGACAAATAAGTACAACACTAATCATTCAACAAAATCACATATTTCTTATAAAAATGAAATATCATGATTGCCAGATAACAGAACAGTGGCATTAAGCTACCTGACAACAACAACAACAACAACAACAACAACAAGATCACATATATTCTTATAAAAAAAAATAAAAATAAAAAAAAAAAAAAAAAAAAAAAAAAAACAGGAGAAAGAAAATGTAATGAAGAAGATACCTAGCAATGAGTTCAAGCTTAGGTTGCAAGAAGCTCTTCTTTTTCTTGGATGTCAAAGCATAACCAACAACAACAACTTGCTGAGAAAACCCTAAATTAAAATCTTCATCTTCTTCCCTAATTTGTCTCCCACCTTCATCACCGATTTCTGTGATCTCCCCGTCTAACCTCATACCCAATTCCCCCAAAAAAAATACAAAAATAAAAAATTCCACCGATTTTCGAGCTGGAAAAATAAAAAAAAAAATTAGGGATTTTCTTAATCTTCCACCAAATTAAAAATTGATCAATACCCAATTCAATTAACAGAAAAATACGAACTGGGTAATGGGCAAAATCCAAACTTTCGAAGAAATAACTTCTGATTAATTCAATATTTTACAAAGAGTGAAGGTGAAGCTGTGGCTTTTAATGGCGCGTTTGGAAATGGAATTCGGAGAAAAAAGGGGCGAATATTCGAAGTGAGCAGAGTCCGGGAAGAGAGGAAGAAGAGAGAGAGAGAGAGAGAGGGAGAATTTAAGTATCAAATGCAGTAGAAGCTTTGGAATGTTCCTTTGGTCTACAAAGTGGCAGATTTTATTTCATTATGGTTGGCTCCTTCTTACCCTTTTTTAAACTATTCTTATCTCCTTAATCAAATCTGGTAAAACAAATTTTAATCGTGCAAAAAACAAATGAAGGAAATTGGGTTTTTATGGAAAGTGAGCAATTGTTGATATCCACCAAGTACCGACTACCACTTATGAAATTATTAAACACTCGAGTGTGTAGTTACGTCATTGTATGATCACTTTTTACTTATTATATGTATGATATTGAAACTTATAGGAATAATGGTTTTTGATAAGATTAGTTTAAGTCTTGAAACTTTTGATTAATCCGGTCTAGTTATGGGTACAAGTCCCTTGAAATTTGTTGATGTTTACTATCTTCATATTAGATTAGTTTAGTTTAGTTGAGATTAGATTATAAGTTTAAAGTTGTTGTTTGGTCATATGGAAGCTAAGTAACGTCTATGAAATATTATTTTGATCGTCTGGTCTTCAAGCCAAATCAAGACCAATTCATGGGCTTAAAATGCATACCGCGCTCTTTGCGTATGTTGACATTGTTTCATAGCTAAGAGCAAGCATAAACAATCGAGTACTAAACATGATCAAAGTCACCTCCAAAAACATTTGTGTATGAGAAAGTTATGATTAAATGTCAACATGAGCTAGTAGTGTACTAGTATCTACTGATTTGGAAATGTGATTGACCCTCAAGACAAGTATAATAGTTTTCGAGGCTTGAACCCATAATAATATGATCATATTATAATATCAAATTAATTAAAAATCATTTCAGTAGTTTTATGAGTAATATAGAAAGAAAGAAAATACACATAAGAAATTTCTTGCACAATTCCAACTGACATTATTGGTCAGAAACTCAAAGTCAACGTTTCCTAAAAGCATTCCAAATCCAACACTTGGAATCATATCTCTAAAAACTAGCATTTGACTAAGTGATTCAAGTTGATACATGCAAATTTTCCGAAAAAAAGAAGAAGATGATACTCATATGTGATATCATGATCAAGTAGATCTTATTGAGTATGTCTTTTGAGATTAGTACAAGTGACATTACATTGTGAATTAAGTCAAAATATAGCACAAGGGTAGTAATGGGCATATTCTAAGTTGACTCGTGAAAAATTGAAATTCTATCAAAGTTAATAACTTAACCTACTAATGTCCCATCGCTCCCATACTTACTGATGCTATGAATTAAAATCATACATGTGAAATTATAGCATCATCTAAACTAATGTAAGTTGCAAATTTTGAGTCTCATTTTTAACACTGTGCGTCATGAGACATGAGGATCATAGAATTACAAGAACTCTTTTCTATACTTGCAACTTAAAATGACTCTTTGGACACCATACACATTCCTTGATTCCACCATTAAATTCTAAATTTTAATGAGGGGAACTATTGACACTCCATAGTCAACATTTCATCCTAAAGAAAAATAAGTTAGTGGAACTGTACAAGTGCAGAAAAACTTAGTGAAGCGCCATTAATTTTGATCATTTCATTTATACGATTCAACACCACTATATCGTCACTCTATTCTCCTTTAGAAAAAACACCCTTGTGAATTGTGACTTGTAGTGCACAATCACATATGATTCACACATGACAAAATGAGAGAAATTGACACCATCTACTTATGGCCACAAAATCAAGCAACGTCCAAACACAACCGCAAAATTTCCGCGCGGAACACCAAAGCCCACATGAACACCTTCCTTCTCCTATACACTACATGCGCACTCTATCCAAAACCACACCACATCATACTAAAATACACCACCTTTTCAATCATCATTTCCTCAGTAAAATACTTACACAACTTGCTTAACTTAGAAATTTTCTTCTTCTTCTGTTCACCAAATATTTTTCCCTTTCTCTCTCCTAATTCCATTCTTTTCAGGAAACGGAATCAAACCCATTTCTCGCAATCCAAAACCCACCAAAAAGAAGTTGTCTTTTTTGTGTTTGGTTGTGTATTTGGGTATTTGCGTGATGGAATTCTATTCCCTTTCCTTATACCTATTGAATTGAATTTTATTGATTTTTAATTGTCCTTTGTTTTGGGATAGTATTTCCTTTTCTGTTTGTTAAGCAGATTGGAAGGAAGCGTATTGTTTAAGAATAAAAAAGGGAAATGGCAATGGCTTCTTTGCAAATGATGAAGCCTGGTGCTTTTTCCGGTTTCCCTATTTCAAGGGTATTGGAATTGGATTCAGAAGGTCAGGGGAAAGGGATTCTCCGGTTGCGGCCGCGGCGGCGGGGTTTTGGATGTGGCGATACTGGTAGGAGGAAGAGGGTATGCTGTAAATTGCAAGATGGGGATGATAAGCCTAGTAACAGTAAGCTCTTTGTAATTTTTTTTATATAATTTTTTGGGAAATTTTATGTTTCTTTTTGTTATGCATGTTTAACTAATTTGAGTTACAGTTAGATTAGGTTGCTGAGAACTTCAGGTTAAGTAGCTGAGACACTTTGTTTAGGTTAGACAGTGAAAACTTCAGCTTTAAGTAGCTGAGAATTTGGGTCGTTAGTTGAAAAGTTGGATGAAATACTGTTAATTTCCTTTTTTGGGCTCATGGTGGATGATTTGGCATGTGGGATAACATAGTAACATACCCATTTGGAATTAATGATTGGAGAAATGTGAAAAATGAGAATATATTAGGAAATGTAAAAATTTCATTTGCATTTGGCATTTTTCTGTTTGGTTCTCAATTTTTGGTAATTGACTAAAATGTATCATGCTCAGGAAATGAATGACATGACATTAATATCGTTGTGGCGGTGTTTGTTTTGGTTGGGTTTAGCTTAGTTGTGGTGCTGCTGTTGGAGCTAAGACTTTGGTTTGCAGTATTGGATTGCCATGATTTGATAAAGGAAGTTGCGTTCAACTGGTTTACAGTGTTCGTTTAGCTTCTGGTTTGTGAACATAGCGATGACAGTCTCATTGAAGTTTATTTTGACTGTGAAATGATAATTGCATGTGGATGATATGATGGAAGGTTTCAGAATTGTAGTAATCCTGGAGTCAGTGTGCACTATACAATTTCTCTGAAACAAGGTAGTAGAAGGACGGGAAGTTTAAAAATTTGCTATGCATTTTGATGTGTTAGCAGTATATTGACTCGAGGTTCCATCTCATGGGATGAAACTTTCCTGTGGTTCCAATCGTTTTATTCACATAATCTTATTCAATTGCATCTGCCTTTCGAATAAGGTTGAGCAATCAGGAAATACTCTCTCCTTTTATATCTGCCTGTTGAAAAGAAGTAATGATTCATTAATCGTAGCATATGAGCTTCTAAATGTATAAAGTAAGATGATGAATAAAATCTTCGAAATGTATCAATTAAGCTTCTTAGTTTTACGACGGGGGACAGCATGTATCTCATAGCTACCTGTTGTTGTAAATTGACACTATTTTATTTGACTCTCCTCACTCTTTTCGTTCCATGTTAGCTTATAAAAAAAACCCGTTGTCCTGTTTTCGCTTCTTTTTTGCCACAGTTATTTTCCTATCCGAAAAATGTTCTTGAAAGGAACACAATTTTGCATTTTTTTTTTTTTTATTGTGGCTCGGTATGCAAGTCCTAACTCCTGACTCCTGAGTATCGTGAACCTCCCCTGACTTCACAAACATGTGAAACTTTGTGATCATGCAGTCTTTTTAATGTACCGTTGAATTACATGAAGCTAGAAGATATATAAAAAGAACCAATTTTCTTTGTCTATGTTCTCTGTGCCTGATGTCGCTATTCCTTGTAGATGGTGAACCTCCTGAGTCTTTGTTTATGAAGGAACTGAGAAGAAGAGGTATTTCACCAACATCACTGCTCGAGGAGATCAATAGGGGGACAAGTGAGGAAGAGATAACGGAAGAGAGAGGTGATACATCATTCTCAAAGAGGAATTCAATTGCAACTGGTTTTGATAAGAGTTTAACCAACCAAAGGGAGATATCAATGTCCTTGAACAGCGAAGGCCTTGAGGTTGAGCATATAACTTTTTGATGATTTTGGTTACTCATCTCTATTTTAAGAACCGAGTTTTCTTGTGCCTTATCCAAATGATCATGCCTGATGATGTTACTTTAGTTTATCTGTGCATGTTGAATTGATTAACTGACTGACATTCATTCTTGACAGCCAAAATCTGAATTGTCATGTTGATAAATTAACTCTGGGATAAAGTTTGTACTAGATTCGCAGAACAATCCTGTTGTGACTTATGATGACGATCTCATGACAAACTTTGACGAGATCAAAGTACGAGTTCCTTTACTTTTACGTGTGTCGGTGGTGTAGCTCCAATGCTATTTATTATCATACTGACTCAACCTCTTGGAAAGAAAATTCTCGATTTCCAGAGGAGTAAGGTGTAAGAAAATTGGGCTGATGCAGTCACCTCTGCCTTAATTAGCACTGACCTTTATTTTCAAAATAGTTCTTGTCATGGTAATACAAGGGATCTGCTGTGTTGTCATTTGCTTATGACAATGTGCAGCATTACAGTACTTGATGCTATGCTGTCTGTTTTCTAGGAAGTTGCAATTTTTTATTTTTTATTTTTTTAGGCTGAAACAAGAATAAGTAAATTACTACTTAGAGGACACCTGGGAGAATCTATTGACAACAAATTAAGCGTCAAAAGAGAATTTAACTGACAAGCTAGACATCCTTGCAGACAAACTAGTTGGATGAGGTCGTGTAGATTTATATAGGTTCTTGGTGGAACTTATTGGAATTTAAATGACAACACAAATAAAGCCCAGAGCGTATTCCAGTGAGGAGTGATTCAAAGAGGTGAATACTGCATAAATGAAAAGCGTTCATCCTCTGGCTATAAAGTATTTACTACAATACCGTCATTACACAAGTATTTCGTTTATTCTTGTTTACCAGCACAAATGCAAAATTGTTACCATATTTTCCTTTTCATTAACACGTGTTGTCGCGGGGTTATAAGGAAGGTTTTGTATGTAATCATAGCGTGGGCAGCAGGAATTAAAGGTCAAATAGCACAATCGGAAGTTTTAAGCATCTAAGATTATGAACCCTACACGTTTCTCATGGCTTAGACCAATATAGTGCCTTACCGATAGATTTATTTAACTTTGACATTTTTTTTTGATAGAGAATCTATTGGATGAAGTTCTTGGACCTTTTTGTACATAGTTACATATTTGTCAATCAGCCTAAGTGAGATTTCTCACTATAAACAGTTAACACGCTTGCAAAATGTTTCTTCGTGTGACGTTCTTTAGCCGTTTCTTATGATTTACATGAATAAATGATGTCATGTAAAGTAAGTTAACGGAAGCTTCTGTTGTTTCTCCCAAAATTCTTGCTTAGTTTTCTGTGCTTCATACGTTATATGATTTCTCTTGCTCATAAATTCGTTTTCTGTCATGGTACATATTACATCAGTGGCGATTTTATTATTTGGGTACATGATAATTAAATTCATGGAACATGACTGCTAGTTTTTGTGACTGCTAGTTTTGTTATGGACTGTTCAACGGGCTTCTTTTACCGATTCCCCATTTCCTCTTGCTTATCCCCCCTGTACTTAGAGCGGGTCTTTACTTCATGTTTTATTATAACAGAGTTCTCTTTCTGCTCATATCTGACTCCTTCATCCTCTGCATAATGGTTCAACAGGGGCTGATTCCACGTGCTAAAGTTTTGTTAAGACTCGGTGGAACATTCTTCTTGGCATTTTGGCCACTGATTCTCGTAACGGTCGGCTCTTTCATTGCTCTCTATTTGGTAAACATCTGATCTCGCTTTCTTTCTTTTGGTCATTTCGGTATCTGCTCATGTATGTTACCTATTACTTAGATCAGCTGTTATTAAGGATGACTTCATATATCCTCGGAATTGTAGTAGATTAGTAGAGAGATATTACACACCTGGCACTGTGGATGACAAGATGTGTGTTGGATGGTGTGCACTTTGGTTTTCACGGTAATTGCTTTAGAGGCTGTGAAGGATATAGTGCTCTAAAAATCTCACCATGAGTACATGGCGATTTCTTTGGTTATAATCTCTTTGGGGAGGTGTAGAATTCCTGGCCTTCTAGGTAGTGTTTGATGGATAATCTGTTTTCATAAGCTGCTGTTAGTCCTGTGACGCTGAGGGTAATGCCAAACTGATCTGTGCATCTTTTAATAGTTATTAACATTTCTCGAGGGTGGTGAGGTGGGGGATGATTAAAAGCTGAACGGCAGTGTGGACTGGAAGGCTGTCATTGGCATATTGGAAATGACCAAACAATGATGGGACCTTGGATTAAATCCGTCAACACTGAGTGACGAAGTTTTGTGCTTTTTCCATGTATATCTATCTGCTTCTGATGCTTTTGCTGGCCTTTTCTCTTCCCTTGGGAAGGGGAAGTGAATAAGTGATATTAACTTTGCATAACTTGCTGCACCTGTTGTGCATTTTGGGGCTTGACTCTTGAGTGGGGGAGGAGAAGGAACAGGGGTCAGGGTGTTTGGTTTGTGGTTTCTTCATGATAGTGTCTGGCCGCACAGTTTTTCACCTGCATTTCTGAATGCATTGCTGTTCCTTCATTGCAGTACTTCGGGCCAACTTTTGTCCATGACGGAAGAGATGCTCCAATTTCTCCGCCTCAGTATATTGATCCGTATGTACTTCTTCAAGAAGAGAGAATCGTACAGTAAGCCACTAGGCTCAATCAAGGGGCAATGCGTGGAAGGTATCTAGTGCTGCCTGCACTTCCCATGCTCATCTTTCAGCAACAACAGGTTTCCGCAACAAGACCTCTCTTGCTCATTCAATCTGTAAATGAAGTACACTTCTTAGCTCATCCTCCTGTATGTTGATGCTCATATATACGTCCCATCCCCCCTCCTCAGATTAGATAGACTAGTAGTTGCAGTGTACGATGGGAAAGAACGATGTTGAGAACAGAAACTTGTAAAAAGCTCATGTATACTTGATACTCGCAAATACATTCCCCCTTTTCGAAAATCTGTACCTGAGTATTTACTCTGACCATTACATATCACTGATATCAGCTCTCAACTTTGATCGACTGATGAACCAGCCTGTAAGTGCTGGTAGACACACTCATCACCCAGATATCACCAAACCAACAGGTTGGTTCCATAGCAACTACTAACGTTCGTGTAACACTTTGACACTATACTGTGTACGTTACACTATATTGTCAGTCTTAAATCGAAGCCACATATAGAAACTTCCTAAAATCGTAACACACCAACCCTAATATGCCGCAAATCTCTTCGCTATTCAAAAGACTATCCGGCATCCTCTGACCATCAACGTCTTGGCACACCAGACACTATCGGACACAAACGACTTGCAACAATACATTTTATTGCTCTACATATCTTCAAAACTTTCTCATATGAGACCGTCTCACCATAAGGTTATGATCCCAAGATAAGTAGATAACCATCTATGCAACTTGTCCCATATGACTATCTACAGACGATAACCACAATTATTCCAGAAACAAAAAGTTAGCCAGCGTCAACATTAGAATCACGCAAGTTCCTTTTTTATTGTTTTTTTTTTTTTTTGTCAAATTATTGATCTCTAAAAATCACAAGTTGGCCGTAAGCGCAAATTGGTACCACCCCCATCTTAGACATAAAAACACGTCTAAAATCAAAATCATACTACAGTATATACTCCCAAAAGTCCTAACTACCAAATGAACACTTGCATATTCATCTTGAAAATTTTGATCAAAATTAAATTAAAAATCTCATTAAAAAAAAAAAAAACAGAAGCTTCACCTTGACGATCACAAAAAGAGGAAACCTAATCAAAATCAGTCCAACATAAACACAACCCAAGAAAAAGCCCAAAAAAAGCCCACAACGAACAGCAGAAACACAAAACCCTAAAAAACACAAACCCTAGAATATAAAAGCCAACACACCACTCACACCCCTTCATCTCATTTCCTCACACCGCAGCCACCCTCTCATTTCCCCTCTCTCTCTCACAAAAAAAGAAGAAGAAGAAGAAAAATGGGTCGCGTAATCAGGGCTCAACGTAAGGGAGCAGGGTCAGTATTCAAGTCCCACACCCACCACAGGAAGGGAGCAGCAAAGCTCCGGACCTTGGACTTCGGGGAGCGTAACGGTTACCTAAAGGGTGTGATAACAGAGATCATCCACGACCCAGGACGTGGTGCGCCGTTAGCAAAGGTGACATTCCGTCATCCATTCCGTTACAAGCACCAGAAGGAGCTGTTTGTTGCAGCAGAGGGGATGTATACTGGTCAGTTTGTTTACTGTGGGAAGAAAGCTAATCTTGTGGTTGGTAATGTTTTGCCATTGAGATCTATTCCTGAAGGTGCTGTTGTTTGTAATGTTGAGCATCATGTTGGTGATCGTGGTGTTTTTGCTAGAGCTTCTGGTGATTATGCTATTGTTATCTCTCACAACCCTGATAATGATACTTCTAGGTATTACCTCTTCTTTTTCTTGTTTTATACGCCTCTTTCCTTTTTTTTTTTTTTCATTATTAGTATTAAAGTTTTCATCTTTTATTGTTTTTATGATGTGGGTTTGTGTTGATTTGTTGGAAATGTGTCGGATTTATTTCGGGTATTGTTGGACATGTGATTTTGTGATGTGGGTATGTATAGAATTGTTAGAAATGGGATTCATATGATTTTTAGGGTTTGTGTGATGTAATATGTTATGATTATGAAATGAATTTTGGGAGTTTGTGATGGTTTGTTCTGGGTTTGTATGGAATTATTTTGTAATGGATTATGTATTTCCTGTGTGTATGATTGTTTGAAAAATAGCTTAGATTGAGAAATATGATTCGTCTGCTTGAATATTGGTTTGATGTTGAGTAGTTTCTTGTGGGAGAATAGTTCTTCGTTGTTGCATTCATTCGTTTGGTACTTTAAATCTCGATGCTTTAACTGGAATTAATGGATTTGAACGAAATTGATGATTGGGTATTTGTTGATTGATCACTCTTGATGAGAAACGAAACACGGGTTTGTGCATATTTATTATATTTGATATGTAAGTTTATTTGCATGTTGCTATGTTTCTCGTAGTGATTGTTAGGTTATGTAAGTTTATTTGCATGTTGCTATGTTACTCATAGTGATTGTTAGGTTATGATTCTTGTTTTTCTGGCCTATGTTAACTTGTTTAAATCCTGCTCTTTGATATTTGGCTCTTGATTGGATCCGAACATGCTTCGATTGTGTTGTTGTGTAGACTCAAGATCTCCTTGTTGGGAGTTTCATGTGTTAATTGAATATCCTGGTGTATCCTTTGTTGGTCTGCTTGTTCATTGAGAGCAGGAATTGATTTTGTAATTGCATTTGATCTTGTTTGTCACTAAAGTGATGGCCATTCAATTTGGACGTTTTATTTTTTCTTGCACGGTGCTCGTTTCATCGTGTTCTTTTCTCCAATTGTTTGGGCCTGTTGTTATTGTGTGCTCCTTGACTCGGATAGAGAATTTTGATGACTTGATGGTTGTTTTTTTTTTTATCCAGCAATGTATTTTCTCATAGACTGTTGGTTGGGATTACATTTGAGGACGAAAATCTCGGCTGGTTACTCATCTTGATTGTTCAGCGTTCTATTTGAACTTGTTTAAATGGTCATCTTGACTGTCTCTCTCGCTGGTGTTCTCTTTGGCTTGTAAATTGTTAAGCTGTTGGTGTATGATCCTGCTAATGTTTTACTAACACTGCTCATTGTAGGATCAAGCTCCCATCTGGTGCCAAGAAGATTGTCCCAAGTGCTTGCCGTGCTATGATTGGTCAAATTGCTGGTGGAGGACGTACTGAGAAGCCACTTCTGAAGGCAGGAAATGCATACCACAAGTACCGTGTCAAGAGAAACTGCTGGCCCAAGGTTCGTGGTGTTGCTATGAATCCAGTTGAGCATCCTCATGGTGGTGGTAACCATCAACACATTGGTCATGCCAGTACTGTCCGCAGGGATGCACCTCCAGGGCAAAAGGTTGGTCTCATTGCTGCCAGGAGGACTGGTCGTCTCCGTGGTCAAGCTGCTGCTACTGCTTCCAAGAGCGACAAGGCTTAAGTTATCTAGAGATGCTGTTATCTGCTTCGACATTGTCTTTGTTTTCAGTTAAGATAATCTGTTTCGGAGGTTGTAGTCCTAAGAATATACTAAGTTTTGTTTGGAAATTTGGTACTGGTTATTATGGTCATGGAGAGTTTTTGACTAAGTGGTATCGTAGTTTAAACATGCTGAATTTCGTAGGTTTAAATGTTTAGTGAATGTTATTATTGGGTATTATGTCTGGGTCCTCTTGCTCATACCTTTCTGTTCGTCAGCTCTTGTATGATTTTGTGGGTGATGACTGATGGTATGCATTTCTCTAACGACATTCGTCTCCTGGCAATGCTCTGCTGGACTCTGTATGTAGAGATTCGACTACTGGTTGTATTGGCTTATCTTAACAGGTCTGGTAATTCTGCACCACATCCTCGGTGGTTAATGGTGATCCGACTGGTGAAGGGGTTGTATACTCGTACGTCTTGACTGTTATTTGCCTTCCAAGTATGACTAGTGAAGAGGTCGTATACTCGTATGCCTTGATTGTTATTTGCTGGTCTTTCCCCAGGAATTGTCCAAACTATGACAGCATTCTTCTTTCAGAAGATTTGGTTGGAACGGGTACTTGATGATGAACCGGGAATTGTCCTTTGCTGTGTTGGATTTCATGTAATTGATGCAATTGGGGTTGAGACTTGGATGCATACGTTTGTATCCCATGCTTGATGCTTTCCTCTTGGCGTGAGTCTAGGTTGCAATATTACGTCCATAAGATCAATTTACGACTAGTGAAGGGGTCGTATCTCGCATGTCTTGATTGCTATGCATTGTCTTTGCCCAGGAGCAAGACACAGTTCGTCCAAACTAAGTGACGGAGTTTCTCACAGAAGATTTTGGTTGAAACGGGTACTTGATGTTAAACTGGATTGGTTTTTGATGTGTGATGCGATTTCGGGTAATGGATGTGTAATTGATGCAAAATTTGGCATTCATTTATATCCCACAGCTTTGCTTTCCTGTTGGTGAGTATTGGTGGTAAAATTACTCCATTAAATAGAGCAATATACGAAATGTCATGAGTATTAACGAGAATTCATGGGTCTCAAAAAAAAAAAAAAAACTCATGTGTAGAGGACTTTTCAAAATCATTTGATCGTTATGCTCCTAACTAGGGATATCTTTTTCTTGATGGACTTGAAACAAAGCTCCTAAATACTCCTATAATGAAAACTTGCATAAGAAGAACAACAATGCGTATTTACATAGTGGAGTACTCCGTAGTTGTTTAAATATAGCAGTGAAACTTGAAAACATTGTACAATGAAGATAAGAATCCCATTGAAATCTTACATAATTAACATTATCATCATTGAAAATTATAGATCAAGATACAGATTGGAACGGCTTGTATGTTCCAACACTGACAATGATTCCTCTGATGGAAGAAATCGCGGCCAAGATGGAGACCACCAAGCAAGAAAAGCTTAAGATTTTGAGCCATACCCATGTAGACGAGTTTTTTCGAACCTTGGATTGCACGATGTACATCTCTATAGGGAAGTAGATAGTGAGCGGCCAGAACGAGAACGCGCCAATGAGTCCGACAATGTCGTTGAAGAACGGTAGCAGCATTGCTATGACTGTCACAATGATTACATATACTGATCGCCATATCAACCTGAAGAAACTGAAGTTGTATACACCACAGAACGGGAGCTTCATTGGATACTCTTCTGAGATGAATTTGCTGTCAGGGCATCTTGTTGCGCATTGTGACTCTATAAACTCGAATAGAGGCTGCACGAAAACCTGTGGCATACACAACGGGGAAAAAAACCATTATACGAGTAAAAGTGATTTGTCTTGTTTGACTTTACATTTTTAATCACTGTTACATTAACACCTACTCCACTTTAATGTCGAAATTAGGCCACATTTCTTACATCAGGTGTCTAGTGTCTTATACCATTTAACAAGCAGAAGTCTGTAAAGAAATCATAACATTGTATTACCTGGTAAGCTCCAAAAAGATGGACGGCTATGAAAATATTAGCAGCAGCAACGAGC
This sequence comes from Spergularia marina, assembly GCA_963680865.1. Taxonomy (NCBI): domain Eukaryota; kingdom Viridiplantae; phylum Streptophyta; class Magnoliopsida; order Caryophyllales; family Caryophyllaceae; genus Spergularia; species Spergularia marina. The sequence continues at coordinate 20,837,268 of OY804547.1, read as the reverse complement.
CAGTATGGTTCATAGAAACCGAACCCTGTCAAAAAATTTCCTGGAGCATTGTTCCCAAACGCGGCATAACCCACAACTCCACACAGCATATAGAAGAATGTGGTGACGAAAATCCCATAGGAAGCCGCTTTCTTCATGACTACATTCTCCGGTGGGCTTGGCCTAAGCGTATCCTGTCAAGTTATACAGTGGTTAAGCAACCAACAACTGAATTTTTCGCACTTTTGGCTTGCAGGAGCGAGAATTGCAGGATTTGGCTGCTTACAAAATGAGCCGACCAACCCTTGCAGGTGCAATTAGGCAATGTTTAACATCAGTTGGAACAGATTATATACAGAGTGCATAAGCTTACTTGTACTTCAATGAGAACCATGGAAAACGCGTAAGCAAAGGCCATGTTTCCCAATGCAGTCAAAATGTTCCAAACCTTCTGCTCCAGTGTCACGTCTACTCCAACTTCTACTCCGGTTAAGGATGTCCTAGCATGGCTTCCACCTTGAACGATTACATAAACATTTTAGTCCTAGGTTGATTGTCCGAAAAAAGTACTCCATGATAGATGTACACAAATCGTTATACTCATTTGAAAACAGGTAAAAGTAAAGATTACGCTTTGTAAACAAGTTATAATTCATCATCAAGAATTCTAGACCAATTTATAGTACTAAGACTACTAACTGCTGAACTTTCTCGTAAACTAGAATCAAACATTAGAAGAACAGCCAAAAGCTTAGGAAGCAAATCTCATGAATAACAACTCACTTGCAACTTTGGCAACAGAGAGACCGATTCCAATGAAGGAATACCCGAAAGACATGACAGCCGCGATAATAGAGAGAATCGAAAGCTTGTGGAAATTCTGAAGTTGGCTCAGAAACAGTTGCACAATCCCAAATATTAACATGAATTGGTTATTTTGCGTGTGACACCCTGAATCATGGCCCTCCCTGTGGAAGCAGATTGCTCTCTTAACAGCCCTGCAAAAGTGCAAATTCGATTTTAAGTTAAAAAAGGCATCAGTAAATATGATCAAGGAGTAAAACTTGCATAGAATGACATAATAATCAAAATTATGGTAATGTAATGTAATACTTACGCCAAGCTTATAGAAGCAGTGATAGTGTAGCCTATTGACACTCCAACGAAGTTGGCATACTGTGCAAGTCCACATAACTTGAATTTTGTTCCTCCTGATCATTTATACAGGCATACAGCACCATACACAGGTTTAAAGATTCAATCAAAATCGTATACACAAAGGCTGAACTCCAAAAATTGACTAAATGGTGTTCATTTCTAATGTTTCTTTATCATGCAGAGATTTTAACAAAGTTTTAGCAAGAACATTGCTGTCTTGTTCAAGTAACAAGCACATACTCCAAAAGTGAGCTTTGGTAAGAAAAGTCGTGACAAATTAAAGCAGTACATTTACACACATATGTAACGCATGGCCGGGATGTCAGGCGCGCCTAATATATACTAGATGGTACAAATGCATTATTATTTCACTTGATAATGAATAAGTACATGATGACTAAAATCATGATATTATATACTACATACGAAAAACACAAGCAATTGAAACAATCATGCTCCAAAACAAAAAATACCAAAGAGAATCTTTCCAGCCTCATACTTCGGAACAAAAATTACAACCCTTTTTAAACGACTTGATTATTTTTTGTTGAAGTGAACCACATGTGAGTGTCCCACATTGGAAAAAGAGGAGAGAGTTGACATGTTTATAAACAAAGGAGTTACTCCACCTATTGCCAATTGGTTTTAGAATGGAACCTCCTTGAGCTTATGACGTGGACTCTCTCCTCCGTGCGGGTGCGGCCCAGGCCCGATCGTGCTTTAACATGGTATTAGAGCCCATGGTTAAAGACCTGGGACTCAAGGAGACGAACTGGGCTCGTTGCAGATGGACCAAGTTTACGCAACCGAAGAGAGCTAGGAGAGCCCCGGTTTGCGATGCCACCGAAGAGAGCCAGAAGAGCCCCGGTGAGCTTGTGAAGGTCCAGTCTGCGTAGATGGGACAAATATGTGGAACTGAAGAGAGCTAGAAGTGCCCGGGTTAGCCACCAAGCCCAGTCTGTTAGTTAAAGGGAACTCACATGTGAGAGGGAGTGTTGAAGTGAACCACATGTGAGTGTCCCACATTGGAAAAAGAGGAGAGAGTTGATATGTTTATAAACCAAGGAGTTACTCCACCTATTGCCGATTGGTTTTAGGATGGAACCTCCTTGGGCTTATGACGTGGACTCTCTCTCTTCCGTGCGGGTGCGGCCCAGACCCGATTGTGCTTTAACATTTTTCCCATTCCGTATTGATCTAATAATCCCACCAATGAAACGAAACAAATCAATCAAAAACAAAATTAATCTAATCAAAAAAATTAAATTGCAAAAAAAAAAAAAAAAAAAAAATTACCTAAGATGGATCTAACAGCTTCTCGGTAAGTGTAATTTCTCTTGCCAGTCACAGGGTTCCTGTAACAGTCAGCCTGCAACGTAGAAGCGTACCACGTAACAAACGCGAACACCAACAGAATTACGGGCCCGGCGATCCAGCCCATTTGGGCCACGGCCCATGCTAGCGACAATACTCCCGAACCAATCACAGCCGTTATGATATGGGCACTTGCCGTTATCAACGTACCTTTAAATTTTGCATCACATGCAATCAAAAATCACCAAAATTATAATCTTGCATTTTGAAGAACGAAACATATAAATTATGTTATCACGACAATAATACGCAAAAAAAACACCTATACAAATGGTTTCGTGAATGATAATAAAAACAAGAATCGTCTTTAATTTACAAAATGAGTTTCGTAACATGGAGATATAGATAGATAAAAAAGAAAACCTTGTCTCTTGGGACGTCCGTCGTCGTCGAAATCGGAAAGTTGAACTTCATTCTCAATGGCAAATGCTGTACTCATTTTTTCTCTGTGTTTTGGTTATAGGATGTTTGGGAGTTCTTACAAAAGAAAGAATTAAGGTGAAGTATATAGACAAATTCTTGTATTAGTATTTTTGTGATTTTAATTAAACCAAGATTCTCTAATAATGGGAGTGTTGATCTAAATTGCTTAGGTTTTATTTCTTTTCCTTAAAAATGGGAGATATACTTCCCTATTTTCTCTCCTCTAAGAAATGAGATAAGACCCAGGTTTAATGTATTGTTGGGTATATTTTTGGAAATGAATTAATATTGGAAGGTTACCAATGTGAAAAATAAATTTGCAATAATGTGGGAATTCCAAAGTTTGTGCTAGAGTTAAATGTGTTGAAAATTTGAACGAATCATCAAATCAAATAAATTGAATTATGAATTATGATGAATGTTTGGCAGGGAATTTAAATTTATAGTATGGTCCTATGAAATTGGACACTATTTGGTATAAATTTTTGGCTAATTTTATGCAAGGGTGTTGTATTTCAGTTGGAATATAAGAAAAGAATTGACAGTATCCGAATAATTATTTGCGGAAAATTGGTTGTCCAATTGTGGTTCCTCCGTTTTACCAGTGACAACTGATAACTTCTTCAATACGCTCGTCTTCATTTTAGGGAATCTGTTTTACTACAGTAGATAATTGCGTTAATAAAATAATGTTGTAAATTTAAGTTGGTAACTGTTGATTAGGAGTAATTTGCAAGAAATTAATTTCGGATAAAACAACCAGTCAGGCAATCAGTCAGCAATGGATATAGACTCAATATAGGTGTGAATGTTTGTTTACTATTTTTGGTAGATTCTAAGATTTGTTTTATCGACTCGAACTTGTCACTAAATATTAACGTGTACTCCGTAATTCCGTATTATTGAACTTAAATACCAGTCTAACACGATTACCTCGCGCTCAGCTTGGCCGAGCTTGTCAAAGGGGAGCATCGGAGACCACTAATTTGATTGTTGATCGGTTATCTGCTCGAAATCTGCCCCTTTCAATCCAAATAGCAGCAAAACTTTCTGCATCATAAAATTGAATGTGCTTTCTTTCGATGTAATTTGAATCTTTGTCTAAACTCTCAAGTAATCCAAGTTATTAAGAAACGAGGCCGTATAGCGTATTAGTTGTAAAATGGTATGGTATTCCTTGTGCTTCTGGGAACATGGTATAAGCATTGGTATACACATTCACACTATTGCAACTTTCAGAATTCAGAGGACTTGAGCCATAAGCCATGAGCTCCTGCCAAGTCGGCATACAACAGAACATTATTACAATAATACACGGGAAGTAGGGAATTTAGGTTCAGCCGGAATTTAGGTTGCGCTGTACTGGTAGACTCTGCACCTTGTCACGCACCGGTATCCTTGACCGTTTCTCTTACGACAACATCTCCTCTCATAAATGACGATAGAGAAAGAGATCGTCTACAGTCTAAACCTGCACCGCAGAACCAGCTAGTATATGTGTATAATCCGCCACTTTATGTAATTGTAGACCTGAAGGCTGCATCTATCAATGTGTCCAATCAACTGTTACATATTTACATGTCCATACAGACCTCAGCTTACAGGCTGTGCCCTTGTCCATGCAGGTTGATCATCATCAAATCCGTTCATATAACGGCCACGACCATCTTGCAAGTACGATATACCAGACCACACCCCACGGATGAGAAGAATGCTCACAAATACAACACTTCCAAGAGTACAAATAACCTGCATAATGAAAAAGTGTTTAGAAGACGAGAGACAACTAATCAGTTTCCATACTCTGTTCTTAAAATATTACACATGAGCAAGTCAAAAACTGTAATGGAATCATCAACTTCAACCTCAGAACACAATATGATCCTTATTGCAATATTACCCCACACGGAAGGTGGAGATGCTCAACTTCTGAGAATAGCACTTCATCACAGATTTCATCAGGGCAAAATAGTCCTTAAAAGAACAAAATCATGCGCGAGGCAAGAAATTCATTTATATACACAATTATACATAGATATTGAATGAGGCCTAAAAGTCTCATTACAAGTCAGATTTGATGAAATTCCACTCCCTTTCTTGAAAACTTGCAAAAAAAAAAAAAAAAAAAAAAAAAAAAAAAACTACTGCTAGATATTACAAGGAAGCAGCAGTGAAAAACGGCCGAAAAGATATATACAGGCTAAGTAGACAACGCCAAAAAAAAAAAAAAAAGCTAAGTAGAGAAGCGATTACTGTAGGCAGAAGCTGCAGGCTGTTCTCATTGCATAAATGAATTGGGCGTGGTTAACCAGAAATTTGAGAACACAATGATTCCTCCAAAAAACAGTAAGGTGCTTAAGGGTTTTAAGCAGAAGACACTGCTGACTGTTTTGGTTGCACAGGTGCGCAAATGAATTGTGTGTGGTAAACCAGAGATTTTACTCAGAATGATGTCCCCCAGACAAACAGTTCAGGAGATATTTTCGTAGGAGCTATTCACTTATTCTCTTAGCAAGAGACTTCGTCCAAACTTATAGCGGCAACTTTTCTTGTTATTTCAAGGATCCTAAGGAACCAAGATATATTCGGGAACATCAAGCAGTATTCATGAAATATATAACATGGTGATCTGAAGGCAAGACTGGTGGTAAGCGAGGGATAGTTACTCGTTTCCCGTTTTCTAGACAATTACTAGCAGTTTAACAGGCCAGTGATTCCAACTTTCAAGGGCTATAATGCCCGGGAGAGATTAAGAGTCTATAAGAGTAATGGCCTTTATAAGATACTCAAATGAACAATACAATGCCCAGTCAGGTTGTAGATCTAGAAAGCAAAATGGAAGAGTTTCTCACGTTAACTCAGATCTCATTACATAATGCAATGTTGTTCATGTAAATAATGAACAGATGGTAAAGACAATATACAAAGCCATTTTCTTTTGCACAAAAAAATGAAAGAGTTTCTCTTCCTAGCTTTACAATGACGCCGGTCTTAAAAAAAAAAAACAAGCATGAAGAGAAAACGTGGTCAATGAAGGATTTCCTTTGAACAAGATCAAGGAAAGAAAATTACATGGCCGTCAACACGGGAAGAGGTTCAAATTTTTAACACATTTCAGATTCATGAGCTAAGGAAGAATAAACCGTGAACAAGATTCCAATATATGGCCTGATTCAAAAGAATTTATTGTATGTCTGCAATTAGATTGATTTGGTGGATCAAGCCTTCTATATTGAATGGTACAACTTAAGCAAATATTTTGCCATTCTCATCAACCCTTCTAGAATTTGGCATCAGGACATGTTAACCATCATGTTTGCACGTGGCCTGCCTATTGGTGTACTTGTTGTTTCATCAAGCACATTATCCAGTCTAAACTAACAATCACAAGACACAGATGGCTTATTCTGAAAAATCATTCATAAAAGTTCCAAGTAAAGTCATCCTATGAATGACTAGTCGCCATTAATCAGTGTCAATTTCGCACTAAAGCATTACAGCCATCAAAAGTAAAAAAAAATGCAGTGCCATTACCTCAAGGAAGGCCTTCACAACCCATAAAAACGAAAGTATTATCAGTCCATTGACGGCAAACCCCACCTATCCAAACAACACATACGCAATTCAGAACAATCGAGGACCCTAAGAAGAACCCATAACCAATCTCACTTAAATCGATACATACAACAACAACGTCCTTAACCTCAGTGCCTTAAAGGCTCCCGCCATGAGGCGGGGTAAGGGGGGGTCGGATGCACGCAAGTCTTACCCCTATTGAAACATAGAGAGGCTGCGCACAGATGACCCAAAATGAAAATTGCTTTGAGAATCGCACCGACTGACTACTACTTCACAAAATAAGAAGCACAGACAGTTTTATGAGTCATTTTGCTTTATTCCATTATATCCCAAAAACCAAAGAATAAGTAGTCTTTGGCTCCATTGGAAATGGAAACACTCAAATCAATAGATAACTAACTCAATTCCATGACACTAACACATTACAAACTCATTATGCAATGATCACAATTCATAACAAATCGAAAATTTTATTGGTTGTTTCACCATTCCCCTAACATCCGCTCAGTTTTCCATCATTATAACCGAGCATTCATATGAACAGCAAGCCTACACTAACCAAATTCCGAATTTCCGACCCCCGAAAAATAACTGCACACTCAGTAATCAACTAAACTACATAGCACAATCACTAATCACCAATATTCACTGACGAACATACCCTAAATCAAGGAATTACCATAAGAAAAGGCTCATAAATCATAATAATACATAATTAATTCACATTTTATATACTATGATCATAAAAATTAGCTAAAATTAATTTGATTTTGTACACAGGAACAAAAATGAATTGAAGAAAAAACGCACCAATTTAGTGGAAATGGCTACAGGAAGAACTGATCGAACAGCTTTACGAGCACGCTTCGAAACTTTACGGAATATATTCTCAACAAACCTAACTAACAAATCCAAGCTACGATCTTCTTCTTCTTCTTCATCTTCATCATCATCTTCATCGGCATCATCGTAACCGTCGAAATCGAATCTACTCCATCTACGGCTGTCGTTCACCGGCTCATCGTCATCCTAATAATCAATTCTAATGATTAAGTAGTTAAGATCATGATGTCATCGAATTTGATCGGAGAGAGGATTACCTGAGGAGAAATGGAGTTGCTTCTTCGAGAAGCTTGAAGAGCGGGGAAGGTGCGGAGGAGATGGCAATTTAGTGAGAGTTGCGGAGGAGAGAGAAAATGACGGTGGTCATGGTGGTGGTGAGGTGGCGCGGAAGATGAGAATGCGGGGAAAGAAATTGAAGACGCCGCCATTGATGAACACTCGAGCTCGTGAAAAGGTTGCTCGAGTGGTCTAAGATAAGTGAGTACTCCGGAATTTGTTGTTAACTCGATTTCTCAATAATTCGGAAGTTTCGGAATTAGTGAAAACATCGGATAGGGTCTGGTTGGTATCGTTTTCTGTTTTCATTTTTCTGTTTTTTTTTTTTAAATCAAAGTCCCGTTTTTAAAAAACAGAAAAAGTGGTTTTTCAGTTGTCAGTTTTCATATTCTATGTGACTATTATAAAACCAAACAATTTAAAATTCATTTTATAACTTATTTAACTAAATTTTTTACGTAAAAAAACCAAAAACTGAAAACGGCAGTGATACCGAACGGAATAGTATGAACAAAAGTTCGGCAAACTAAAATGAAAACTTCCTCAATAATCCAAATATGTTGTTGATCGTGTCGTTAAATTGGTTCCTCAGTAATTCGGAAAGAAAAGTCGAATAAATATTTTGACTAGAAATAAAGGAATTCTTGATTTGGTCCATTTTTGTACACGAGTGAATTGTCGTTGATTGGAAATTTTATAACTTATTCATGAATTCCACCTCTCAAATACAAGGATTTAAACTTGAAACATCATCAAGCGGTTATGTAGGACTGCGACTTTTTGAGGATAGTGAGTTAGTGACTAGTGAGAGTGAAAACCTGGTTTCTAATACTGAATCCCAGATTGCAGAACGACTCTTTGCGTTTTTGTTCACGACAGAACAAGATCAAGGGTTGCATTACTAGCATTTGCATATTACAGGAAGTCTCACTTACTCCTGAGAAGAAATGGAAACCACACAGCAGAGTTCTTTCTGAATGCGCGTCTGCAACTTTAGTGTTGCGCAGTGCAGTCTTTGGCTCTCTGTCCATTCGCAAAATTACCTGTTACTGGACACTTCTATTCACTTCAATGCATGCATCAAATCCAAGCATCATACGTAGTGACCAGAAAAGAATACTCCAGGCCTGCTTATCAGCTTCGTTTTCCCACCATAATGTGCAGGGAACTGAAACTCCAACAGAAGAGAGAAGCCAAACGCTCTCATTGCATACACACGAGACAGGATATCAGATCTCACACAAGAACCGAAAATCAAGAGCACTGAAAAAATTACATGAACGAGGCAAATACGTTCTTTCTTTGCAGTACAAGGATGAAGCAGACAAAACATAGCATACATATGCATATAGGTTCCATATATCTACTTATACGAGATCTCAGTTTTGCGCCAGACAAAAGGTCTAACAAGATTAAGAACTATATATACTCGCACATAATAACAAGCTGCCTAGCTAGAGTGTATAAAAATTTGCACCCTGACCTTTCCCATGTAGAGTAGGCTCCCAGATTGATTTAATAATCATCAAACCCTCCCAGATTACAGTTGCTCCTGAAATTTCTCCGCCCTGGATGCTGAAGAAGCCCGAAATTTGGCCTGCCATCATAGTCTCCACCAGCCATGTGTGGAAGTCCTAGGGGATTCGGATCCCCTCCGATAATGAATGGACGTCCAAAACCATGTAGGGGATTTGGGTCCCTTCGTCCAGGAAATAATGGCCTAAAATGGGGAGGTTCTCTCCATCGCAATGTTGAACATACCCTCTTTCTCTTCTTACTGAGTTCCCAAGCAGAATTAAATTTTGCTTTCCATTGACTTTCTTTCTGTGAATCTGAGGTCTTTCCAAACTCTTCTTCATACTTCAGCTTCCAGAGATCGTTATTTGAAGCAAGGAAACACAATTCTGAGGAGAGACATGCCACTCTAGCAACATCTATTCCAGGGAGACACTCCAAAATCTTAAGTTTGAGCTCCGTTGGGAGGAACATGAGGCAAGGGGGAGGGACCAAACCCACTTGTTCGCAGAGCTCAATTAGGAGCGGATATGAAAGGCCGTCTTTGACCATTCTCCAAAAGTCAAAAATTTCTCGAATTGGGTACAGCTTCATGGACCCATCCCTCTCTTTCTCAATATAATCACTCTTGTTCAAGACGTGACTCAAAGCAGGAACAAACTTGGGTTCATCCAAGCAGACTCGGTGGATTCCACATCCCTTTTTAGGTAAAGACCCATATACATTGACATATTTCCCCAGAGTTTGAAACTTCAAAACAACAGTTTCAACTGCTTCAGACGAGGAAACCTCAGGCAGTGTATAATGCAACGATATACCAAAAGCCGATGAAGGCCACTCATCAGGCAGATGAAAACCATCAACTTTTATGCCCGAAACAGGATCATAACCAACAAATCCAGACTCCAACAGAACAGCATGCACTGCAATCACCAAGAGCTTATGATTACCGCCATTAGCAGCAACATCTCCCACCTCCTTCACAAATACCTTCTTCAGAAAACCCGGCACTGAAAACCTCGTAGTCACACCACTTATAGACTCATCATCAACCTCCATATCATCAGTTCCCTCCGCTACTTTTACAGACTTCTTATCATCAGAATTACTCGATGCCAAAGGATCTTCCATCTTATCATCCACCAATTCTCGAGCTGACGCATTCGAAGCAACCTTTTCATCCAACTTAGCAGATTCTACAATCTGACCATGCACCAAACCCCCACTAGGCTCACTAAAATGACCCAATTTCGACATTTCTTCCATCCGGGTATCCGCCAATTCTCGATTTTTATCAATAGAACCAACAAATTCATCAACTTTACTAGATTCTAACATCTGGGTATTTCCCAAATTACAACTACCATCATCAAAATTACTCAATTCTCTAATTTGATCACTAGAAACATCAAATTCACCAACTTTACCACATTCTAATATCTGCGTATTCATCAAGTTTACATCTTTATCATTCCTAGGGTTGATTTCCGAGGGTTTATCAATTTGGGGATGCAACAAATTAGGATTTTGAGATGAAAAAGCATAGGGATTTTGAGTATAATAGATTAGATCACCTGATGTAACGCCGAGAGATTGGAGAGAGATTTCCGGTGAATTCCCAAAAAGTTCATCCTTCCTGTTGAGAGAGAAGAGCAAATTCTGCTGCACAGCTGATGAAGTTGAAGATGATGATAATTGGAAAAGCTTCAGGTTGACGATTTCTCTCAGTTGTTGAAGATTACAAGAGTTTGGGACTTCAATTCTATGGGTTTCTTTTGATTCTAATGATCTTAACCTAAGTTTCATGGTTTTGTGAGGAGTGAGATTGAGAAATCGTTCGGTTCCGATAATGAGAAGCGTCTCGAAAAAGATTTGAGGGGTGAAATAGAGTTCCGAAGCTTTAGATAAACTCAGTGACTGCTGGCCAGGGGGCCGGGCCGGGTCGGTCTCGGTCCCTTGACGACATAGTCGCCATGCTTTCGAATTGGAATTATGTTATACCCGTCTCAGATGATTAAAAAATGACCATACGGTTTCGTTAATCCAAACTTAAATAGTTGAACAACTCTCTTGTAGTACTTTACCAAAATGTGTGCTTGACCATTGATCATGGAATCATATAAAATTCGACATCCACTTGATCAAGCATAAGGCTGTATAAAATTCGACATCCACGGGAATAAGATAGCAAAATATTAAGACCTAGATTTCAGTTATGCTGTGGCAATGACAGTTAACCACCTCAAATGTGTATAAATAAGATTGTAATATTGATTTTTGAGTTTATGCAAAAATTGAATGAACATTCCCTTCTTTTCTCTGATTTTCTGTTTCTCTCAATTTCCTCTTCTTTCCTAATCTTCCTCTTCAAGTTCTGGGTAGAGCTTGCTCCCCTAATCTATCTTCTATCTCCTTTGTATCTTCTTCTACACCCTTCACGGTTGAGCTCAACTCCCGCCTTTTTCACCATTGCTGTCTTCTGTGCTAAATTTATAGTAGAATCCTCCTAGTGTAACATTGAGCTAATGTTTATGACTTTCTATTATGACATAATATGTCATCGACTCACTGAGTCATTGTATGAACCATTGGTGAATTAAGGTAATGTGGCATTTTATCAGAATTCTAAACCGAAGTTATTAAATTAGGCACAAGACCCCCCCCTTGCCCTCTTGATTGCGATGAAGTAAACTAGGGTTCACCAAATTACGGCGGGTTAAGCAAATGAAAATTCTTAATGAAATGCAAACTTTTCCCCTTTTTCTCGAGTAGATCACTTTGCGAGACCGTCTCATATCAACATTTTGCGATTTACTTCATCCGTTTGCCTATAAACTTCCTACTTTCCATTTTTGAGTGTTTATCTTTAAACTTCATACTTGGAATCTTTCCTTATTTGTACATGTAAAGACCAAAACACCCCTACTTTAATCATTTCTTTATTGAAAATGCAAGAGGGGCACACCTGGACCTGGCAAACGGGTCATTCGGGTCGGGTCGAGTCATGTATTTCGGGTCGGGTTCGGTTTGGGTCGGGTCTAGTTCGGATGTGACAACTACATGTCAAAATTCGGGTCGGGTCAGATTCGGGTCGGGTCAAATTCGGATCGGGTCATTTCAAATTGTTCAAATCTTATCATATTATTGTCAAATTTCTTAAGGTTTTGTCTAATACTATCTTAATTTGAAGTTTTACTTGTAATTTGAGTGATTAAGGATGTGATATATCGAATATAAGTCATTTTTCCTGAACCGAATCATTAAAACGTCTGGTTATTCGGGTCAGGGTCATTTCAATTCGGGTCATGTTCGGGTTGGGTCAATATCGGGTCAAACAGAATTCGGGTCATTTTCGGGTTCGGGTCGGGTCAATTCGGGTTTCGGGTTGAATTGATATTAGAATATCGGGTCTAGTTCGGATGTTCGGGTCAAGTAATTCGGGTCTGGGTAAGTTTTGCCAGGTCTAGGCACACCCTTGTATTGTAATTTTACACCAAGTGGATTCTAAAACTCATTTTTTGTTATTTTTTTCTTAAAAATTATGTTCCGATCCTACGTGTTTTAAAGGCGAACGGATGGAGTGTGATAGTCAGAGCTCACTCCCGCCCAACCCAATTCATGTTCTAAATTCTCCACCACAAAAAATGCATAATTTGATTTTTCACAATTTCCACACAAAAATGCATCTTCCCCATTGTCTTCTCCAAGCTTAAGAAGCAGAATAAGAACCTTCCACAAAATTTGACATCACTATCAAATCACCATCCACTTGTGTTAAAAGAAGCTCACTGTTTCTTCTCCAACTTTCTAGATTCATCAAAATCTTCATCCTCAACAATCATTTCAAACTACTTATTAACATCCACTTTCCCTCAACAATGTTCATCTTCAAAAGTTCAATCTTCCTCCTCACGCTACTTAAAAACTCTCCATTTAAATGGCTGCCCTTTTCATTTCTTCACCTTCCTCAAAATGGGTTTCCAACCAAACTCCAAAGTTTCAATCTTTCCCTTCTCTCCACCCCCCATTTTCACTCTCACCCCCATATAGACACCGTTTCACAAAGCTCAAATTCTCATTACAAGATGACAGAGAAAGAGATGAATCATCTACTTCTTATGTAGCTTTTATTGATGAGACGGAGAATAATTCGAAGAGAGGTGATCAACAGAAACTTGATGAAGAAGATAAAGAAGAGAAATTGAGTGAGGAGGGGGAAATATTAGACTGGAAAACTGATGAGGAGTTCAAGAAGTTCATGGGGAATCCTTCGATCGAGGCGGCGATAAAGCTGGAGAAGAAGAGGGCTGATAGGAAGCTTAAAGAGCTTGATGATGAGAGCAAGAGTGATAATCCTGTTGTGGGGTTTTTCAGTAGAGTTGCTAGAGATAGTTTGATCAAGGAGAAAGAGAGGTTGGAGCTTGCTGAACAAGCTTTCAAAGCCCTTGATCTTAACAAGGTACTAGTATTTTTAATTTCTAATTTTCTCGACGCAATTTTCATTTGTGGTCATCCGTGCGCAACCTCTCTATGTTTCAATAGTGGTAAGGCTTGCGTGCATCCGACCCCCCTACCCCACCTTATGGCGGGAGCCTTTAAGGCACTGGGGTCTGGAGTTAAAGATATTAACTTTTTTTTTTTTGTTCATAATCTAGTTTTAAAAAACTCTAAGTTTGCTTAATTAGCACAAAAATGTTTTGTATGATATTGGGAATTAGTTGATTAGGAGCATTGTTTAGTTAAGATTAGTGTTACTTGAATGTTGGAGAGAATTTGCATGTTCTTTTGGTTTATGAGGAGTTAAAAAAGGTTGTTTCTTGTTATGGTAAAATGGTTTTTGAGCCTAAAATTAAGGTACTGTGTTTAATTGCACTTGTTCTTTATTAGTAGGGCTACTATATAGGAGTGATGTATTTAGCTTTAGGGGTTTTAGAGTAACAAATTCGGATTGTTCTTGGTTCGAAGGGAGTCACAAGGGCGATTTTGAGGTAGACATATTTCGGACTTGATCATGTTCTCCATGGGTAATGTGGTTATGAAGGTGGATTTTGATGCTCGGTTTGTCAAAGGTAATGACTTTTTTTTTATTGGGTTGTAATTGCACAGTTGAAGAGCTGTTTTGGGTTTGATACATTTTTCGCGACTGATGTTAGAAGATTTGGAGATGGGGGTATATTCATTGGGAATTTGAGGAGGCCTATTGAAGAAGTCATGCCCAAATTACAGAAGAAGCTATCTGAGGCAGCGGGGACGGAGGTTATGCTATGGTTTATGGAAGAAAAGAAGGATGACATTACGAAACAGGTACTCAAATTCACTCCTTGGTGATCATATCATATTGTATTTAAGAGATGAGCTGTATTAGTAAACCTCTTTCAAAGTGGCATAATTTGCTTCTAAAAAGCTCATGTATTTACATTAGCATTACTTCAGCATTTGAGAGTGGTACACTTGCTTCACATAAAACACAGCCCTGCCCTTGCTAATTGCTATGTTCTTAACTGTATACCTCTTTAACTTAACTACATCACTGTGGTCATTGTTTGTTTGTTTTATCTTAACTAATTGTTTGTTTCTTGCAGGTATGTTTGGTTCAACCAAAATCAGAAATCGATCTCCAATTTGAATCAACTAAGCTGAGTACTCCATGGGGATATGTTATTGCAATACTCTTGGGCGTTACCACTTTTGGAACAATAGCTATAACAAGTGGCTTCTTCGTGAAGCCAGGTGCAACATTTGATGACTACCTGGCTGATGTTGTCCCCCTTTTTGTTGGTTTCTTGACCATCTTAGGTGTCTCCGAGGTAAGATGTTTTGTTCCGTGTCGTTGAATTTGGTGGTTTTGTCGGGTATTCGCCATATCACCTTCAGATCTGCTGGAAATTGATACTGTCTGACTGTCTCGCAACTTTTAAGAAATTATATGTAATGCTCTATCATATTTGTGTATGAATCAGCATTACTTCTTCATTTGACATCTTGGTCTGGCTAGGCATTAAACTCATACTTCCTCTTCATTGTGAACATTAGTTTTGAGCATGTACCAATATTATATCTCTCCTTGATTACGCCATGGACTTATCAGCATCCTTTTAAATGCAGATTGCAACAAGGGTGACTGCAAATCGCTGTGGGGTTAAGCTCAGCCCATCCTTACTTGTACCATCAAATTGGACAGGGTGCTTGGGAGTAATGAATAACTATGAGTCTCTCCTCCCTAATAAGAAGGCTCTTTTTGATATCCCTGTAGCTCGTACAGCCAGTGCGTACTTGACTTCTGCAGCACTTGCAGTTGCTGCCTTTATCTCAGATGGCAGTTTTAATGGTGGGGATAATGCTTTGTAAGTTCATAAACCTTCTTTTTGCGACAAGTTTTTGTTTTATTGCAACTACTTCTTAGTTTGTGAGTGTCTAGAAGAAGTGACATGATGTGAGGTACTGGATGTCTCTTTGATTGTGCATGTTGCACAGCTGATTGCCATTATACCAGAACCTTAATGTCTAGAAGACAGGGATTTCGGTCTTGAACATGTTCTCGTCATAGGATTATGATGTGATGTTGACAATGTCTCTTGTATTTGCAGGTTCGTGAGGCCTCAATTCTTTGAAAACAATCCCTTGTTTTCCTTCATCCAATATGTTATTGGACCTTATGCTGATGATCTCGGAAATGTATTGCCTAATGCAGTGGAAGGAGTGGGAGTGCCAGTGGATCCTCTGGCCTTTGCTGGGCTTTTAGGTTAGTGTTTTTACCAACTTTGCTTACTGAGGTGGGAGTTATGTTCTGTGCTCTGACTGTATGAGCTTCAATGATCGGACAGGGATGGTGGTGACCTCATTAAACTTGTTGCCATGTGGGAGACTCGAAGGGGGCAGGCTTGCACAGGCAATGTTCGGGAGGAGCACTGCAACATTGCTGTCATTCGCCACATCTCTGTTACTTGGCATTGGTGGAATCAGTGGCAGTGTCATCTGTCTAGCATGGGGACTGTTTGCTACCTTCTTCCGAGGAGGCGAAGAGATACCTGCCAAGGATGAGATAACCCCATTAGGTGATGATAGGTATGCTTGGGGCATTGTCTTGTTCCTTATTTGCTTCCTCACCCTCTTTCCCAATGGAGGAGGGACATTCTCAAGCTCCTTCTTCAGCACGCCTTATTTTAGAGGTGATCTGTAAATATTCTCGACATTGTATATTCCGTAGGCTAAATTAATTTAGATCCATTATCCATGTATTTTGACGATAAATTGAATCGCTGTAAATTAATGCAGTTTTTGCTTCGCCAAGTCAAGGAAAGGGCATTGTAATTTGTAAGGTGTATACTGATTTCGGGTTTGTGAGTAGTACTAGTGACATTTGCTTCTGAACTCCACCCTGCAAATATATGTTGCTCCTATATTCCTATGTCATGGTTTAATTCCAAAAGCTGGTTCCAAAATAACATGTGAAATTGATGAAAGGTGGGTTTTTATTGATAGCTGATGAATGGTGGTTCATTGACCAAAACTATGATGAAACTCTTTAACTAGCCTAAGCAGGCCTTGTCAAACCCAATGCGGATCACCTCAGGGGTGTTTTAGAAAACTTGGAAACTTGAGGGGTATATCTGAAAATCTCGGAAACTTCAGGGGTATATTGAAAAATTTTCCATTATTAATTAAGGTGAATAAACGGAAGAAGATGGAGAGAGTGCGATAAATTAGTGTTCTATGGTTGGTAACTTAATCTTGTTAACCGGTAATTTATTTTTTAATGTGTTTCACCAAAAAATTGTTATAAAAGGTAACATTAGATAAAAAGAAGTATATCTAAGAAAGTCCCTTAAGATGAAACCCATGACAACGGGAATAAAGATTTTGTCTTTTCCGATCGATCATTTGCTCAACATATTTTGTCTTTTCCGATTGACATCCTCGTAGGACTAAATAATCGAATTTAAACTAAATTTCATATTTATCATATTACGAAAAAAAGACGTAAATAAACACTTTGATAAAAAACGTTAACTAATGAATAACCAGAGAGAACGGACTAACTCCCAAGTCTCAAGTGAAAACAGATCGCTACAAGCCTACAAGGCTACGAGTCCCACAACTCTTTGAATCCGAACTGGGTTCGAAGAGAAGGAAGTCAGTCAGTCAGAGTAGGAGGTTCAAGCGTGTGTGTGAAGTTTGCAACTCCGGAAAACACAACAGTTGTCGCAGCATTCATATATGCTAACAAATTCTCACATTCAATGTTTTCGGGTGTGTGAGAATTTTTATTGCTTACCAATTTTGCGGAGTTTTCAAAAACACCCAGTAACACCCCTTCTCTCTCACTATCCTCTTCTCAATCTCAATCAGGTTCTCTCTCTCCCTCTAAATTTCTAGTGTTTTTTTTAATTGAATTTTTGTGGGTTCTTTGTTAATTTGCTGAAACTTTATGTTTATGAACTGAATTGTCATTGTTACGCGATCATTTTTGATTAATTTGAAGTATGGCTGGTGGGTTTTGGGTTTGTTTTTGGTTTGATTTTGAGTAATTGGAATTGACATTGGTTCATGAATAAAGTTTGGACCTTTGTATAAAATTCGATTATTTGGGAATTTGAATTTGTGAATTTGCTTGATTTAAATTATTGGGTGTTTGAACTTTTGATGGGGGGAGGTTAAATTTGAAGCAAAATATGTTTAGAGGATTAGTAATTAGTTTGATTTGTCAGTTTAAGATCAGTTTAATTTTGCTGCATTACTCTGACATGCAAAATTCTAATCACCGATGTTTTTGTAATAATAGAAGTGCTTAATTGTATATTGGTGTCTGATCAAATTAATAAGGTGTTCTTAGGGAATTGATGATGCTTAATTGATCGAGTTCTGAATAGAGTAGAGTGTCCCAGTGATATGTCGCGCCAGTGAACAAGTTACACGATTCCTTAAAGTTTAGGTTCATGGCTTCACTGAAATTATGATTAAGATGTCATTAGGATCGGGGAGCAAGAAAGGTGGTTGCTGTGATTGACCAAGAGTGTAGTTGTTCATGAAGAATAGTATATTTGTGATGGACTTGTAATTGTGCTCTTTAACTTCCATCGTATATCACCACCTCTATAAAATGCCCTAATTCCTGGGGTGGTTCTTCACAAATCATGAGAAAATTAAGGTTCAAGGTGATTTTATAGAAAAGATTAGTTATAGGTACGAAAATGTTTACTTTCTTCATGTTGTCTTGACAATTATTTTCTTTTTTTCAAAAATACCAAAGTTACATGTATGTAATGTCTTCTGTTTTGTGGTGTAATTGGCTTTAGAGGAGGGCTTAGTTACTCTAAACCAACAATTCTGTGGATATGATGATTCTCCCTGCACCCCGCTTTGATGATATCTCCTTCTGGGAAAGGGGTTGCGGCTTTACTAATATCATTTGAATGATGTTTCTGTTGTCTTTATGTTTGAAAGAACGTCTTTCTTGAGGTCTTAGAAGTTGATGCCTGCATCATATTATTCTGAACAGCAATTTTTGTCATTACACTTCAGCCTATTAGTTATTTATGAGTGTTATTTTTGTACAAGGCCCGCAATTTTCCTCCTTTATCTCCAATTTTTGTGACGTTAATCATATTTGACATCTATTTATGATGAGACAGTTGCTTATCATGCTTTTGGCCTAAGTTATGATGTGGAATGTTAAAAAGTTTTGGTTCAGTTTTGTAGTGGGACACTGGGACAAGCTGACAGCTACAATGGCAAACAACCCTCAATATACGGGTGGACCGGGTCCGGTAGGCTTTCTGCATAATTCACAGCAGTTTAGTCTTGTTATGGGTAATTGTCTTGTTGTAGAGAAGAGATACTAGTTTTGTGTTGTCAGAATTCTGAAGGAGTAAGGGGTTGGTGCTCTTCGCAAGTTCGCATTGCCTTACAGGTCAATTGATTAAAGAACAAAATGAACTTCAGCCCTGTTCGACATCCTGTCTGTTTATCTCTCTCATATCTGGATTCAATTGGCCGTTCCGCCTGCTGTATCAATTCCTTTATTTAGGGTTTGGTCGCTTGGTGTAATTGTAACTTGGTCATGATGTCATGTTGGACATATTGAAGTGGGTTGACACTAGTATAATATATACTTCTGTGTTTTAATCAAATCCTGGACTTAAATATGCTATGGGGCGTTTCTACTGGTGATAATCTAATTGGATTTATATCTTTTTGTTACCTGACAACATTAGTACACTTAAGGATTCCTCTTAACTTTATGTAATTATTCTTGTTACGCTTTGGTCTGTACGCTTGACCGTAGATCATGTAGAAAGATCTGGGTTTTAGGACTTAAAGAAGTAGGGCATGTGACAGCAGAGAAGCACACCTTATATCGAGTGGAAGTGAGAGCCCATTGGAGAAACACCTACTGGGTCATGTACGAAGTGATGAAATGGAAGTAGGATTCAAGTCCATTGCGTCCACTTATTATTTCCTGAAGATCTCTTTGGACCAGTAACTTCTATACTGAACTGTGGTGAAAACCAGAGATAGTCTGACAGCCCCGTGGTCCTTAAGATTCTTTTGATGTGTTTTATATCTTCTATTACTTGAAAAGAAAGAAAAAGATAACTATAAATGCTTGGTTTCTAATTATGCTTGTAAAGCAGTGTATATATGGTGAAATGGGTAGACATGCCAGTGGAGGTAGTGAATGTGAGCCTGTGTGCTGCATTTCATTCCATTTTGAAAACACCTAATTTAACCAGTTTGGCAGGAGGAATTTAGGTCATATGGAACCTGAAACAATTATTGGGCCCGGAGCAGCAGCATAAGTTGATAACTAAAAAGCATATTATTGTAGTCAACGGACCTTCGCTGAAACCTCTTGTTTGTAAAACTAATTCAAATCCCATTGGGGTAGTGAACGAAATGGAATATGGGGATAAAGTGGGACATCTGGCTTTAACCGGATGCTCAAATAATCATGATCATGTAAAAAGGCGCTACTTATTAGCCACCCCCTTGGGTATAGTGGTAGAAGTACCATGAGCTTTTCCTTGGCTTCCTTTCTGGTCTTCGAGAGTGGTTGACATGAATGTTACCTCTGAAAGGGTTCCAAGCCTATTTCTTGAGTTAATTTGTAATCGGTAGAAAACAAACGAAATATGACGCTAGTTTTGAGTTGGTTTTGTGAGAATCAAGTTTTGATCTCTTCTATTTGACTTATTTGCCTAATGGCGTGTGCTGTGTGATGAAAGCACTTCCTCAAATTATTACGGGTCATATTGGATTGTTGACTTGCAATATGTTGTTGCTGCATTGTGTGGATGGGAAGTTGGCTACTTAGAGAAGGATCTTATTTTTGGAAGTTTAAATGCAAATGGGTTAAATATGAGTTACAAAGGACGCCTTATATATCCAGGACAGGTTTAATCATCTTGGGAGATTTAGGAAGTTGGGAGAAATTTGGTTTACCTAACCATTTTGGATGCAAACACTTTATACAACTGACAAACAAAACTTTGATGCTTCTATAATCTTTGAGATTTTAAGCTTCTTGGCCTTTCGCTTTCTGTGAAAATTTTGCAGTTGTGGACCGTAGTTGGTAGTTTGCAAGTTCTTTCCGGAGTGCTGAACTGGTGTCTAAGACTGATGTTGCAAGCTGATATGTGACCGTGTTTCCTTGTTTAGGCTGCCAAATCTCATTAATTACTTAGGATCTTTATGGGTGGCTAAAGATATAGTTGGCAATACGATCACGAGTTTCTGCTTTGGAATCGAGTTACTTGTCCAGGAGTTGATTTTTGGTCCACATATTATGATAGTTTGTATCTATTCCCCCCCTCTCTCTCTCCACATATGTGTGTGTGTGTGTGTGTGTGTAGTTTTATATATTTATCGTGTGGATTTTGTGTTCTTGTCATCATTCTATTCCATGAGCATGAGGTTGGCCATTTCTTACGTTTCTATATCTCATTGTCTCTAACTTATTGTTTTTCTTTTGGGTTTTGGAAGCCACTTCATCCGATGGTTGGGCCCATTCCTCCAATGCAAAATATTCCTCCCCCAATTCCTCCACCAATGCCTCCACAGGTAAGATCCTATATTTTGTATATGTTTCTATGCGTTCTTAGACGTTACGAAATATATTAAGCAGCCCTAAAAGTATATGATTGTCTCCCCAGTTCCGGCCAGTGGCCCCAGTTCATCCAACTCAGCATTATACGCCGCCATCTCAACAGTATCCGCCCCTTGGCCCTCCTCCAATGAATTTAGGAATGCCTCCATCACAGAGCCAGCAAATGCAATTTGCTCAATCAATGCAACAGGCGCCTACAAGACCTATACCGCCGCCAGGTCATCTTCCTCTAATGTCACAACCTTTGCCATTGCCTAATGTTCCTCTAAACAGGCCAATGTCATCTGGTTTGCCACAGCCAGGGCAAGATCTGCAGGTGCAAAGTAGTTTTCCGCCTGGTTCAGGCTGTCTACCAGTTCAGGCCCCCCCAGTTTATGCTGTAAGATCCTTCAGCATGCCTGCATGTCATTGATTGTCCCACTGAGATAATTAAGTTGCTTAATGTTTATATGGGCATGTGCAGCCAAATGCATATACTACTCAATATCAGCCAGGGCCTCAAATTGGACTCCAAGGCAATTCTGTTTCTGGAACACCTTTGATACCTCCTGCGAACCAGGGTCCTTTATTTACACCAGTGCAACAGACGGGACAGCCTTCACCATCTATTCCTGCGAATTCGGTGAGTTTATTGCCTCACAAATTCTTGTGCATACTGATAAACAATTTGTAGATTTAATTGGCGAATGCTTTAAATACCATAAATGATCTAATGCTCCCCCCCCCCCTTCAATTATCAGGCAACCGATTCCCAGGCTAAGCTCTCTGAAAAATCCTCTTCGGACTGGAGGGAACACATGAAGAATGGAAGAAGGTATTTGCTTTCGATCTGTACTATTTTGGTGATTCGTTTTTAGGGAGGGAAAGAGACATCCTGTAATTGGATCTTGGTTGTGAACGTTGACCCAGGTTGTTAGTCCTAAATCCCAACCGGGTGTCTTCCTTCCATCAATGATTCAATCCAAGGAATCGGGTTGGCATTCTGGTAGTGGTGGCAAAAAGAAGTTCTGTTTGATGCATATGTATATGTATGCATGGCAACTGTTTTTATTTTTTATTTTAATTTTTTAGCGAGCTTCTTTTAAAGGTTGTTGAAAAGGGTTTGCTCACTAAGCGTACATAGCAAAATGTTCAGTGATAAGAACTAGGTTGTGGCTTTGGCAAGAATCCTTTCAGTGCTGTTTTATTGTAATTGCAGTGAGACAGGATCAATGCTGTCTATAATGAACAGAATCTATGATCTCAACATAGGGATAAGGCTGTGTACACTCCGATTATCCGCCCACCCGTTACCTTGCCATCAGCGGGCGCCTTTGAGGCATTGGGGTACCGTTGTTGTTGTTGTTGTGGTGGTGGTGGTGGTGTTGGTGGTGTGTGCTAACTGCTAAGTCTACTATATTTCTGTTTAAGTCTAGTATATTTTTGCTGATGTCTTCAAGGTAGCTACAGTTGCTATGAGTGATTCATACATTGAGCTTCTCTTTGAAGGATATTGCGAGGATGTCCACATTTGCTTAATCTTAAGATATTGTGTCCATTGGCTCTAATGACAGTTTTGACTGACTACTATTTCCATTTCCAGTGGAGCCAAATAATCGCTATTTTATGGCCTGGGAACGATCGAATATAGAAAAATGGTTCACTAAATTGTCTCCGGTTCTTAAACTGTGAAGTAGTAGTCTACCTATGCAACTCGACATGATTTTCATTCTGGGTCATCTCAAAATAACTTCCAGTTTGTTTCTAGCATAGGGGTAAAGTTGCGTACATCCGATTCTCCTAACTTTGCCATAGGCCAGGAGCCATCTTTGCATTGGGGACTGGGGTAATGTGGTTGAATTTATGGCTTGCTATTTTCGAAATTTAAATGCAGTGTGGATACAGTGCATGGCTACAATTTGATGAAAACTTCTATTACTTTGCTAGCTCATACAAAAACATAAATTTACCTTGACATTAAAGACCCTGATATCAAAGTATAGGATTATGGAGAGACTTTTTGATACATAAGCCTCTGCTAAAGTTACTGATAGATATTTTTGAAAGGTTTGAAGGGAAATTTAGTGTACATCTATAATTTGATCATTACCCCCCCCCCCCCCCCCCAAATTTTTGTTTTGTTTTGGTTAATAATGCAATTTTTGATGTCTAAAATAGCAGTTGTATGTAAATATGTTAAAGTGGCAGATGTCACTGTCCTTGGATAAGTTCAATGTGCCTTTTCTGGTGACGTTTTAAATCTGTTAAAATGTTCTATTGTGGGGTATGATTGTCATTACGCTGTAGCTGTTATTCGTCCTATGTCGATCAGAAATCTGTTTTTCCGGAATATGTTGTTTATAACAAAAGCATAGAGTGACTTTAGATTTTTTATTGGTCAGATATTATTACAACAAGAAGACCAGGAAGTCTACCTGGGAGAAGCCTTTAGAGTTGTGGTCTGCAGTTGAGGTTGGTGAAATTTAAGTACTTTACTCTCATGTCCAAATAATCACTGAATTTACACCACGGGTTGCTGTTTAACTATTAAATCCCAATGGCTTTGTAGTTTAAGGTATTTGTTTACATTAAGTTTGGATGTATATATTTGTGACGTTTTGATATAGATCATAGGAGTTAATGAGTTATATATTCGTTGTTTCTTTGATAACTTTGGCGGTTATCTCTGGATCTCTGTCATGGATTGCTATCTCAGTTATTCTTGCGTGATACTGTTTCATATGATGAGTACACTTAAATCCTCTTTGTTTATGCCTAATGAGGTACTTTTGAAATAGTAGTATGGTGCATTTGAATTATTTACATTTTGTAAATATTTTTAACTAGGACACTTACGAAATTAAATTCTTTTTGAAAATTAGTAAGTTCTTGTTAATTACTGTGCTATTGAAGATTATGTTAATTTGAAAATAAACAAATAACTTTTGAGAACTGGTAAGTGGTCTCATCGTACGTGACCGTCTCATTGTAGAATCTGTGTTACTATTTTCTTGTTGGTAAAATATTATGAGATTCCATTGTTATTCTTTGATTTTCTTATACTGTTACAAGTGTTGAAAAGAAAAGGAGCTGTGCCAGCCCTTCATTAAGGTGAAACATGAAAGTATATTTGATGGAAATGTCTTCCTCAAACTTTACCTGGTGCTATATGTTTGGATGTAGAGAACTCCCAAAGTTGTAGATGATGCAGATTTGGACGAACACTTGGAATAGATGCGTCCTGTATGCAAAAGCACTACCGTTTGGTTTTGACGAAAATTAGTCTAATACATAAGTAAAATTTTAGTGCTTGAGAAGCCAGGGAGACCAATTCCATTTTGGCCAATTTTTTTACTGATCATATAAATGTGAATGTATACCTTCTCAATGTTTATGTGAGCTTACATTAGAATTTGTCTTAGTGGCTTCAATTGTAAAATATTTGGATTCTGATCTGTTTCTGCATTCTGCTGTTCTTATTGTGGCTGTTTAACTTTGTCAGAGGGCTGATGCTACTACTGATTGGAAGGAGTACACGAGCCTTGATGAAAAAACGTGAGCTAGACTTTTCACTTCCATCATCTTCTTCCACTGCACCATCTAGATTCTTAAATTATTTGACAGGCTGATCTTTCAAGTATGGGAAACATGAATGCCTTTACATTGTAGTTTCATTGTGGTGCAGGTACTTCTATAACAAAGTTACGAAACAGTCAAAGTGGTCAATTCCCGAAGAGCTTAAGGTTGTTTCCAATCAATGTTGTTTGGCCTTCTCTCTGTTTTGTGTACAGTATCATTTAGACTTGTATAATGACTTATATAGGCATTCGCAACTTTCTAGAAGTTCAATTTCTTGACTCTTGATTTTTGCAGCTAGCACGGGAGCAGGCAGAAAAGGGATCTTGCACTAATGAAGTTGCTGTAGATGTTCATGTTTTACCATCTGCTTCTCTGTCTGATGTTAAAACTCCCAGCAATAGTGATAATTCTTTGGTAAATTCAACCCCGGTAGGAGTGACACCTGAGGCTGCTCCTCGGACATCTCCTATGTCTTCTTCTCCAGGCGTGGTTAATTTGCCAAGTGAAGACAACGGGATTCAGACAAACGCAGCCGAAGTTGGTTCACCTGCAGAAAACTTGTCTGCAGTTGTCAATGGATCTGCTGGCGCTAATGCTGCAACAACTGAGACTGCAGTTCTTCCAATGTAAGAGGTCTTTCTATAATGTAGATGCCATGAAGCAGCTTTCATACGTGCTGATGGAGTTATGTTTGGGGTTTGTAGGAATAATTTTATTGCTCCTTCGTCTCAAGAAGCTGCAGATTCGTTACAAACTTCTAGGGGGCAGGACACAGAGGTTACAACTCCTTTTATCGAATGTATAGCATTTTTCTAGCTTTGCATATTCCGATTGACATTGCCATTAAGACTGTATTGGTTATCTGCTTCAGGAAGCCAACCAAAGCACAAGCATTAGTGGAGAGAGACATGATTCTGCCGGAAATGACAAGCTACTTGAACATCAACCACCAACATATGCTACCAAACAGGTGTGGCATGAGATTCGCTCCTGTTAGACGGGGTTATTTTCATTCAGCTAATTGGTCTGTATCTTATTTATTTCCTTTTTCTCTTTATTGTTCAGGAAGCAAAAGAAGCTTTTAAAACCCTTCTTGAATCTGCAAATGTAGAATCTGACTGGACATGGGAGCAGGTAGCCTTTTGGTATAATCATTTAATATTGTCCTTCAAAGGTTATGGTCCTTCGCTATACGTGTCATGTGGTGACTTTTTTTTTTATCTTTTATCGATTCAGTCTATGAGGTTGATTATCAGTGACAAAAGATATGGTGCTCTGAAATCACTTGGAGAACGGAAGCAAGCTTTCAATGAGGTAAGACCTGCTATTCCAAATCTGATTAACTTCGGCTCATATTTTGTACCTCTACTCTTGGAACTGCCCAAGCACCAAACAACAATTGCCTTCTGACATCCAAAATCATCTTTATGTAGTACTTGGCTCATAAGAAGAAGCAGGAGGCTGATGAAAGGCGTGCTAGAAACAAAAAAGCGAAGGAGGACTTTAGGAAGATGCTGGAAGTATATGCTATGATTCACTATGAATTACAATGCATGTTTTCTCTTTTTCTTTCCTAGGACTTCCCTTAATTTCCTTTTTGTTTTATTCTTTTTCTTCTTCAGGAATGCAGTGATCTAACTTCAATGACAAGATGGAGGTTAGTGTGGTACCTCTTATTATGTGTGACTCTGTGTACTGGTTAGTATTTGCCTTAATTATCTCTCTTGTAAACAGCAAAGCTGTAGCTATATTTGGTAGTGATGAACGTTTCAATGCCATTGATCGAGCAAGAGACCGTGAGGATATGTTTGAAGAGTACTTAGCTGAACTTGAAGAGAAGGTGAGCTTTCTACTGGTTTCATACTTTCCACACTAAATCTAATGCTTGACTAGTATGGATTTTCATAATGTGAATACTTAGGTAGTTTGTGACTTGAGTTAGATCCTTCTTCTGGTATTGGATAATAAATAGCCAACTTTTACTGACTTGCCAGATCCCTCTTTTGATTTTGTATGTCTAGGAACGGACAAAGGCAGAAGAAGACCATTTACGGTTTATAATGGAGTACAGGAAGTTTCTAGAATCTTGTGACTTCATTAAGGTATTCATTCTGTGGTCTGACAACTTTCTCATAGTTTTCACCCTACCCTTGAAGTCCAGTTTCCCTGTAGCTTTTACCCCAATTTTTTGCAACCTGATTTCTATCCTTGATGGTGTTTTTGGTTTTGACTCTTTTTTGTGTGTTTAGGGAAATAGTCAATGGCGGAAGGTTAAGGACCGTTTGGAGGCTGATGAGAGATGTTCACGACTTGAAACAATGGATAGATTGAAACTCTTTCAGGTTTTTTTCCTTATCTTCCCTCGTAGGTTTGTTTAATGTGCCCCCGTTTCTATCCGAGCTAATGCTCTACATGTATGCTTGCAGGAATATGTTGGTGATTTGGAGAAGGAAGAGGAAGAGCAGAGGAGAATACAGAAGGTAATTTGTTGTTCTTTTTGTCCCTGTTCATGTTTAGTTTAGCTCCTCGTTGTCCTGAGATCTATTTCTAAGTTATAAGCCTCCCAAGTGTAATCTTATTTAATCTTTAGTTTGATTTCTACAATTTCAACACTTGTATGTTACATTTCAGAGAATGAGGGAGAAGCATGGGTGGAAATCTCTCTAATAGATGTAAATCGTGAATTTCAAAATCCGAATTTCTTTTGGGTCTAAGGCTTTGTTGTGTTTTTTTAAACGAATAACAAAGTCCGTCTCTGCTCTTAACTTAAGGGCCCTCTAATTTTGATTAGGTGATGTATTTCAAAAAGTTCTATGAAGAATTATTCTGGTAATCTGGTTAAACATAGGTCCCACCCCACCCCTGATTTGCAAAATAGCGTGTTACAGGGAACTGAGGAATGTAAGACAATTACCCTTATTTGTTTCTATGCTCTGTTTTTGCCAGGAAGAAGTAAGGAAAGCTGAGCGCAGAAATCGTGATGAATTTCGGAAGTTGATGGACGAACATATCTCTGATTGCACTTTCACTGCCAAGACAAATTGGCGTGAGTATCACTCAAAGGTCAGTTATGTATTTCATTACCTTATAATGACACAAGAGTATCCCTGTCTTGTGTTATAATGCTTACATCCTCACATCTTGAATAATTTTCTGTCCCTCCTTGTGTAAGTTGCAGTATATTGGATGTTGAAGAGTGAGGAAGTGTAGTACCTTAACGATATTACTATGGCTTGATTGGTATCTTGATATCTATTCTGTTTCTCTTTTAGGTTAAAGATTTACCTGCGTATCTAGCAGTCTCGTCAAATAGCTCAGGTTCGACTCCGAAAGAGTTGTTTGAGGACATAGCTGAAGAGCTAACTAAACAGGTCAGTCAGTTATACATTTTCACGTACCTTAGAAAACATGGGATATAATACACTTTGGGATGCTTTGCTTTTGCTTGGCTGTTTGATCAGTGTTCTGCAAACACTGAATATGATCGACAATAATAATGGGTCACCTGCGAAAGCTGATCATTCTTTGAAGTGGAATTTTAGATTTCTGGTCAATGAAGATCTTCCATTTAACAAATTTTCCTGATTTATCATCTTGAAATGGTTGAACCTGAGAAGAATTATCAATTATCTATTGATGACAAGTGCCAACCTGGGTGTTCTGCAGTTTCAAGAAGCTAGGACCCAGATTAAGGATGCTGTGAAGTCTGAAAAGGTAAACTTCTCATTGAAGTTAATATATTGGCCTTGACACTTGCATTTTTCCACAGAAGCTAAAGTGACTAATACGGCAGGTCTTCATATCTTCAACTTGGACTCTTGAAGACTTTAAGGCTGCCATTGCCAATGAGATAAGCTCCCCTCCAGTGTCGGAGTACAACTTGAAGGTTGGGCCTTGATCTGTCTTCTTAACTCTTAAGTACTTGAAGCCTTATGCCATTTACCTCCTACTTTTCTTTTGGCCTCTTGGAAGGGAATACTTGTTCTGAGTAGCCAATGACAATCTTTAGAGCTCAAAATAGTTTAGTGTGCCCATATCGAAACATAGGACTCTATGTGGGTAGATCTAGTGCAAAAAAAAATTATTTGTGCTTGATGTGGCTTCCTTCTATCACCTGGCTTACTTTGCTTGCTGTGAGTTGGTGGTTAATGAAACCCCAATTTTATGGTACTTTGCAGCTAGTTTTTGAGGAGTTGCTCGAGAGAGTTCGTGAAAAAGAAGAGAAAGAAGCCAAAAGGCGTAAACGCCTGGGTGATGAGTTTTTTAACATCCTATGTTCGATGAAGGTAGATATATTTTTTCTGGTATAAGTGAAATTATGAAGCCAATATTGGCT
This sequence comes from Spergularia marina, assembly GCA_963680865.1. Classification (NCBI taxonomy): domain Eukaryota; kingdom Viridiplantae; phylum Streptophyta; class Magnoliopsida; order Caryophyllales; family Caryophyllaceae; genus Spergularia; species Spergularia marina. Next base: position 20,808,121 of record OY804547.1, on the reverse strand, counting down.
TAGATGTAATCAAAGATTTTATTGAAGATAATTTACTTTCTAACTTGCAGGATATAACTGTTGATTCACAGTGGGAGGATTCTCTGCCCTTTTTTCAAGGCCGAGAAGAGTTTAGGTACACCACAGTATTGATGTATTATATCTAGATGAGGCCATATATTAAGGATTTCATAATGAACAATTAAACAAACCAGATGACAAATCAAATTCAATAGATTCTGTCTGTGTTACTTTTCTATCAAGCATATATGTTGTCGGACGTCTAAGTCAGTCATCGACTTATCCTTGAGTGTAAAAGAAAGTTGCTGTTTAGAATAGGGCTGATTATATGCAACCCATAGTCTGTCTTTGGTGGAAGCCTCAAGAGAGCAGTGTGCTGAACTGCTGATTATTTGGTGTGATTCTTTATTCATTATTGTCCTCTTTGGAATTTGAAAGTTCATTCGAAATATGATTTATTGGTAATGTGAAGCTTCTTGCTTTTGACTGTCCAACACTTTGCTTCTATGCCTATGTCAGGTCTATCGGGGACGAGGCTTTCTCCAAGCAGATATATGAGGAGTACCTTGTAGAACTAAAAGAAAAGGAGAAGGAGCGTAGGAGAAAAGAGGAAAAGGTAACAGTCACGGAATTAAATTGCAAATTTCCTCTGTGACTAGTGGCGTACTAGGATCCTATTAAAACAAGAAGCAGGAGGGCCAAAATGTGGTGATAACAACCTTTAATTTCCTTTGTTTATGTATGAAGTTGCAATTCACCTCTAATTTCTCTGGCTGGATCCTTAAACAAGAATGCCCAAGATGTGGTGATAAGAACCTAATATTTATATGTTACTGAGTTGGAGGGCCTCTTAGCCCCAGTTGTGGTCAGGCCTTACCAGGTTGGGGCATGATGCCCTCGACACATGCTGAATACCAGTTCATAATAGTACACAATGTAAAGATGTATCATATGTAGGCACTGAGGTGCGAGCATCTCTGTTTGTCACCATCATGTGTGACAAGGTTTGAACTTTTCGTAGCTGAAGTGCATTTTCTACCTTTTGATCGACTCTCCTGCTTTCTTTTGGTGGTTGGGCGTGAGGTATTAAAGGGTTTGGAAAGCAGAACTTAGTATTCACAGATCTTCTAGGCTGTAGCGTACTGTGACTTACTTCTTTATCGTATTTATTTCCTCATTACATCAGGTAATGAAAGAGAAGGAAAGAGAAAGAGAAAGAGAAAGAAAGTCTAGGGACAGACGTGAGAAAGCGAGGAAGCGTGACAGAGACAGAGCAAGGGAACGATTCGGAAGGGATGATGAAGATGAGGATGTTGATGTTAGTGGCATTTCTCCATCAAATGAGAACCGGAGAACCGGAAAATACAAGGATAGGAAGTACCGCAAGCGCCATCAAGATGACGATGATGGGAGTTTTGAGAAATATGAGAGAGATCGTTCTAGAAGTTCCCATAGACATAGCAGTGAACGGAAGAAATCGAGTCAAGTATGCATTATTTTTAAATTGAACATAGTGTCATCTCCTTCAGTTTGCCCTCGGTGATTGATTCTTTCATCTCACTACTGACTATCTGTGATTTTCCTTTAAGATGGAGCAACAGGCAGGTTCGCCTGATTCTGACAATGATACTAAGACCAAGAGGCATAAGAAAGAGCACCATAATGGCTCTCGTAGAAAGGGTGACAACGAAGAGCTTGAAGATGGGGAGCTAGGTGAGTATCGTTTGCTTGTCTATTTATTGGGGATTTTATCAAGGATGAAATGATGTCTCAATTGTAAAATCAAGGTTAATGAATACTTGTTCTGTTAAAATAAGTCTGCTTGCCTCAATTATAGGCGAAGTTATGAATATTGTTCTGTAAGAAAATGAACTCACATTGACTTATAGGCATTTACCATATCTGCTTACTCCAAAACCTTTCCTCACGTCCTTGAGAAAAAAAAAAAAAAAAAAAAAAAAAAAGAAAGAAAGAAACTTTTCTCACACTATCTTGCAACTTTCAGGTAATTGGTGAGGTGCTGTGCGAGGGAATCAACGGCACCTTTTTGTTGGAGAGCTCCCTTTAGAAGGCTTCATCAGCTATATCAGCTGACGTTTGTAAATGAAATGGAAGGGCGCATCGTCACATAGGCTTGTTCATGAACTTGAAGCGAAGCCTTGGAGTTGAGCAAGTCGACTACAGACCTGCTTGAGAAAGCAAGCATTATTGTCACATGTAAACCGGAAGGTATCGCCTCTTTATGATGGATGTAGACTGTGGCTTTCGATTATATTCCCTCAGTATCATCTTGTAGATACAAATTTAGCTCACAGGATGCTAAAAAGTTGCTCATCAGAAAACTGTGTTCTCTAAATCTTCACATTCATCCAGGGCAAAAAAATTGCCCATACCTAGATTAGTCATATAGGATCTAATAATTTTTTCGGTGATTAAGAAAAAATAATTCAGCTGTAGCTTCTTATATGAAATTTTCTTAGATCTAAACAGAATTGAGATTGAACTTCATGTTTTATATAAATCTTTTTACCCCTTCATGATGAACGCCTTGTTCGATGTCTGGCTGCATTTTTACTGTCATGCCTAGCTTCTATTACTGCATATCTTTCTTTCTTTTTCTTTTTTTCTTTTTTTTTTTTGTGTGTATATCGCGTGACTTTGATAATATGTATGTACAAGGTCGAGACTTTTACACTTCTTGTTTCGAGTTCTACACTCCCTTCTAGTAGAGGAGTTCACCACAAATGAACCGTGTTCCCTCTCTGAGTAGTGTGAAAATTAACATAAGAAGTGTAAAGATGAATGTTCTCTCTAATGTGTAGTTCGCCATATAACTCAGGCATCTAGTCTGGTTTTTTATTTTTACTTCGTTCATATTTTTTTTGTTACCGTCTTCTTTCGTACATGTATAGTCTTGGACAAGTTTCCATTTTATCGAACTAATCGAGGTACTCGATATAATAGACGCAGGTGCTATATCGTGTGTGCACCACATCATAGGAGTATAGGAAAATCCCATATTCGACCATTCTATTATTATTGTTTACGTATTATGAGGTTGACCATTTCTCAGTTGTATTATATTTTTCATTATATTATATGGCCTTTTTTTCTCTCCTAACAGTAATTAATAGCTAAGTAGGTCAACTTTATTTGTACAAAAGAACAGGACACGGGAAATGTGAAACGTATAAAGTTGGTTGACATTTGCTAAAAAAACCCTGCCAAGAAAACAAGCAAAAAAACGTAGAATATTTAGCCTAGACCATATACTATACTAAATATTATAATTTGTGCATAATTGCATATCAACCATAAATCACATGATTATTCGTCTATTTGTGTCGCCTCACAACGCAGGAAATGTTGGTGTAATCTACAAGACATTATTATGCTCCCTTTCTCCGTGAACAAACCTAGGATTTTAAATTCGGGGGGCGGGCGAATGTCTCTACATTCCAACATTGTGATATTCTGTAGTGTTAGATGAATAAGGAGTGTAGTTTAAATTAGCTTTTCAGTTTGTTCGATAACGTAATTTGATTTACCGATAACAAAAATAAGACATATTTACAGGTCATAAGTCGTAACAATTATACAAAAACACATACATGTACTAAACGATCACGCCTAATACTATATACCGGGTTGAATGTAAATACTTTTTTCTAGATCTCGTGAGTCGTAACAACCGGGGGTTAGAAATTACTCTTTTTACTTCACATTCTAGACATTGGGAAAAAGTCAGAACCGTTGATGTTTCTTGATTTTCAAGGTTAAAATCAGCGGCACGAACAACCTAACCCCATGCATTCATTATTCCGCGTTTGTCCTTGTATCAGTTGTATATATATATATTCATGTGTACACTATAGCTGTTGAAGGTTTCTTCCTAGGTAAGCTTGTTATACTCTCCATTAAAACAGAACCACAATATATATGACTACGTCAAAGGTTGTTAAGAGTGTTCTTCTCCTGTCTATCATGATGTTCTTGGCGTTTTCGTATGCCGGACAGCCTGCTAGCTTGTTCTCGAACTCGGATTCGCAACTTCAGGTTAATTAGCTAAGCTAGATACTCCGTAGTATATTTTATAGTTATTCATTTACGTTGTTAAATTAACTGTTTTTGGATCGAAAAATTGATGTTTGGTTTGGTGTCTTGAAGGGTGAGGATGAAATGGAGGAGAATTGTCGAGAATTATCGGAAGAAGAGTGCTTACTAAGAAGGACATTGTTGGCTCATACGGACTACATCTACGGTCAAAAACTGAATCCTTAAAGTATTTTCTTTCTTTCTTTCTTTCTTTCCTTCAGTCCCACGGAGTGAATTGACACACTTGTTGTACTGATCATAAATGTGTAAAACAGTCTTGTAATATAATATCTCACGAGTTACGATACACTAATAATCGTATATTACGCTTTTTTTTTCTTGTAAGTTTGATTTTGGTGGGGGCCGGGTATTCGTTCATTTCGTTTATCTTTTTTTTTTTTTTTTTTCTTTTGTGCGTGTATGTGAGGTTAGTTGTATTAGAGCATCTCCAATGATAAAGTACAAGCATTGTAGTTTTTAGTTGACATGTAAGATTCATGTAGGAGAGAGGTGATGAATAAGCATTCTGACCAAACTACACTATTTCATTTGCAATGCCAAACTACAAGTAACGTAGTTTCAAATGAAATCTAAAATAATTTTAAATATAAATAAAATGATTTAACACTTTGTTTATTATTATTTTTTAATTCCCTAAAATCTCAAGCAGTGTTATTTGGTGGAGCTACATTACTCATCTGGCTACAAGTATGGAAAAAAAAAAAAAAAATACAATGCATGAGCTGCTGATGTCATCTGCCCACAAAAAAAAAAAAAAAAAAAAAAAAAAAAAAAAAAAAAAAAAATAGCATTGGAGATGCTCTTAATAGTTGACCAAGAGATCATGACACTCCTCACTCTTACAGTCTTACCCCTTCTCCCCAAAAAATTTCCTCAAATTAATTCTCTATTCTTTACGATCGACATCAATTATCAATCATTTTACCCATTACTCTTAACGTTTTGTTGTCACTTTTTATTGTTCATTTTGTAACTTTTTCAGCAAGACAGCAAATATATAAGGATAAAGAAAAAAAATTCGAAATCGATAAAATGATAATGTTATCGAACAAACCCTAACCAAGTAAATACAAAGTAGTCCATATATTTTAGACAGTGATACTGTTGGCGCGCTCTAGCCAGTGAATTCCTAGAATGGCGATTTCTCTGAATAAAATGACAAAAATGCCATGTCTGTACCTGAAAACCGCCGTTACTACTCCCCGAGCTTTCTCCACTGATTACTCCAACCAATCTCGCGGTGGTCTCCCTCGTTTCTTCTCCGAGACGCTTCCTTTTTCCAAGGTTCTCTCTCTCTCCCAATACTTCATTTTTTTTTCTTTCTTTTTCATAATTACAATCTCATTCAGTATTAATTGATATTCAAATTTCTGTATGATTGGAGAATATGAATGTTACAATGATTTTCTGCTGCATTTTCCCGTGAATTTGAGCTCAAATTGACTGGTGTGTATCAAGAACTCAACTTTTAATGCTTGGATTTTGATGATGATCAAGCCAATTAATTGCTAGGAGGGTTTAATTTTGATTTAATTTTTTTTAGATGATGTGAAAGAGAAATTGTTTGGATTTAAACATGTTGTTACACAATGATACAATTGGGGAACATTTTAAGTTTTTGATTGAGCATGATATAGTGTACTCCCTCCGTCCCAGCTCAAACGCTCCATGTAAAAATCGATCCCATATTGGGAAGGGTGTACACACTACTCGGTTCATCAAAGTTCCAAAAAAATTGCATAGCAAGTTAGAGAAAACTCTAATCTAATTAGCTTTATAATTTTTTTGAAACTTTGATAAACCAATTAGTTTGTATACCCTTTCCAACACTGGGGGTATTTTGGAGATGAGGCGTTTGAGCTGTGACGGAGGGTGTATGGTTTAAGTTATTGTATTTCATTTGCGAATTTTGTGTTTCCTGTTGGAAGTTGAGGTGATCAGACTACCTCCTCTTTTTTTTTTTTTTTTTCGCCAGGGTGGGACGGTACGAGTTCAGGGAGATGAATTTTGGCATATGAATAAAGTTCTCCGGTTGGGTGTAAATGATAGGTAAATTTTTTATCGGTTGGGCCATGATCAAATGTGTCGTAATATGCAGTCTGTGTGCAAGATTAGGGTCGTGTCTAGAATACGTTTGACATTGGAGATAGGCTTGTTGTATTCTTATTTTCTGGAGCTGTGGTGAATTTTGGGGCAAGGAATGTTGCTACTTTTTAATTGGCATCAATAGTGTCTATCCTTGAATCTCAGTAGTTGGGTGAACTTTGGCATGTTGGATAGCTCTTCTCTATATCTAAGCTGCCCGGCTTAGATATATACATGCGAATTATAAGCTTAGAACGTACCCAAAAATAAAATAAAAAGGTATAAGCTTCGATAGAATACCTTCTTTGAGCTTACGCATTTAGGGACAGCTTAAGAATTGATACTCAGAACTAGATGTTCTGAGTTGCCATTAAATAGATCGACCTATTTTTTTTTATCTTTAACCCCAATGCCTTAAAGGCTCCCACCATAAGGCGGGGTAAGGGGGGTCGGATGCACGTAAGCCTTACCCCTATTGAAACATAGAGAGGCTACGGACAGATGACCCAAAATGAAGATTGCTTCAAGAACCGCACTGACTAACTGCTACTTCACAAAATAAGAAGCACAGATAGTTTTATGAGTCATTTTGCTTTATTCTATTATATCCCAAAAAACAAAGAATAATTAGATCGACCTATTAATGTAGTTAAATCAGTCATTTGTCAATTTCTTCATCAGTTTACTCTATCAAATGGCATTCCGGAGAATCTGTCTTTCTATTTGTGTGATGCATTCTTTTTTTTTTCTTTTTTTTTTTTTTTGGTTGTTGTCGTTGTTGTTGTTTGGGTAAGGGCAAAAACCAAATGGTTTGAGTTCTATCTGATAAGCTCAGGCTTATGTTGTTTTGTTGATCTGAAAACTATGCAAGGATAGAACTTTTCAACGGAAAGGGTTGTTTGGTGGAGGGTTCTATAGAGAAGGTTGATCGCACAGGACTTGATTTTGTTGCAGTCCGAGATACCATAGTGGTACATCCTCGTGAACCGCGATGGGATGTTTTTGCAGCTTTTGGTGAGTTTTGATTTCATCTCCCTGCTCCTTGTCATCTTTTTGTTCTGCCATGGCATGCTCAAGTGGAGTATTTCAGGTACCCTGAAAGGTGGTAGAGCTGATTGGCTTGTTGAGAAGTGCACTGTATGTCCTCAGCATCTATGCTTATGTATTTATAATTTAGGTGGAATGTGTTTACCCCACTTGCCCTGATAGATTTGCTTCATCTCCAAAGCAGTCCACTACGAATTCAATTTCTATTATACTGTCAGATGATCTACCTGAAGTTTGTTTCTAGCATTTTCTGATGTGGGTTTGGTGTTCCTCACTGTAGGAGCTCGGAGCTAGTAGTATAACCCCGCTTTTGACAGAACGTTCTTCTTTGATATCAGACAACCGGGTTGACAGGTTGCAGCGTGTAATACTAGCTGCAACTAAACAATGTAAGCTGCATTTTTATCCCATGTCACTGGTTTGTGGTTGTCTTGTTAGGACTATGGTTTGAAATCTCATGTTCTGGGTTTTCCCATTGACACCTAGGTTTATTTTTCGTAATTAACCTCTCTGTCGAAGGGAGTTCTAAGATATGCCACTTTTAGGTCAACGACTGCATGAGATGACACTAAATCCTCCAATGAAGATTAGCAGCATTGCACCTATGGTTAGTTGCTACTTAGTACTTACTAAATTGGAGTTGAAAGAATTCTTTGGTTTCTAACTCAATCATCACATATTGTACCATCAGGTTGCTGGGTCAAAGTTATCTTTTGTTGCTGCCGCAGAAGGCACCCCTGTCATCAGTCCATTACAATCATCTGTCCTAGAAGCTAGAGGCTCTCTTATTATTGGACCAGAAGGAGGTTAGCTTACACTCCTTTCCCGCATAATCATCCCATTTTAAAATTTAAAAACTACAACAACTTTGAACGGCCTAATCATGAGAGTGTAAAATATGAGGGAGAGTGTAGACTTTCGAGATTTTAGACAGGCATGAGCAAGTCATTAGTGATCTCTCCTTAAAAGTAAGTTTGATCTCTCTGTGTTAGAAAGAGAGTCTGATTTCGTCTTCCAGTTGTATTTTTAGTTCTATCAGCTGTCAAAAAACTAGCTGAACAAAGACGCAATTGTGGTGGAGAAACTGGACATTTCGGAACTGTTGTTACTTAATTCTTAGTGTCTCTTGTTCGTCCTTTTCAATTTTCCCTCGCCACAAAAAAAAAAAAAAAAAAAAAAAAAAAAAAAAAAAAAAAAAAAAAAAAAGAAGAAGAAAAAAGTCAAAAAACAGGGTTCATCTTAGTGCTCAATCTGTTTAATGTTTCAGACTTCACTGAAGAAGAATTGAGAATGATCACAGAAGCTGGCGCTACTGCAGTAGGGCTTGGGCCACATCGCCTGCGCGTTGAAACTGCAACAATAGCACTCTTATCTACACTCATGATGTGGTCTGATTCTCAGCAGCCATTGCATACGTAGTTTCTGTGAGTCTTCTGTACCTATTTTTTCTGAGTCGACAATTTTACTTTCAGTGTAGGTAAAGTTATAATTTGGTCTGTTTGTAATTTTATAAAATGCCGTTTTTTTGTGGGAATTCGAGTGTCATCCAAACAAGTTAGCGCTTACCTGTGGGAAAGCACTTTCTGTTCACTACTTAATGGAGTAGATAATGAATCCGCAACAACCACTAAGAACATCACACTCATAACAAATCTTACAAGCAACCCAATGTCCCTATCTATGCTACCTCACTTGCAAGAAGTGGAGTAAAAGTTAAATACCCCCTCCAGTTCTGAATGATCTTCCTGTTTCCTTTTAAGGTCAGTTTTAAATGATCTTCCACTTTCCTTATTTGTAATGTTTTTTGTGGTCCTAATGGTTTGTGACCCACCAACTTTCATTTTCCACCACATCTTACTCCCTACAAAAAAATTTGTGCTATTTCATTGTGGAACATCAAATAGAACAGGAGGGAGTAGTAAAACTTAGGAGACTGATTTTCTCAGTTTTAACTCCTTAATCCTCCTTAATCATCCTAGTAATTAATTACTGGTTACTACTACATTAAATGAAGAGTTGCAGACTTCTGAATTACAGAATTCATAAGCCTAAAATCTGCCGTTCGAAGTTCTCTACACCCCCTTTTCTCTGCCATACACACCTGACCCCTTACCATATGTTTTAACACCATTTGAGTTCAGGAACAGAGAGATGGGATTTCGGTTGAAGATTCTGGTGAAAGGGATTCAGTCGAAGGTAAAAGCATTCAAGAAGAAATCAGCATCATCGTTGGCCTCATTGAGGGGGAAGAGTCGCCATACGGATCATAAATACATGAAGATGGAAAGAAGTGAGAGCGTCAAGGTGGCGTTTCGTGGTAAAAAAGACTCAAGATTTCAGAGATAAAGAGACCTAGGAAGCTGCTGATTACTCCGGCAAAGTGTAGCATTTTGTAATCCAGAAACACAAACTTGAGACCTCTTACTTATGTGCCAGGTTCTGGTTTTCATGTACATGTTGCAATTGTGACACTGACTATTTGCAACATTGTTCTGTTTCTTGTGGTGATGTCCTAGACAAAAAAGTTGACTTCATGTCATCTGGCCCAAAAATGCCCCAAACGCAATCCATCTCGACCCGAGAAATCGTTTATCAATAACCCAACGAGATCAAGCTCGTTCTAACTCGACCCACCTTGACCCGAGTGACTTGTTCCATTGCCATTTTAATCGAAATGTCAGATAGAAAAAGGTATCCCCAGATATACCTTGACCCGATTGACTCGTCCCATCGCAAACCTTGATTTATGTGAATGATCACCTCCCCGTTTTCGACCTCAAAAGAAAAAAAAAAAAAAAAAAAAAAAAAAAAAAACACTAGGTTGAACATCTAGACGTATACATTTGAGAGTTGACAACGTAACGGAAAACCATAAAGAATGACGTGCTGATTCAACATTAATTTTCTGAGACGCATTAAAATGTGCCCATTTTATAGAATTAGTCAGCCATTTTATCTTTTCTTTTCGTTCACACTTAACTTCCACAGTCCATATAACAGCCAGACCCTTTATTTAATGCCATTTCCAAAGTCAATCTAACGTAAACTTCACCCCACATTTTCAGGTCGATCATCATAAACAACAAAGTAAAAGGAAAGTTTGATAAAAAAAAAAAAAAAAAACTAGATCAAGTAAGCAACAATTCTTCTAATAATAGAAAAAATGGCAATTTCTCAGTTGGGAAATCTTATAGATACGATTAAAACAAAGGTGAATTCGTTGAAGAAGAAGAAGAAGTCGTCGTCGTCGAAGAAGAAGCCGTACATGAAGATGGATAAAAGCGCTAGCGTTAAGGTGGAGATCCGTAGTCGAAAAGCTCGTAAAATTATTGATAAAACTTTGAAGGCCGCTGATCGACCAGGCAAGCTTAGCCTCTAGTGAGCTTCGACAAGTTTTGGATAAAACAGTTCGACTGAAACGTTTTAAGGCTTCGAATCTCGACTTCAAATGGATTCTTGGCTCTCATCACTTTAAAATGAGAAGGAATTGAGTGGGATAATCTTCCCATTTTGCCCTTACTTTTGTAGAACTTCAATTGTGAGTTCAAGCTAGTCTCTTGCTTTTTTTTCGTAGCTAAATGGTAGAATTGTTAGCGATTTTTTTCTTCTTTTGTTATGATTGTAAGACTTGTAATATGTTTTAATTTGCATGTTACATGTAAGTTGTAATTATAAGATCATAACGAAAAGTTAAAAAATTAAAAAAAATTACAGTGGTATTTTCGTATGAAATTGGATGCATGACTCTTAACATTTACTACTTTAAGTCTGTGCATTGTCACTATTGTATGAGATTTTCCTACCGACTTTTTTTTTACTATTTTGGTTTGAAGTTTTTGAGTATAATGGGTCGCGAAATTGTTATAGGCTTGAAGATTCTCAAAAAGTTAATATATTTTTATTTTATGAGTGAATCTATTTATAGTACGATTAGCAGTTTGCTATAGTGTTGGTTTCTTTTCGTGCAAATAAAGTATTACGGAGTAGATCTCAATACGGGAAAAAAAACGCAGTCTGTCATTAAAACGCAAACTATCTACTGATCTACATACCCTCGACAACATAAATTCTAATTCAAATGAGTTTCGCATATTTAGAACCTGATAATTGATGTTGGAAACACTTGTTAATAATTGTTGCGCATTTGTACGAGCAGAGTTTTTGGTTAAGCTCATTATTGGCTTAATTATGCGATCATATTTCAATAATCATGAATGAGCTTGGTCCGAGAGTTTGGTCAAATTATGTGAATTTAAATATTCAACAAAGTAACGCTTTGTTTATTCAAAGGAGAAATTTTCTATTCAAAAGAGATTTTTTGGGCATTGAAAAATGAAAATAGAGGATTTTTCGCCTAAAGTTTGAAGCTGGAAAATCGAAGAATATAATGGGCTCATTTGGGCTCTCTGTGAGCCCAGCCCGTCATACTAAAAGACTGGGCCAGACCCGGTCGGATAGATTGGGTATGGTTGGGCCGAGATATTTTTTCAGCCCATTATAGTAGGCAGGCCATACTATGAAATGACAGACACGTTTTGATGGACCTGCCATAAGGTGCGGGTTAGTTTCGGGTAATTTTGAATACGAGAGATTTTTGGGTTGGGTCTCGAGAATTTTCTGGGTCGGGTAAGTTTGTGTTCATTTGTAAAAGTTTGTTACTTTATTTATTTAAAGTCATTGAGGCGTAATAATATAACGTAAATTTGTCTGTAATTCTGTAAGCGTCAAAACTCAAAATCGTGTTATGGACTTGTAGCTCCTTCACACACAAGAAAGAACTAAGAACAAGTAATGCCCACAACTCACTTGTGACATAATTGAACGAACATAAATGCAAAACGGAAGCTTGTATAATAAGCGAATCGAGTTGCTAACGAATTCAGGCCTCATTCAACTCTAACATTATCCAAAGTAGAGGAGCCAAACCCAAACACCACTTGCTTCATATTAGAATTATACCACTAATAAAGATCTCTCTCGTTGAGTCGTTGTATTCTGCGAGTGTCTCATATCGAAATTTCAAGAGATGCTCTACTCACTTTATAAACGAAGAATTGCTCTTTTATAGCGAAATGGTTTCAAAATCAAATGTTCGATCATTGGACTCAAAAACCGGACTTGATCCGTCTTATAAGTATCATTATACCTGTTTTAATTTGCGTTATCTAATACGTAAATTAATTTGATGTTTTATTGTATCGGTATTAAAAGCTAGTACACAGAGATGAGATCGCCAGATCGGTGGTGGGTGAGGAACGTGCAGCACTTGCCCAATAGTAATTCTCGAGAACAACACAAAGCATTCTGTTAAGAGTGGTAGGTGCAGTACTTGGGACTTGGTAGTTATTGTACTAGTAGACTAGTTGGCAATCATTTTGGTGCAATTGAATTTTGTGGAAGTTATTATTGACGTGTATAAGTGTGTTCCAAATATTTTTGAGGTTGTTAGGATGTGTGGATAATCCTCCTTCCACTTTCTATACAAAATTTTCTATTTTTTTTTTTTTTATAGAGGCAAGAAATCCTAGGTTGATCCACGAATGTAAGACCAACCTAACTCATCCTTTCGGATAAGAGAAGTAAGAGATTTCTATGAACAAGTTAAAATAAACTCGAAAAAAAAATAAAATAAAAAATGATTAACTTTTATATCACTCAGTTTGCTAATTATACTCTTTACTTTTTATGATAATTGCAAAATTGAGAGAATGACAAGTAGGGGTAAAGTTGACAAGTTAAGTGATTCAAAAATTAGAAGAAGTGTATGGAGAGTATAAAAATCACTACAAAAAAAACAAAAACAAAAAAAAAAAAAAAAAACTGTGAAACTATACATTATAAATGATTGAAGCTAGTTGTTAATTTAACTTTCATTTTTCGATGAGGGATAAACGAATGGATTAACATGTTCCCAGATCAAGACGTTAACAATTCAAAGATACGACGAAATATAAACTTAGATACCCAAAGAAGAATAATATTGATCACAAACTCGTTGCATTATTACGAAGATTAGGTAAAATAACATCAATTAATGATTAAATGATCAATCTATAGCAATTGTGCCTCGGGTTCTCAATATAGTGCTAAGGCTAGTATAACTGCACGTCATAAGAGTAAGGCTACATTAATATGACATACTAGTATACACTTATAATTTTATAAATGTATATGGGGGTAAGGTTGCCTTTTCACCACTTTTAATGACTCACATCTCCTCTTCTCACTCTCAAATGCACAAAAATAGAATGTCAATTCATATATAAAGATGTCAAAACCACTCACAAATGATAATGTCAACTCAAAATATAAGATTGTCAGCTCAATATATAGAATGTCAAATCGAAATATGCCTTGAAAAAAAAATGATCGGTGGAGTTGAACAGATAGAATTTTGTGAATATATATTTAATAATGTATATCCATATACATTATGTCTTTCTGCGTAATATAACTATTACTACGATGCTACCTTAAAAAAAAAAAAAGCAAATTGCTAGAGGTTTACAGTGTAGACACAATTAATTTGTGTAATGTAAAATTGAGTTAGTAGTAGTAAAATTGTGATCGAAGTAGTAAAATTAACTGTAATGAAAAATTCAGGTAGTAAAATTAATTATGTGAGTAGTAAAATTTTAATAGTTTTGTAAAATTATTGGTGATTGTAGATATTTTTGAGTGTTTATAGTATAGACCTCTAGCATTGTAAAAAAAAAAAAAAAAAAAAAAAACTATTATTACTACAATGGATGGAGATTGCCCATATTGGCCCCACAAAGAAATAAACACATTCATGTTCTTATCATTGTATAAAAAAGAGTTAAACATGTAAAGCTCAACAAGTGGTCAAGAGTAGAAACTTGTGCTTGACATTTTGTAGCTAAACAACCATGGCACTTGTCACTCAACTCTGGCAACTCCAGCTCATATTTCTCGGTCTCACCGTCGTTTCCTACGTCGCATACTCCGGCGACACCGTCACGCATCTTCCCGGATTCCCCGGCAAGCTCCCCTTCAACTTAGAAACTGGGTATGTATGCCAACTTTCTCATCATTTTAGTCAACGTTATAAATCTCTTTTATTTATTCTTTCTCGCTCGGGTTTATAATGAGGCGTAAATGCTATACAAATTGTGTTTTCAAAAGCGTATTTTTATCTTTAACCACTAGGTGAAGACGTTTTTTTTTTTTTTTTTTATGGCGTAGGTACATAAGTGTAGGGGACTCGGAGATGTTCTACTATTTCATAGAGTCTCAAGATAACCCAAGGATTGACCCTGTGGTTCTTTGGCTCACTGGTGGACCTGGTTGCTCTTCTTGGAATGGTCTTGTTTATGAAATTGGTATACTTTTTTTTTCCTAATCATAGTGTAAATTTCATTGCTTAATTATTGCATCTTTTTATGGGATATAGTAAAAGAGTATCATTTTTCCTGTTAACTACTTTGCTTTTTCGTGCTTTCTGCTTTTTGTTTGGTTTGGTTTGTAATGGGCCGTAAATGTCAGTATGTCATATTTCATTTCTTTGTAACCACTATGCTAGAACCTTAATCGTAATTGTATGTTACGTTGCACCATTATCGAGGAAGTTGGTTATTGTGCGTGGGAATTGAAATACGGTACTCGAGTACCTCAATCTTAACCATTACGCTAAAACCATAATCGTAATTGTTGCATCACTCTTTAGTGGTGGATCTTGGATGTCTTAGTAGTTAGTAATACTATGCCAGGAACTTCAATTAGTGGTTGAGGGAGGACTAAATGTATGGATGTAAAAAGTACAATGAATCGGAATGATTGTTATGCCCAATTAATGTCCTTATGATTAGCTAACTGCCTAATTTCTTACAAAACCTTTCAATAGTAGTACTAATGGCAGAGCTCACCTTTTTTGTGCATTAAGACCTATTTTTGTTTCTTCTTTAACTTTTGATGGAAGATATAACAATCTGTCCTTTTCTATGTTGTATTAAAGTATCAAATTTTGTTTCATTTTGATGCTGCATTATTGTTTAAATGTGTCAAAATCGCGGACGTTAGCTACTTAGCTTAATTGAGTTTAGAAGCGTTAATAAGTGATAAGAAAGAGTTGGTTGATATGAATACGGAGTATATGATTGACCAGGAAATCGGACTGTCAATTCTGAAGTATATCTACTTGTATCGAGATCAATGTTAACCGACCTCAAATCATCATGGGAACAAGACTTGGTTGTTGTATTGAGATTAATGCTCATTAGTAATTGTGTATCGACTTCATTCTGGCTTATATTCTAAACATACGTAACCATTTGCTTTAGAAATGCCCCATTGGCTTTTGGCACAATTCTGGAAACGATACTTAGAAGAGAATGTAAGCAAATGGGGCGTTTATAAGGAAAATGTAACTAGTGTTCAATGGACTTCAAAGTAACACTAGGTGTATTCTGTAATCTGATTTTACTCGCATGAAACTTTGCAGGGCCTTTAGAATTTGACCTTGATTTTTCACTATCACAAGGGGGTTTACCGCGGTTGAGATCTTATGAGAATGCTTGGACAAAGGTAAGCGGTTCAGAAAAGAATTTGAATACTCCTACATTGATCTGCCATCGCAAGTTAGCAAATTTGTTAGTGCAGATAATGTATTAAATTTGGTAATTTCGTGATTTATATGCAGACTGCTAGCATAATATTTCTAGATTCTCCAGTTGGAACTGGCTTCTCCTACTCAACAACCCCAGAGGGATGGCCAAGCTCGGACACAAAAGCCGCCAATGAAGCTTACGAATTCTTATTACAGGTACACATCAAATAGAATATCAAGTAATATACAAAAATTGTCAATGCAACTGTCTCCTAATATGTGTTCGACTTAACTTGATGAGGCTTTTACAAGCGACTGTCGGTTTCCTCAGTTTGTTCTCCTATTCACATTTGTGTTGTGGAAACTTGGTTTGATTAGTGAGCTTTGGTGCAGTGGATGGCAGAGCATCCACAATACCTTCAGGTTCCATTCTTCGTGGGAGGTGATGCATACGCAGGAATAGTAGTCCCGCTAATAACAAAATTAGTTGTAGAAGGTGATTTCATCTCCTTTGTTCTACAATCAGTAGTGATGCCACACGCCCTCTTATTGTATACTGTCTGAGCATTCGTATTGATTCCATATCTTTGCTGAACAGGTAACGAAGCTGGTGAGCAGCCATACTTGAACCTCAAGGTAATGTGAACTAACCTTACATTTTCTTTAAGTATAATAGCTGGTACAGTGGTGCGGGACTTATTATCTTTCTCGTTTTGTAGGGATACTTGGTGGGAAGCCCTAACACAGACGAGTTCATTGATGCAAATTCAAAAGTACAATTTGCTCATAGGATGGCGCTCATATCTGATAAAACTTACCATGTAATTTCCACAATCTATGATGCTTTCTACTACAGGGTTCCTTAGTAATTACACTAATGTGAACAATATTGAGACTTTGGCTAGCCACAATTGAAGTGCATTTAGATTTTCCATATTTTACTTTATTAAACCCTCCGATTTCTGTTTCCGACTTCTCTTTCGTTCTTCCTTGATTGCTGAAGAGTACTGCTTTAAACTATGATTACGGCTTATATCTAATTCCTTCCTTCACCAAACAGACTGCTAAAAAGTCCTGCAACGAGAATTACATAGATGTGGATCCGGACAACACAGACTGTGTTCTTGCTCTCGATGATTATGAAACGGTTTGTATTTCCCTGTTTTAGCATTTGAGTTCTTGTATGAGTTTGCTGAATACTGATGCCCGGTGATCTAATAGTGTATCTTTCATGTTTTCATGTCGTTTGTTTATAGTGTGTCAACAGTATATGGCCTAATCATATATTGGAGCCGAAATGTTCACTCGGTAGCCCACAAGAAGATAGATGGACTAGAAGATCTCTCGTAGAGGACAAAGACGAGTTCATCCTTTCAACGCCTCAACTTTCAAATCTTTGGTGCCGGGTATTCCTTCCAGTCTCTGCCTGTTTCATGTTTCCGAGCTGTAACCTTTTAGATGTTCATGTTCACATGCCTTTCTTTTTTGCCTAAACGATCTTCTCTCATTGCAGAGTTTCAACTATGGTCTGTCTGATTCTTGGGCAAATGATAAGTCAGTCCAGGAGGCCTTACATGTGCGCGAGGTATATTAAGACTTTCGATAATGAATCATAGAATCCTAGTCTGAACATTCAGTGAAGTTGTGAGTAGTAAGTTTCACAAGTCCAGTTTTGTATATCTCCCTATAATATAGCTTTTGTGCTTAATTCTCCTGTATGTGCTTGATCGTGATGGAACTAGGGAACTGTAAAGCGCTGGCGCAGGTGCAACAAGACTATATCATACACGAAAGATCAACCGAGTGTTGTTCATGTTCATCAAGACCTGGCTAAGTATGAGCTGAACGTTTTAGTTACCAGGTAATCTATTCCTAAATTCTGATCTTCTTTTCTCTTTGCTTCTAAATTTAGTACTTTCTGATTGCTTAAGCTGTCCAATCCTTATCGTAACCAGTGGTGATCGAGACATGGTTATTCCGTTTGTTGCTGTGGTACAATGGATAAATATTCTTAAAGAATCCCTGAATCTTACACTGTCAGACCACTGGCGACCATGGTTTGTTGATGCTCAAGTTGGAGGGTAAAGTTCTGAAACGTCAACATTTTACCCTTGCAGTGATTCTTTCGTACAATCGTGCTGTCACTAACATAACTTCATTTTTGATGAATTTCCTGTAGCTATACAAGGACGTTTGTGAAAAGACCGACGTATTCTTTGACGTATGCAACTGTGAAGGTGAGGCTGTAAACCTTTGAATTGTTATCAGTAACTGGTAACTCTGACAGGAGTTTTGTGATCTGTACTATTTTACATTTTACCTTGTGAAATTACAGGGTGGCGGTCACTCAGCTGCTGAGTACTATCGTAAAGAATGCTACGAAATGTTCAAGCGTTGGGTGCATTATTATCCTCTATGATCCAAATACCACAATTTTCGCGTTACTGATACAATTCCATTATTCGAATTTATACTGAATTAGGATAGCCGATTTATCCTTGAAATTCTGTGCTACTGAACTGAAGCCTGGAAAGGCAACACTGTGCAGTCAATTCAAGCAATCAATGAATAAGTGGCTTAGACCATCATGTTTTCGTGTTCGTTTTTTACCATCTTCTGATTCGTGTTTGTTCTGATGTTGTCTATTGTGACGATCTCTGAATGTTGTTAAAAGACACAAGCTGTCGGCCTGTCACTGATATGGTCTTGAAATACTTGAATACAACATGAACTGGATAATCCTCCCCCCTACCTGCAAGTGTCTGGGTGGTACAATAGCTTCTGTAGTTCTGTTATTATTATTTTCTTGAAGCTGAAGCATTGCAGAAATGATCCGAACCAAACGGAACTTTGGTTGGCTATTGTTGCATACTTCAATTGTTAATACCCCTTCGTATCCTTAAATTGTTAACATTTGGTCAAAATTCATTCGTTCATCAAGCAACGATTGAACAATGTATCACCTCATTCGATACTATAATTACTACACATCTACAATTCTACATCCCCAATCACCCCACATATTGAATCAATTTAGAGCGTTCTTTTAAAAATCGTTTCTGTTTAACTCCGCTGAACCCACTTACCTTTTCTTAATCTTAAACCAAACGCTTTAGTGTTTTGGCGTAGTTGTAAGTCTTTAAAGTTATTACCTATCCCAAACTCCAAAGATGACTGAATATTTTTCCTTTCTCTTTTTTTTTTTTACATATAATAAATAAAATTTAAATAAACCGCTTAAGGTTATCTTTTCCGAATTGTCCCTATGTAAGTTCGAAACAAACCGAATGGTGCGAACCAAAAAACGAAAACTATACCAGCAGCCTCCCTCGCTGGAAAACAAAAGACACTCCGCCCCATTGTAAACCCGCGTATTATTTGTCTCGTCGGAATCTTCCCCAAAATCACCAAAAAAAAAAAAACATGAGGCCCGACTACGAGCCCGATATAACCCGACCAGGGTTCGGGCCGGGTTTGGGTCACCGGAAGAAGGGTATGGGAGTCCGGGCCTGGCTGGTGCTGGACTCAATGGGCCAGGGCCAGGTGGTGGAGGCCGGGAAACACTCAATCATGCGGCGGACGGGCCTACCGGCCCGAGACCTGCGGATACTTGACCCGTTGTTGTCGTACCCGTCAACTGTTCTGGGGAGAGAGAAAGCGATAGTGATAAATTTGGAGCATATCAAAGCAATCATAACTGCCCAAGAAGTTCTTTTGTTGAATTCCAAGGATCCTTCTGTTACACCCTTTGTTGAGGAGTTACAAAGGCGCTTGCTCCGGTTGCATCAAGCTACTAAGCTTCAGGTTTACGCCTCAAAGTTCCTATCTTTATTGATATTATTATGATGATTATGAATTTATGATATGATAGTAGATTTTATGATGTTTTTATCTGTGTTGGGTTTGATTACGTTTTGGGGTCCGATTGCAGTAAGATACTGAGCTTCAGGTTTACGCCTCAGTTCTTCAAACTTCATGTCTTTATTGATATATTACTATGATGATTATGATAGGATATGAGTTTTTATCTGTGTTGGGTTTGATTATGTTTTGGGGTCCGATTGCAGTAAGATACTGAGCTTCAGGTTTACGCCTCAGTTCTTCAAACTTCATGTCTTTATTGATATATTACTATGATGATTATGATAGGATATGATATGATGGTGGATTTTATGATGTTTTTATCTTTGTTGGGTTTGGCTATGATTTGGGGTCCGGTTCCATCAAGATACTAAGCTTCAGGTTTACGCCTCATTTCTTCAAAGTTGACGTCTTTATTGGTGTTATGATGATTATGATCGGATATGATATGATATGATGCTTTTATTTTTGTTGGGTTTGATTATGATTTGGGGTTAGGGGTAAGGCTGTGTACATTCAGACATGTTGAAGTTTAAGGGTTTTCGATTTCGTGTTAGGATGTTGATTGATCAACTTAAAGATATATTACAATCATTGAAATACATTATATAGACATGAAATTTGTTGTCCGCAAATTTGTTGACAACAAGGGTACTAATATTATTAATAAGGGTAGTAAGATTTGTAAGCATTGATTGATTATATAGCTGTGAAATTTGTAGTTTGCAAAATTGATGAGGGTGTAGGGAGGGAGGAAGGGGGTGTTTGATTGGCCGTGATTGAATTTGTGGTTGCACTCGTAGAAGTTTGATTTATATGATTGGAGTGATGAGAATTGGGCTGGTGTTTCGGTATGGATTTCGAATTTGGAGTTGGAGTTGGGGTTGATGAGGTTAGATGTATTACTAAGAAGTGGCATGTGGGGTTTACTAATTGTTTGTGTAATGAATTGAATTTCACTAGAAATGTTAATCTGTGTTGGCGGTGAGAGTATTTAGGAAGTAATTTTAGCTGCAGTTTTTAAGTTCTTTCTTTCAAGGATATGCGGAGTATAAAGTATATAGCTTTAAATCAGTGCACAAATGAGAAAAATTGTTTACCCCAGAGTTGCAAAATTATCATATCAACTAACCTAGATCAGCTGAGTTGGTAGCTATGCTGACATGAACGCCTGTATTGTCTACCGTACCATATGGCTATAATGCACTGGTAGATGATGTTCACCATGAGATGGTACTTTTCTTCTTTAACCTTTTTAATGATTTTAGTAGACCACATACCGGAGCTTATTGCAAAATGGAAATCTGAGTGGCGGAGGGATCTTAATTATGCATTGGCTATTGCCGTTATGGATGCTTAAGATCTTCTTTGGGCTTCTTCCAAATCATTCCCATCACAGCTTTACCTACTGTTTCATTCACTTTCTGGCACCTATATTGATATATAATGATCATTCTTGACTCTTGTTTCAGACGTGTGTCTTTTGCTGAAAATTCTTTTGGAATGTTGACTAATGACTCAAATCAGAGCTCTCTATCTTTTCCATTTAAGTGTAACTTTTGTCTAACTTATAGTTCCTCGTTATCTATTGATTGCTAAAGGAGGCTCGCGGAGATGCTGACGATCCGGAGTGGACAAATCTATACGACCTTGAGGAGGGTGAAAGCACTGATGTCAGTCCTGTAGATGGTTCTTGTGGCTTCCCTCCACGTCGAGAGATGAATTTTGAGACGGGTAACATGGAAGAGAAGGAAGATCTGAAGAATAGAGATGGCATGAAGGTTCTTCCCTTTGAGTTCATTGCCCTAGAGGCTTGTCTTGAAGCAGCTTGTAGTTCATTAGACCATGAGGTATTCTTTGAGCATCCAGTTATAGAGAATAAGAACCTTATTTGAGGCACTTCTTCACAATTTCTTGTGTTCTTGATTCGTATACTCATTTTATTAACTGCTGTTAACCTAGGCAAGGACTCTGGAGCAAGAAGCACATCCAGCCTTGGACAAGCTAACTTCAAAAATTAGTACCCTCAACTTGGAACGCGTGCGTCAAATAAAAAGTCGCCTTGTTGCGCTAACTGGTCGTGTGCAGAAGGTAAGTAATTAAGTTTGAGAAGAACTGGCATACTTTCTCATGGACGTGCTTGGAGCTCATTGTTTGGTTCACATTATTAAACTGCTAGTTGCTCCCCTCTTGTGTGAACCGTGAATGTTATGGAATCTATTTTACAAACCACTGGATTGAGTGAGTTGAATTTTTTTCGTTTAGTTTGACTAATCTGTGTTCCTTTTTTTCTATTTCTATGAGCATTTTGTGAATGAAGGCATCAGAAATTTGGTGTTTTTGTTATTGCCTTTGCACTTTAGAGTTGTCATCTTAATATTCAGTTTTTGTTAAGAGGATTTTGGTTTGCTTGTCCTTATGATCTTTTGAGGTCGGCTTATTTGTGGAACTGTATTTTTTGGCCAGGTGAGGGGGGAAGAAGTTTGATAATTTTACATGAGTGCCTTCGTAAATCCTAATTGGCACTTGTCATCGATTCAATTTGGCAAATAAGGTGATAATGTGGAACTTGTCAATTGGCGGTATAGGCTTTTACCGCTTTTTGTCATCAAAAAGCAAAACGATGATAGGCACCTAATTTATTTGACCTGATGTCTCCTGGTAACCTGTATTGAATATTCTCACCCTGCTTAGACTCCAAAACATTTTTATTAAAGGCCGCATAACAAATTTCGAGGTTTCCACCATTAGGAGGCTGAACTTAACATATTGCAGTTGAGTGAGCTTGTCTATCTGTCTAACTTACGGAGGTTGCAATTGTCCCACATGCCACATAGCCATAATATAGGTTCTCTCTTAATATGTGAGTTTAAGGCTGACTTCATATCGCAATTGAAGGCATGGTGCGACCTTATGTTTTTTCGTTTGGACTCTTTATGGACTGAGACTATCTGAAAAGATCCCAGTTATTGCTCTGAGGCTTTACTTGGGTACTCTGTGGGCCGGTGGTTATGGCAGTGATCAGGACGATACGGGGTGGGATGGGGGGGTTGTTACTGAAGGGTTAGGGAGTGTGCTGGATCTAGGACTGTAAAAGTGAAGGCCACGACGCCACGTGGCTCCTTTGGTCTTTCTCCAATTCATCGATGATTACTTTTGTGCCTACTGTGGTCAACCTGCTTAATGTTCGTGTAATGATGTTTCGTAATGTATGATGTTTGCCAAGACTTGCCCAGCTGTTAATATGATGTAATAACCTGCATTTGCCTTTTTATATGGTGATGAACATACTCTGTTTGCTTTCGGCTCAGGTGAGGGATGAACTTGAGCACCTACTGGATGATGATGATGATATGGCTGAGATGTATCTTACTGAAAAGCTGGCTGAACAAAACCTTGAAGAATCTTCTGTGTCCTCTATGAATGATCACGATGATGCAAATGAGGGAGTCCAACCAGAAACAAATGACAGGTAAGTCATTTCAAGAAAGGAGGGGTGGCATATTTTCCTAGGCATCAGGGATCTGATTTCGCTGCTTCTACTTTCAAATCCTGAGCTCTTAATTCGTTATGATATAGGGTGCCGGCTGATATTTCATCAGAAATTCATGGGGGTTCAGGTAGATATGAAAGTGATGCGGCCTATCAGTATTTTGGTATGGCTGCTCCACTAGCCAGAAGCGTGACACGGACCAGCACAACACGCAGTGCCATAAGTAAACAACAGCTTGATGTAGAGGAGCTTGAAATGCTTTTGGAGGCATATTTTGTCCAGATTGACGGAACCCTTAATAAACTGACCACGGTATGTCACTTCTATATTGGGTTATGCTTTTTCCTATCTTCTGTTTACTTGCATTTCCTCTTTATTGTTTCAGTTTTATGTGCTATTCTGCCGCAGCGCCACAGATGATGTTAACCACTAAACACCCATTTTTTCCTTTTGTTTTTATCCCGTTAACTTACCCTCTCATTGCTTTCTCGCTTTTCTGTTAACCTGAAGTGGTTACAAGTGGGCCGATTAAAGGTAGTCATTTCTAAAACACCAGACCCCAGCGATATCAGATATCTTTAGGAACGCTTGGCCAAGGCCAGGAGATTTTAAACCATCAGTTGAGAAACAAGGTTTTAAAATTTTTTTTGTGCACATTATTCTTTAGTGAAGTGGTAATCATCGAAATCGAGGACAAACTTCTGCATCGTAGTGAAGTTAAATTTGCTAAGGAACTCTTTCTTTGATGATCATGACATCACGCATAGTTATTTAGGTTATAGGGATATGAGAACCAGGTCCTAATACCTCTTTTTTTCCTTTTCATTGAATCTTATAGTTGCGGGAGTATGTGGATGACACTGAAGATTACATCAATATCATGCTGGATGACAAGCAGAATCATCTGCTGCAAATGGGTGTCATGCTAACAACAGCGACTTTAGTTGTTAGTGCATTTGTTGTCGTTGCTGGAGTTTTCGGGATGAACATTACAATCGAACTCTTCGACGCCAATTTACATGGAAATCCGGAATTCCTATGGACTGTAGGTGGTGGAACCACAGGCACTATAATCCTGTACTTTCTTGCTATTGCCTGGTGCAAACACAAGCGTTTACTCGAGTAAATCTTTGACATCTCTTTCAGGCCTCACCTTGGCTATGTAAATGATTCACTGAGATATACAGTACATTGCTTCGACATAATGTCTTGTGTAAATTTTCTTGTGGAGTAAACATTAAAGCCATGTATCCGAAATCATTCTATATCAGTCCAACAGAAGATGCATTTCTGTGATTATTCAGCATTCAAGCTGTAAGTTTAACTTGTGTAATGTTCCAATCATTCAATATGATTTGCATGCTAAACAAATTTTCGGAAGAACAAAGTTGATTTCAGGGCAATCTGTGTAAATGTGCGAGGAGAGAATTTACTCTAAACTTTCTCAAATTTTGGGTTTATATAGAGGGAGTAGATATTTTAGGTGATGGAATCTGTAGATTGTAGGCCACAAAACCCATATCTCAATCCACAGATAGTGAATCTTCCCTGGCCAAAAAAATACAGAAGAAAAAGAAAGCATGTCTCTTGCAGTTCTTTCTAGCAGTCTTGCAGCCAGTAGCAACAGCCAAGAACTCCATGAGCATGGCAGACGTGTGGCAGTACCCGCGGCAACAATAGTTGCCGGGAAAGCAGGAAGACGAGGCCTCCTCCTGTCATCTACTGCTACGTCTATATTGGCTGTAGGAGCAGCAGTCGCAGTTGCAGCCCAAGTCGAAACCAGTGAATCCCAGACTGCCCTTCTTCAAAGTAATTATTAAGCTCCTTAAATTTTGTTATTTGCTGAATTTACTTTGTTTACGTCCTTTTTATCCTAGAAATATTTTGATTTTTTGTTTTCTTTTTAGAGTACTTGAAGAAATCAGAGGAGAACAAGGAAAAGAATGACAAAGAGGTACGCATTTTATATACTAGGCAAAATTTGGAATGATCACAGGGTAATACTCCATACGGAGTATAAAATAAGCGTAGCATTTTCATCTTCATAAACAATTATTATCGAGTTATCGACCAAACGTTGAGTATTCTCCAAGATACAATGTACTATATATGAGGATCAGGGATGTACTGTTATCAGTAACATCAGAACTCTAGATCATAATTCGTATAGCCATGGGAGACAATCAGTACTCTTACTCCCTCACCACATTCAGCCCTTCTGGCAAACTGCCTCAAATCAAGCACGCTTTAGCCGCTGTTGGCTCTGGTCAGAATTATGTTGGCATTAATCTGTGATACCCGTCTTAGTCGAGCAGTTGAGCTGCTGTTTTGCTCGAAACTGTTCAGTACTCGAGTCCCAGTCGTTCTGTGATGAATAAGATTCACCCTAGGGTATAGGAATGTTAGAATCGCGTAGTTGCTAATATTAATTTTGTTTTCCTAATGCAAAATATTCTCAAATCATCTGTTTCGGTTTTACATCTATGTTTATATTGACTTATAATTGCTCACTGGTAAATGGTCGATCAATGCAGCGAGTGGAAAATTACTACAAGCGCAATTACCAGGATTACTTCAAGTTCATGGAGGGCACACTAAGAGCGAAGGACGCACAACAACTTTCCGAATCAGAAAAGGGTATTCTTGCGTGGTTAGACAAGAACAAGTAGATGTCAACAATCGATAGATAGTTCGTTTATTTTGCCATTGAATTCTATGTACAATGTTCGACAGTCGTAAGTTTCACACTTTCGCTATTTACATTTTGAGGTTGAGGGGGGTGTGTGTGTGTTTTGGGCTGATATAAGTTGGAAGCCCATCAACAACAAAAGCCCAAAGCCCAATAGATTATGTATCACCCAAGCCAAAAGTTTTGAATGCAAATATTATGATATCAGATTACTTATACTCCTCCATTTCATTTAATTGTTTATATTGGACCGGGTTTTGTGAGGAGAATTCAAACCCAACGTAAACAATTTAATGAAATGGAGTGAGTATTAATGTTTGGTTTCGTCAGCATACAAAAGACATTTTGAAAGCATGTAGTCAGAAATCGAAACTCTTAACCTTCAAGTCGAATATGAATACCAACAAACGGATCAAGCCCTAATTAATTAGGGTACATGACATGTATAAGCACCACTTAATCAAATTTCATTTGGATGATTTGAGTCAAAATATTGTCCGATTATCGATTAGCTAGGTATCGGGTTGTGGGTCACTTCAGGTTGGGTTGGTGAATTGAAAGTATATACGGCTTGATGATGAATTAACAAAAAGGGTGTTGGCAGGAATCTTAAAGAGATGTGAATGTATGGAAGGTTACTTGGAGCAATGCATGCAGGTGACCCTCCTGATTGCAGTGCCGTTTGCAGTAAGATCATGCTCGCTAGTGTCCTTTGGCACATGCACACTGTGCGCAAGTGAAAACTCTGTTCACTTCAACAAAAAATAAAGCGAGAGTTTTTATTTTGCATCCAAATATTAATTAAACAATATGGATTCATAATAATTGTTCTAATGTTAATTACTTCTAAAACTTTTGTTATAGGAGCCAAGGACATTAAAATATAAGTTAGGTGCGTATGCAGCACGATAGGACATAATAAACACTCTAGAGACAGCTTATTTAAGCGTTTTAATTAGAGTCTCTTTAAACGTACTGAGGTTATCGATTGATCGAGTAATGACAACGATAATAAATGAAAACGAAAACAATGTATTGAGGTGTGGGTTGATAATAATAGAGCAAAAGATGATGGAACGAATGCAATAATGGGTCCAGGCCAGTTGAGCGAGACAGATTACCAGAAGCAAAGGAAGGAGCCCATGCAGCCTCTCTGGCTTTGCTTCCTTTATCAAAACTGCAGGGAATTGAAGGGCTCCGTTTTGGTGTGTGATTGTTACGACATTTCCTGTTTCTTCCCATACCACTCCGTCTCTTATCTACCTTAGCTTCATGGTTGCACGTACTCACACACACACACACCCCTTTCCGAGCATGGGCAAATCCAAACTCCTAAAATCGGGGTAGCCCTCTTTAATACGACGTACTATGTCGTCTAGTTAATGTGTACACAGTGCTGAAAAAATCAGGATAGGTTGCCCGAATTCTCCCATATTCTCAAGTACACGGCTTTATTGTATGATTAGAATTGTTATGTATTGTTCTTTTCACTAACTATTCATTTCAACTATACAAACATTCATTTCACACGACTCTTTAAGTTTTAACTTTATTTTCATAGTCAGTTTTCATTTAATGTAAATTCGAGATTAACTTCCAGATATCAACCATTCAAACTAATTGAAATACAATACTTGTATGTATATAGGTTTTAACAACTTGAGTAGGAGTGTAGGACAATGGTAGAGCTATATGCTTTTTTTTTTTCTTTTTTTTTTTTTCTTTTTTTTTTTTTGAAATTTAGATTCTATTAGGTATGTACAAGGTAGAACAAGATTGCTCACTATCACATGGAAGACTCAAATATAGAGGGAAATGAGATTAAAAATATAAGAGTACACGTGAGGTGAGCTTTGGATGCTTAAAAAGCATGGCATTCTAAATGCAGAAATGATTTTGTCCTAATTAATAAATCAAATCCCTTCCTTTTCTTAATATAGTATTAGTTCTATGTGTTTTTTTTATCTTAAAAGAGGTTTTTATTTGACAGATAAACCAGAATTTTCCACATCTATAAAGAAATCAAGTGGTACTCAAAGTGCACATTATTGTGTGACTAGCCACCCACAACATCTGTTCGTGTGCCAGTTTCAAAGCCGACAAGGCTTCGACTCACCAAAGATCCATTTATTATATTATTCGTTTATTATACTCCGTATTATTTATTATTAATAATAATAATAATAATAATAATAATAATAATTATTAAGTATGAAGCTTTATGCGCTTCTTTAGATTATGACTTCCTTCCTTTCTCCTTCTCCTCTTTAGGAGAATTGGAGTCAGGTGCCGTTGCTTTGCTTCAACGCATTCAACGGTACTCCAGGACGCAGGACATTGGTGTGCAGGTTGCGGCACATATTTTCACTCGTATTAGTTTTTCTATAGCCAAGGGTGTATGTGGGGGCCCATATTGTTTCACGGCTCCCAACTAACTTCTTGTAATTTATTATTTATAAGTAATATAATATCTGGTTATTTGGAATAATAATAATAATAATAATAATAATAATAATAATAATAGTAATACTTGTTATTTCAACTTAATTCTCAAATCAAATTGAGTATAACGATATAAGTTAAA
Source organism: Spergularia marina (assembly GCA_963680865.1). NCBI lineage: Eukaryota > Viridiplantae > Streptophyta > Magnoliopsida > Caryophyllales > Caryophyllaceae > Spergularia > Spergularia marina. The sequence goes on along the minus strand of OY804547.1, from coordinate 20,779,680 downwards.
CCCTAACAGTATAAAAGAATTTCAAATGAGAAATGTAATTCTACCAAAACATAATTAACAATAGTAATAAATTTGTAACAAATCAACAACGACCAAGTGACAACGTCGATCTCTCTCGGATGTCTAGTTAGGCAGGATTCGAGATTAATCATCTAATTAACTCATTGACAGACAAATCTTCTACTAGTAACTCAATTTAAAATGTTTTTTAGTATCTCAACTCGACTCTCGGATATTTTTGTTTTAGATGCGTAGGATCCATGTAGAAGAGATAAAGTCCCTACTGTGCATTAGTGCAAACAGTTTAGCATGTTGGTTATGAATATGAGAGGATCGGAGTGTCTTTGGCATGATCTGGTGATTTTGGAAAAAGAGGTAATACAGCTTCTTATGAACCATCCTTAAATATTTGTTCAGCCGTAATAAGAACAGGAAAAATAAATTTACAAAATAAAGCCAATCTTTTTATTTCTTTCAAATTCAGGAAGAATATTGAATTACGATTGAATCAAGATGAGTGTTGTCTGTACAGATGCAGACATGGAGTCTTGTCCTTTTCTTCTACTCAGTTCACTACTAGTGTTCCTATATTAAAACCCCGTTTCTTTCATGACTTATGCATCTTACACTAGTAGATAGAATTTGCATTGTAGTATCGTCGATGATTGTTAGATAATCAACTGAATCAAATGTCTAGCTACATTAATGGTTAGAGCACCCACACTGATTTTATACCTTCAACAATAATGCTATTAAATTATCCTAATAACTCCTACGTTATTAAAAGAACTCTTTTCATACTCCATATATAGATTGGATAATTCGAGCACATTCTCACAACTAATTGTAATCCACGTACTCAATATATATGAAATAAATGACGTACTACAACTGATCATTTTTATCAAAATCCGTATTGAGTATAAGCAGATTGATAGACTCTTGATTTATTAATTGTTGAATGTCAATATAAAATATCGAACCTACCTAATATCAGAGTTCTTTATTACAAAAGAATAATAATAAAATAATAATTCCGATATGGTGACAAAATGATAGTAACTTATGAAAGTTGACATTGCCATTTAGATTTGAGACCACCTAGTAATTCTAGAACATACAAAAGTTACATCTCTAGTCACTATTCAACCTTAAGTTTCCATAAATTCATGGGCACCCCCAAAATTTAATTCCATGTACTTCCCCTCGAAATTGTGCCCCAGTAAATCGATACACCACCAAAGTAATAAAAGAAATAAAAAGCTGGAAAAAGTTCATGTGAAAACTAATTCATTAACTACATCTATCCATCCTCTAGTCCTCTACTAATAAGCCTTGAACCTTGCTAGCTTCTGCTCTTTCTACTCTCTAATTAGCCCACCTGCAAAAAGATTGATATACAAGTTTGTGTTAATTAGTAGCTGATTTAATTTATTTATTTTATTATAATAGCAACAATATTAATGTTTCGTAACCAAAATGTTTGTAAATTGTGAGTTTACACAGCATGTAATAATAGCGATATATATATATATATATATATATAAATGTTTCAAAGGCTCCCGTTCGTATATAGGCATATAGCCATGTAGGTATGTTTTGTGCGAGAAAAGACAAACAATGGAGGTCACATTTGGAACCTAATTAAGTTATCTATGTATATCTAATGTCTAATTAAACTAATAGCTTTAAAAAGGTGAAATCGGAAAGTTTGTACAATAATGGCAAATGCTAATTACTGGAAATTAAAATAAAGTACAAGGTATATAATTAATTAATTTTTCATCCGACCATGCATGCCTAGAAGCAGGGGCAGAGCTCTGGGGGCTTACCTCGGCTATGGCCAGTCCAAATGTCGAATTTTTTTTGTGTATTTTTACTATAAAACTAGTTAAAAATCGAAAAGTTGTAGTATTTGGCCTACCCCAACTTCGAAAAGTAAGTTTCAGTCTAGTCCAAGTTTCAATCCTACCTCCGCCACTGCCTAAAAGTATAAGTTTTTTTTTAAAATTAGTGAAATTAATCTTACAAAATTACAGGAATTACTTATGTATGTACTATCTTATTGACATAAATACATGATATATGGTAACTTCATTTTGCATGAAAAATGTGAAATGTGGAATGCAAGGCAAAGACAGACTTACTGCTGGTGAAGTCCTTTTGTTGTATAAGAAGACTGGATAAAACCATAACCTTCATGATAATTAGATCTCCCCTGCACAAAACAATGCAGATTATTATGGTTAACATTTAGTTTCATTTCATCTCATATATATATGCAAACAGCAAACCGGCAAAACATTGACAAATAAAAAAAGGCGTATGTATATACAGTACCATTATTGAAATAACGGTTTTCCTATCACGCGTGATCGAGAATCTCAATTAAGTAAATGAGTTCTTTAATATATGTCATTGTGGTACATATTAGAAAAACCGTTAATAAATAATTACTCGGTATATATTGTTTGAAGTCGATAAATCGATTACTACCTGAACTTGATTAGCTGAACAACCTTGTGATGAGGGGTAAGTATCTATCAACCTCTCAAATGAAGCGCCTTGATTTTGCACATGTACAACTCCTCCAATTTTCTGCATATTCATGAAAATAACATGCATATTATGTCAACTAGCTACTTTCACCCTTAATGTTATAGTACACTGTACACTATAACATGCGAATGTCGGTCCAAACTAAACCACAATGCAAAATTTTTGGGTAAGACGACGGTTCAATATGTACGAATTAATCCACGTCAATTATTCGAGGTTCATTTTCACTAGTGAAAACTCATATATGAAATCATCATCGGATCATCATGTAATATATATATATATATATAGAACAATCTTACCCAAAACTTGTAAGTCGTAACAAAACGCGAATAATGCAAATATTTACCTTATTAGAAGAGGTGAATACGTGAGAACTAGCCGTATCATCAAGAGCAAAATCCACTCCATCTTCAGTATTACTACAACATTGAGTTTCATATTCGTATGGTTTCATGCTTCTTTTTCTTAATCTCCCATCACCATTATTAGTATTATTATTATTATTATTATTACTATAAATATTATTAATATTGTTATAACACAAATGTAGTTGATCATCCTCATCAAGATCATGATCAAAATGAGGAGGGCCAGAAGATGCATCAGACACCATTGATAAATCTTCCTCTTGATCATCATCATCAACTTGTTCATCATCATCATCAAAAAAACCATTATCTTGATCAAAAGTTGCCATCTTTTTCAACTGATGCTGCTGCTGATTTTCACCACCAAAACTTCTTCTTTTGTTACCAACAGAAAAATTACTAGTTGAATGTTCTAAGTATAGTGTCCAACCAGACTCACACCCACTACTACACTCTGGTAATGAAGGTACTTCTAATACATTCATCATTTTTAATATATGATAATATAGTATATGAAATGATATATAGTATGGTGTATGATTGTTAATAATTCTCTTCTAATAATAATAACACTATATGGTTTATTATTTAATTGAAGCCTACAAGATTTTCCTAGGAAAAAAAAAAAAGTTTGTTTTACTAAAGTGTGAAGTATATGAGGAAGGTGGAGGAAATGTTGAGGAGGAGTTTATGAAGTTGGTGACGAGTTTTATAAGAATGAGTAGTAATAATAATGTATGGAGTAGTAAATTAGTAATTGTACGTTCAGTACATGTGAGAACTAATGCCAGTTGGAAGGTGGGAAGATATAGAGAGAAGTAGAATCGATAATCGATAATCGATAATCGATAATTCGTTCAATGCAAGTAGTCGGATGTTTATCTCATAAATGTAAGACGACTCCTATTAATTAATGAACGTTATAATTTTTTTTTTATAAAGGTAAGAAAACCTAGGTTGAGCCACGAGTGTAAGACCTACATAACTCATCCTTTCGGATAAGAGAAGTAAGAGAGTCAAAAGGACTCTCAAACCACCGTGTAAGAGAGGGACAAGAGTGTCCCAAATCGGCCATAAAATCTGCGACTTTATTGGCCTCATAAAAGTAGTGAATAATCTCCACTTTGTGAAATTAATAAACGCTATATAAACCCTTAATATCGGTTTGTTTTCTTATACGACGATATACTCGGAATTATTTTGGAAAGAGATTTGTGATATAAACTGACGTAGTCGGACCGGGTAGGGCTAGGGAGGGGGAGGAGAGAGAGAATATTCACATGGTAGACAGCGAGGCAGAGTGTACGCTAATTAACAAAAACGGGTACACGTCCATCCTTTCAATCTCCGTAGGTGGACACCTATTGTATCACACAATCAACATTTTGGGAGTTTTGGATTCAAAAACACAAACTCCCGTGACCTAAGTTTTAAGGACATTTCCCTCATCCTGTTTTCAATTTTTAGTTTGTTATTTTTCTCTAGGGGTTAATCTATACGTTCCGTACGTATATTTGGACCTTATTCTAAAATTGAGAAGTTGTATAGTATATGATGTTGGTTACCTACCAAATAATTAGATATGACATAGTTCTAGTTTGTTGGTAATTATTGGTGTGATCCTGCTGCTTTAATAATGCATCATGCATGTGTTATATTCATATATCAACTCCCTTCATTTCATTCATTTGTTTACGTCGGATCGGGTTTTGTGAGGGGAACTCAAACCCAACGTAAACAAATGAATGAAATGGAGGGAGTATCATATCCTTTGGATGTTGTTGATACTAATAATTAAGAAGCATTGTCTTAATTTTAGAGAATAGAATATGATTTAAATGTAGTAAGTTGATGGCATGCAAATACAAGCACGTACACTTATGTGTGGACTAATATGTTGAACCTATCTTTGACTGTATGGCCGATTTTAAATAGTTTAAATTCGGAATATACTTATTAGAAAAGCAGAGACATAGTTTAAATCGTTATATTCCCATGTATTTAATTTCAATTAAAGTACTTCAAGGTAAATGACATTATTTAAAATATCATTTTCTTAATTACAAAATACTCACAATAAAAAAAAAAAATCCAATAAAAATGAAAAGACCACCCTAAAATCAATCCATGTTATTATTTCACCAATATAATTTTTAAGGTGAAGACAATTAATTACAAGATCCCTATTATTGCTAGTTATGTCTATTTTTTTCTGGTTTCCAATTAGCTAGCTAAATTAGCTTAGGCAAGGGGAGGAGTATTCTATCAATGCAAAGCCATTGGAATCTCTTCAATATTCCATCATCTATTGTATGCGTGCCAACTTTTTTTCACCGTTGATTTTCCGCGTCTAGGTTCCATTTTAATTTCCCTTTAACTTCATGCCCCTGATCAAGATACGAGTGAGTCCCATTAATCTTTTGGTTTGTACTATATAAAATAATTCATTTCATTTTATGATAATATGAATACAAATTATACAACTTAGATTGACTAGTCATCAGTTCGTTTGAAATATATACAAATTACAAAGTTACTTTGCAAAGTTGCGTAGCGTCAATAATATCGTTTTCTGTTATATATCTAGCTCGAATTGTAGAAGCTAGCTACATATTTTACTTTTTTTATTTATTTAAGATTTATCGCTCGAGTTTGAAAACCATAACTAGCTAGTACGTTAGTATTCAAGATTCGCCTCCCTTATGCATACACTAGGTTAGTCGTCGAGTCATCGTACCACACAACTAGTCTTAATATTAATGCAAACCACACATTTAGATGAAGATAGATGTACACTAAGAATTGAAAGAGATCTCTCTCATCAGGATCAGATCTAGAGCCAACAAGTGGTCCAAATACTATTGAATCATCCATGGTAGTTAGCATGTTAGGGTCATAAACTTGCGCATAAAAATGGGTAGAAATTTGAACCCGATCGAAAATAAGCCAATTTTTAGTTGTTTGCTTTAATACTTAGTCATATATAATGGGGGATCCACATTCCACATGTAGGGTGTGTTTTGCAACTGGACCAATTACCTCAAAAAACTCTCTCTTCACTCTCATACATACACGCACTCACACACACATGTGGGCACGTGTGCATATTGCTCTTGCATGGGTGATTTCACCTTCGTTACACACATGTTTGCACGTGCGCACAAATTTCTATCTGTATGCCCCTCCCATGTTCCATACTTACTCCTCACCTTAGTCCATTTTGGATTTTTACTGTCTTCAAAACCCCGTAAATTTTTTGTTCCACTATATGAATTAAACATTGTAAAACATATGGAGTATATATGTACAGTTTTACTAATAGAAGAGATATGAATTGTTGGGTAACGGTCGTTTATCAACTCATCAGTCATTACTGATCCGAATCGTTTAACAATCAAATGTATCATAAATAACAGACAAATGAATGTAATCTTACTGATAGTACAACAAACGAAAAAGAATATATAATATGATAGAAGATCTGCTATGGTTGAACAGTCTTGGGTAAAACTAACCTTGTCCGTCCTTTGGTAACTAGTGTACTTCATCCAATGTTTTGGTTTCTCCGCCCTTTTTTCTTGTAGTTGAAAGAATGAATGAAATAGTTAATTACAGTTTGATCACTTCTTGTCTGACATAACATTGCAGATTTGGTGGTCAAAGTTTTAAGTCCCTAGTCATCATCACATTATTTGGACATAATCCACATGATTTGCACCTTTTCACGGTTAGATGGAAGGTATGTCTTTTCTAACATTATAAAATGTCATGCTACATGTTTTTAGTATTACATAATTAAAAGTGCTTAATCTAGCCGTTTATGATACTACTCCGATTCTTAATTAGTCTCCTGACAACTCAGTTCATGATGACTCGTATGGTGAGTGATCTAGAAGACTAGACCTTTTACATTCTAATCAACTCTTGCTAAGAAAAAAAAAAGTGTATTTGGAAAACTTAGACGCTTGATAATTAATTAGGTGACCATATCTAGACATTTGAAAGATTATTACACACACGTCTACAACATTTGAGACTTCAATTATTACGATAGACCAGTGAGTTTCCGTGACTGTATTCCATGGGTTTCGGTTAGTGCTTATATGGCGATTAATATATAGTTCAAATGAGCACACAAGTTAATGCACTATCTATCTATTTATAGTGAGCTAAAATGACGCGTGTTGATTTGTGAGACATAATAACTTGACCCGATGACTAATTTCAAACAACTTGAACTTGATTAATGAAAACCTCCAACTCCCATGCGGCTTTTTTTTTTGTTGAAAGCTTCTTTGCCTTTAATCATATGGAGTAGTTCGGATGTTCAAGGCATAGTAACAACAATCAACAATAAATGAAATCCGGACTCGTTCAGTATCACTTTCAATTTCAGTTTTTTTTTTTTTTTTTTTTTTTGCATAAAACATTTAGTAAAATAAGTTACAAATTAACTTTTAATTGTTTGGTACTATAATAGTCATATGGAAAATGAAAAATGACAATTGAAAAATGAAAATCACTTTTTCTAGTTTTCAGAAACGGAACTTTTTCTAGTTTTCAAAAACCGAATCAAAAAAAAAAAAAACGGAACTTTGGTTTAAAAAAAAAAACAGAAGTGAAAACAGAAAACAATACCAAACATGCCCAAAAACTGGTTCGTTTTTTTTTTTTATTCCCCTAAAAAAAAGGTATGTTGGGCAAGTAATAAGGCCGATAATAAGGCCCAATAGGAGTAAGCTCAGTTTTATTTATAGGATCAGCAGGTTTGGAAACAATGAAAGCTTGTGAGTTACATTTCAAGTGCTAAATTCACAAATGACATGTTTCACATGTATAATCTTTACAGTACTAAATTAGTTAGAAGTATGAATATCATCCGGCATAATGTAATAATTCACTCAGCATAGAAATTGAGCTATCTGTTATAGTATTGTACTTGGATCATCATCGTACACTCAACGAAATGTAAACTCAAGCTGTCACTCAGTTCGATCTCCTCTCGTTGTACTGGCCTTTGGTGCGATTGAATGGTGAGTGAACGCGACTACAGAGAAGGGAAGTATCTGTTGAGGCCCCATGGAAGGGAATAGAATTCCTCGCTCCTAGTGTCTGCCTCGAAAGCTCTGAACTTCTTCCACCAATGCCTGCCACTGTCTCTCCTAGTCTCAGCATGGCCGCGATGAAGTGTCAGGTCCAAGAACAATGCAATGATGCCACCCACTGTGGCCGAGGAGGTAAAGATCACTTGCAGCATGCTGTTGAACTGATGCAAGTATGCAACATTACAGAATCAGAAGATGTTCAGCATATTGCAGGACATCATGATGCGAATGTAAATATGTAATGTATGTATGTAACTATAGATAAGAAAATGCAAGACATACTGCCAAGGATCGTGTGAAAACAGGAGTACGGCCCTCGACCAAGAGATACTCAGTGAAGTACTGAGGCACAGACAGGCCCATGTACAGTGAAAATCCTAGTATGAACTTTGTTCTGAAGCTGTTGAGGTTGCAGAACTGGAGAAAGCCTAGCCCTGCAGAAGCTGCACAGATGACATTGTCTAAGTGTCAGAGAGCTTAAAAAGTTAAGACAGCGCAATTCAGGAGTACAGCAGTGCAAGAAAAGCAGAAGATTAAAGAAAAAGTATTTTAGAAGTATCAGTAGAATATCTGTAACCTACCCACATAAGCATAGAGAACACAGTTGAGTGCTGCGAAAATGGGGATAGGTATTGAAGCTAGGATCGCGCCAAATTTTCCTGATTGAGACAAGTAAATTAAAAGATCAGAACTAAATGATAAAGACCAGAAAACCAGCAATATTTTGAGTTATGAATAATACTTGTAAAAGAAAAGCAGGAGTTCAGGAAACTGTGTAATTAACCCACCTAGAATTGAGAAGAAAAGCATAAAAAGTGCAGCAATTTGAGCGACTCTGCGACTTCCAACTTGGTTGAGTCCCAACAGTCCTGCATTCTCACTGTCAAAGAACCACAGTAGATTGAAAAGGTAAGAATCATGTGTAAAAATTCCGAATATATTGAATTTCTCGGTCATGAAGGAACTCTGGAATATTACACTGATGCAACTGAGCCACAGATTGCACCACAAGCGCCATTCAACAGATTTCCAATGCCCTACAATCAAATGGAAAAATTATTACTGTTAGATTAATTTTTTTTTTTTTTTAAAGAGATGATAACTCGAAAAAGATTCAGTTTCAAGACTTACTAGCCAGGCAACACCACGGCTTACAACTGAAGGCGGTAATGGTGTCGCACTGCCAAACCTTGCAGCTGATATAAATGAACCTGTGGACTATTAAAATGAAGAAACAGATCAGAGAATTTCCACATTTGAACACATGCTTGTGTGTTACAACTGAACTGATGCACCTGCTAACTAAGAATTTCGCTAATTCGTAAAAACTGTAGTAGTGGTATTGAACAGACCTCAACAAGGGAGACAAATGTGGCAGCCATCATAGCAAAACCATTAGCAACATTGAGTGTTGGACGTCCCCATTGGAACGGATAAGGGAAGCGTATCCTGCATAACAATAATGTCAGATTATAAGAATATTGCTGATGTTATCAAGAAGATCAGACATTAGTAAGTTAATCTATCTCCTGCTGTCGCATTGCATGTACTCACCAGGAAGCAGCACCAATAAGACCAGTACGATCAGTACGACAGAAAAACTGAGTTTTCGGGGAGCTATTCTTAAATGCTCCAGCTGCTGTCAGGATTGCAGCAAATGCCCAGAGAAGACCTATTGTTGCTAATGGTGCATATCGTCGTCCAAGGGCTTGTAAAGGCTTCAGAAAGCTACCAAAATACTGCAACAACATACATGTCTGATCTTAGCAAAATACCAAGCAATGTATATATGCTCAAATGTCCAAAGGCGTCACTTTGAAGACATACCTGAGCGAAAAACACCATTACGACTAGAGCTGGGAGTCCGACTGCAGTACATTTAGCAAGCTAGCATAAAATCAGATCAAAATCAGATACGACAAGATTTATCAGCTTCTGTTACACACTTTCTGACACTGATGCTGTGATGCATACCTGAGGGAAACCAAATTGTAACAGGCCAAGTCCTGTTAAAGTTACTAGAGGGATAGCAGCAAGAGGACTTAAAAACCTACAAAAACCGACTTCCATAAGCGAGGCTGTAGTCGTAAAAACAGCAATTTACTTCACTCAGAAGCTAAGTAAATTTCCTCACCTTACAACAATCCTCCACAGTCCCAAAACCCCGACTAGGACCGGGAAAATTGACGCAAACATTATTGCCCCTTGTATGGCTTTCATTGTTTCCCTGAACCTCTGTAACGTAGACAACGGTTTTTGTTATTTCTCAGGTTTATAAGGAGACGTGAGAGTAACCAGGCCAAGACCTCATTTACGTAAAGGTAGTAAATTACGACAAGAACAGCGTACCTCATAAGGATCAATGATGTAACCAAAGTGGCCAGTGTAGATTATTGAGATAGCCGGTATGATGAATGCATATGAACCTCCTACCACTATTGATGTTCTGCATCCGAACAGTGTCTGTAGCAAGGTATTCAACCCTGATACAAATAGCAATGTCTGTATCACTTTAGCTTTTTCTTCCTGTCGAATTCAACATCAAAAACAAAATCGATTAGAATCAGTTATTTTTTAAGTTCTTTAGGTTTGGTTTGAATACGTAAAGAACCTAAAAAAGGAAGTGAAATTTCTGATAAACAATAGAAATCTAACCGGTCCGCCTCCCATTAGAGGTACAAGTATGGTTGGGATCATAACTGTACTCCCAAGCATTACTAGGAAATGCTGAAACCCAAGAATTATTGATTCATCTGCATTAGTTAAAAATTAACGTCATTTCTTCATTTAGAAAAATGACAAAACGTACAAAGTTGAGATTATTTTCGTCACATAAAAAACACATACGCCAAGGAGGGTTGCTAGTGAGGCAAAAATCGACCCCGGGAAGTTGCTCCTTTATCGGAAATGGCCCAAAATCATCCTTAAGCGCGGCCATCTTCGACCTCTTTCCGACTTTTCTTTCCCTCCTCCTCTAAAGATCTAGCTTAGCACAACAATCAAATTCTAATTATATGTAACTTGTAACTACTTGGAAAAAAAATGTGAGTTTTAATTTACTCTACTTAATGAAAAGCATGCAACATAAAACAAGAAAGGGTCATTATCATATTTTTCATCATCAACGACTTATACTATATTAATTAAACAACTAGACCTACAAAAACTGATACAACTAACATATCACTATATAATCCATATTTGTTGGGTTTTATTGAGATTCTCCCCAAAACCTAAAGGTTTATGAAACAAATCAAGAGCTTGTTTGTTACGTTTGATACTTTGATGGGGGGGAAATGGTAGATGTGGAGGGTGAGAAGAAGATTTGAGAGAGTAGTTGGCAAGTAGCTCAACCTTCGTTTCTTTAACAAAGCTAAGGTTTCTTTCTAGTAGTAACGTTTTGGCGCATTTTTTTCATTTGTTTTGACAAGTTTGTGGGTCCCACTTTCGGTTTACCGTTTGCCGTTTCTGTGGTATTTTTCAGGGAACGGGTCACGTTATTTATCTTTGTATGCTGAATTGGATCATTTGATCACCAAAAAAAAAAAAAAAGAATTGGATCGTCATTTCCTTTTGCCAAAACGGAGTTAGTTTTGTTGTCGAATACTTCTAATTGAGCTTCAGATACTGTTTTCGGTACTAGTCGAGGCATATTTGTATTTGGTTTATATAGCGGTTATTCTCTGAGTGTATGGTGATTATGAAATTTTATAACGCCGATGACAACGTGAGCAAGTTAAAATGTTCTCCGTAATCCACTATAAGATAGTCAGATAGATTACTGTTATAAATGGACTTCGAAATTTGGTCGCTAACTCGTCTTATTATTGGTAAAGAAGTTTTAGTGACCTTAATTACTATCTGAACTAGACGACATGTGCAATCGCACAAATAATATATGGTGTAACTTTGTCGATATAAAGGTTATCAAAGGTTTTATTAATTAGTTGATGACCAAAGTGGTTGGAGTATTGCTGAAAATGGAGAATTACTAATCCATCACGTCAAATCCTAGAGTAACTTACATATAAGCAAATTGGGCAAATATTGTTCATGAGGGAATCGATAAGGAGCAAAGACATTACATGAATGGTCTATATCATTGAATGTACAACTCCTCTAATTTATTACACTTCAGTTTAACATGATCGTGTGAGACGGTATCACAAAAATAACAAGTAAATGTATTGTCGTCTTGTTGACACCATAGATATTGCTAACATCCTGAAAATTTCTACGGCATATGGGAGAAATTACTTAAGTAAGCCCCTAGGTATCTAGGGAAGTAATGTTCTCATAGGAAATGTTTTTGTGTAAATTGTTTTAAAGAAAAACTAAGGCTATCCTCATCCCTCAGACTCATATCAGATTTCAGACTTTGCCACGTCAGCTTTCCACTTACTTTTATATTTCAGACTCAGATTTTAAACAGTTTCAGACTCACTTAAATCACCCACCTTATTCCAAGATTCATTTCAGACTTGCATAAACATATATAATTATTCTTAATTCTATTTTTTCTTATCATTGATCATAATAATTATTATGTTAATTAAACATTTTACGATTACAGAACATTGTATCAAATAAATGATTAATGTATCATAATTTAGAATTCCGCTAACACACTCCAAACGATTTTAACTAGATTTTTATTTTCATCATGTTTGTCTGACAACTTTTTTTTTTTTGGATAAAATATCATCTACATTAAATTTGTATTGGCTAGGGTAGATTTTAATTGGATAAAGTTAGATTTTTACTTTTTTTTTTTTTTATCCATGCCAAATATAATAAAGTAAACATTTTACTAAAAAAACATAATTAGCAAACAAAACAACAAGATTGATCAAATTAGCAAAAATTAGCAAACTAAACAACAAGATTGGACCCACTTATTTAGTTAAGTGGAGTCTCAAGCAAGTCTTGGAATCTCAAGACTCACTCCAAACTTGTTCAAACTTTCCCCCACCTCAATGCAAGTCTTATCTCAAATTACCAAAGTCTCAGCTTGAGACTTGGAGTTTCAGACTTGCAATGGGAATAGCCTAAGCTCCGATCAATTAAACAAACAACCATTGATCAGACCAGAGTTTTATCTGAAATCACGTTGAAATGGAAAATCGTCTCCAAGAAAACCCAAAACCGTCAAGGAAGCCCAAGCCCATTAACTTGGGCTTTTTTCTAACAAAGTAATTACGCTGGCGCTATCATCGGGCCCAATGACTAATATTTAGCACATACGAGCCCGTTCATAACTTGTATTTTCTTTGAGCTGTGATGATGAAACTTGACATGGTATTCCAATTAATCATGTTGTTGCCAACGGAGATATTGCCAGCTAAATTAATACTATCGTGATATGATATGATATGATATGATATACGATACGATGGATATCAGCTATAGTAAACTTAGTTTGTATTATAGATTTATAGGAGTATAGTAAGAGTAATGTTATTATTGGCCTAAATTTCACATGTTCTAGTGTTCTACTACCCTTTCTACGATGCGAAAAATTGACAACGATAATTCCAAACCCGCCGTAGCCGTCTTTAACATAGTACAGGGGCTCTCTACCGCCAACACCGTATGCCAACGACCAACGACCGTGAGATGATCATTGATCTATTAGATTATATATCACCTGAATTTCATCAAAACTACAAGTTTTATTCATTCTTGTTACGATTTATGAGTCTCATATACGACTATATATGTGTCTAGCGGCGTACATATATATAGATGTACGAGTGTACGTGCATGTATGCTGTGACACCTGCATGCGTTGTCGTCGAACAACATCTGAGAGTGATATATTGTTATTTAATTTCATCTTCCATTTATATTTCAATTTTTTAGTGGTTTAACTTTTGTTCACTTCACATATTCAATCCTTCTTACGATATTTCAATAATGTCTTAACTAGATTCAGATCAACACCATTAAATTTATTTTTGGCTCTGCCACAACAAGTCGCAAGATCGGCGGTGGATCTTCGAGCCGCAAGATTCGACATCTATAGTTTTGAGGGAAGATATTATCAATTTGGCGTGTTAAATTAGAGATTTTACTCTTAAATTAATACTCCGTACAATGTAAGTTAATTGTAGTCTCATGGAATAATAATTTAACACTATGTCAATTGCAAGAGGTCTACACTATAACTGTTAAATAATTGAAAATCACTTTTCAATTTTGTATATTCTCTCTGTCCCACCTCAAAAAAATATTGATATAGTAAGTTGAGTGGGGGTAATAGTGAAAGGTAAGAGAAGGTGAGGATTAATAAAGGTAGGAGAGATAATTTGAGAGATAATGTGATAATTTAATAAACGGAAAATTCACGTGGTACCCTCGAACTTTGCCCAATTGCACATGGTACCCAACTTCGCAAGTTTGTGCACGTGGTACCCCTGAACTTACTACTTGGTGCACATGGTACCCAAATATTAACTTCCGTTATATTTTTCCGTTAAGTGATGATGTGTCGGTTAGTTGTTAGGGAATTAGTTAATTAAATTATATATATGTACGCCGCTAGACACAAATATGTCCTAAACTAGATGAGGTGTTTGAGGTGGGACGTTTCGAAATAGAATATGAGAGGTTTAAACTGTGACGGAGGGAGTAATTGACTGAGTTCGGATCTCAAGGTCTAAAAATCAATCCAAAATTTGGACCAAACACACAAACATACAAAATGGTTCACATACTCCCTCAATTTCATTCATTTATTTACGTCGGGTCGAATTTTGTGAGAGAAACCCAAAACCAACGTAAACAAATGAATAAAATAGAGGGAGTAATATATATACTCGCACTCACCAAACGAAAGTTGAGATAAAAAATTATGAAATCCTTGTTGAAATGGCGACATTACCGTTGAGGAAGCCCTTTACACATGGGCTTTTTCTTCCCTACGTACGAACCTAAACCGTGTCAATAACCGGGCCCAATGATCGATGATTAGCATACGAGCCCGTTACAATAAAGCAGTACAAAAGTTGATCTCTTATGGTTATGGCCAAACTGCATTTTCATTTTGGAACGGTACCCTTTAAAAATTTAAATATTTAATCGTCTCAGAATTGAACAACCACAAATTTACTCCATATTAGACCGAGTTAACATATAAGGGTTCATACTGCATACGGTCATGTTAATGTATTAAATTATCTATCGAACAATTTCAACCAAGAACTTAGAGATGATAGTGGAAATCTAATAATTGATTTTCTTAATACCTTAACACGCCTTCTCATTTCTGGTGATTTGTGCTAAAATTTCACTTTAAAGAAGCCCCTCCTCCTATGATTTGAACTATAAACCTTAGTGTCATCGAGACTTTGCCACGTTTATACCATGTTATGGAACCATTAAGACTAAAAATTTACAGGCTCTGTAATAGGTTGGTATTCACTTAGTCACGCAAGTAAATCGATTTCTTTACTTACAAGTTATGAATTATGAATATTGTTGCATTTATTTCATCATGTTAGTCGGTCACTCTAATAGCGAGCTAGTAAAGTTTTGAACATTTTAAAATAATTTATTCATCCAGACATACTATCTTTCATTTGGTTATTTGTCAACATCAATAAGTAGACAAACTCGTTTTTCATTCTCTTACATGTAAATTAAGTTAAACATAATTTAACAACTAATCGAAAACATTAACGAATTGAAAAAAATCATTTACATAAAACCTCTCCTGGTAGGTGCATTACCAAATATAGGGCAACTAACTACCTAGACCAGATCGAAAAGATGATGAGAGTGTACTGTAATTCATATACGACCGCCGCCACACAATCCCTTTCGCCTGTACACTAATATTACAGATTTACAGGGTAGAAAACGCGTAAAAGCCCGTGGACCGTGGCCCGGTAACCACGAAGCGGATATGATTTAGTAACAAACCCCAATTCAAAAGAAAGCGTAGCGTATTACTCTTATATCTGTTTTTCGTCATTTTCCTCTCCACCTTCCTATTTAAAATGACGTAAACACCCCTTGTATAATTAAACCAATATATAAAGTCCACCACCATCCAAAATCTTGTCTCCAGAAAAATAAAAAAAATAAACAATAAAAGGAACTTTTTTCCCATACTCTCTCACACACGTTTTTTGTTTCTTCGTCGCTAAGAACTTTGAAATATCTCCCACCACCCCCCACTACAAAAACCCATTTAAACCAACCTCTCTCAAATACAAAAAAAAAAAAAAAAAAAAATCAGAAAGCCGCAGGAAAAATGAGTTACTACAACCAGCAACAACCACCCGTTGGCGTCCCACCACCTCAAGGTATGTTGTGTTTTATTTTTATCATATGGTTTATGAATCATAATAGGTTATGATAATTTTATGATATGATTTTGATTTGGGTGGGGTTATATTTAAATAGGATATCCGCAAGAGGGGTACGGAGCGAAGGATGCATACCCGCCACCAGGGTACCCGGCACAAGGATACCCTCAGCAAGGTGGGTACCCACCACAAGGGTACCCTCCACAAGGGGGTTACCCACCTCAGTATGCACCCCAGTATGCCCAGCCTCCGCCTCAGCAGCAGCAACAAAGTAGCAGCGTTGGTTGCATGGAAGGATGGTATTGTCTCTTTCTCTCTCTTTTTTTGTTTTTGTTTTTGTTTTTGTTTTCGATTAGATCTGACTGTGTAGATCTTGCTTTGCTTTGATTTAGTTCATGTGTGGTTTTGGTTGTTTTGGGGTGGAATGACGGAATTGCCCTTCTTGGTTATTTTGGGGAATTTTTGATTTGATTTGATTTTTGTTCCTAAATTGGATTTAATTGGATTGAATTGAATTAAACTGGAATACACGGTATTTAGTATATACGTCCTTCATGTGATAATTTAGGGGTAGATTGTTTCTGTGATTCATACATTTATGTTCTGTTTTGAATTAATTGATTGATTAATGTCATGGATTTCGGTTTCGTTGATCGAGTCGACGAGTTGAGTTGACTCGGCCGAGTTGTATGATGGGGGTGGCTGTTGGTTAGGTTAGATTTGGTGGTGTTGTGTGGTGGCGAATTTTGTTTTTGCCAATTGTAAAGACAAATTTAGCCCTGATTTGATGATGAGACGGGGGGTATTTTGGGTAATTAAAGATGAAATGGCCGAGTTTGCTCTTTGATTTGAGAATGTGAGATTATTCCTAGTAGTTTAAGGACACCGTTGGAATTTAGCTACATTGTGATTTGGTGCCAGAATATTCAACTTTTTCCGGTAATGGTATATGTTTGAAAATTATAAGTTGTTGATTTTTTTGGTAATAATATGATGACTTTCCAGCTATAAGGTGGTTGGGGTTATGGTCCGACATTATTGTGGTCAGATCATTTGAGAGATGTTGCGGGTTTTTATTCTTATTTTGGCCAGGTCATACATGAACAAAGTTGAGATACTTGTCGAAATCCTAACCGTGTGTTGTGTTTTGTGAACTGCAATTTTTGTTTTGATGAGGGATGAATCTTGGCGACTTTTAAGGTCCCTGCTCTGGTAGCCTAGCGTCTATTGTAAAACAGATTGAATTGACAGTGATCGATATGTTATGTTCCATGTATCGAAGTATTACCATGATAATGTGTGGCGAGGTTTTGATATTTGACTTAAAAAAAGTGATTTAAAATCAACAAATGAGCTATTTAGAATGGACGACAAGACATGTGGTGTGAAAATTTTGAAATTAGTATAATTCTTTTTCTTCACGACAGATTGGTAGACCAAGCTAGATTGTTTCCCCCCCCCCCCCCCTTTCATTGAAAGGAATGTGGTTTAATCAAACATAAGATTCGGATGTGTTGAGATAAGTTTTGTATTCAAAAGACTTGATGTTTTTAGTGGGTGTCACATTACGATATCGTGTTGGCTCCACGGGTAACATCAATTTGGCAGTCTTGTTGTTGTATTATGCAAAATGATTCCTTAAAATGCTCTCTAATATTGGTTCATCTTGCTAGTCTTCATGGGATTCAGGGGATTGGGTTAGTCAAATGAACTTTAAGATATATATTTTTTTTGGCGGGCATTTCAGTGGCTTTAGCATATCAAGAGGATGGTTTCACATGACTAAATCTTATGGGGAAAGGGGGACCGTATTAATTGTTGTGTATTAGACATTGTTTATAATCCCAAATGTTGGACCATGTTGAGCATGAGTTTTTTTTTTCTTTTTTTCTTTTTTCTTTTTAATTTGTGTAAGCACGGTGCTAAATCTACGGCATTCAACTTGTATGTTTCTTCTTGTTTCAAAAAAAAAAAAAAAAAACTTGTATGTTTATTCTGAGTACAGAATGTGGGAAGCTTGTCTGACTGGGTTGTGTTTCTGTTTATTATCAGTTTGGCTGCTCTCTGCTGTTGCTGCCTTCTGGACGCCTGCTTCTAGTGGACGCAACATACTGGTGATTTAAATGGCTGCGAATTGTCGTGTTTCTTCAGATACACAAATTTTCAGAAAAATGGAGAAAAAAGAGTGATCATACGTATTGTATGTAGTCAATTAACTCAGTTCCCCTCCCCATCCCCCCTCCCCCTCGGATCTTAATTGTTTTATCCCGTAAATAATTTGGATCTTTGACCCGGAAGTGTCAGACTCTCATTGTTTGTGGGTTCGTGACTGGTGATTTCTTATGCAATTGTTGATTCTATGCTAAATGTCAGATTTCCATGTCTTTCCCCTTCAAATCTTTTCGTTCTGCTGTCATTTCTAGTGCAACATGTTGCGTACGACAATCCCATTTGTTGCATGTGCTTCTTTGACAATGTTGTGGGTTTCTTACTTTCTTAGCATCCCATTCAAGAAAATAATTAATGCGAAACTGTGTCATCAAGATTCCTGTACTCTAAATGAGACGCAACTATGGAGGATCCTCTCCATTGAGGATTTGAGGGTGTTTCTTTACGTCTTTTCCTTGTGTCGACTTCTGGAAACACTCTGCTTCTCGGTTTTGTGTTTCTTACATTCTTTCTGTCTCGTCATTGGCCCGACGAATATGAATTTGTGTTTTGGACGTAATTGGTGCCCAATGGTGGCATACTGGGCTACTGGTTGACAAAAATGATATCGATTAACACTGATCGAGCAAACTTTTTCGACTGATCGAGCACATTTTTTCAACTAAAGTTTGAATACGAGCAAATGGGTCAGTTGTTAGGTCCACTCCTCCCATCATCTGCCTTTCGGCATGGGAGAGCAATTTGGCAACTATCTATGAGAATTGGCATGGGCAGTTTAATGGGCGAATTGCTCTGCAATCGTGTGCTTGAAGCCTTCAACTTTAAAGACACTACTAGTATTGTTCTTTCTTTCTGGCTCAACCCAGGGCCAACCATTCAATGATTCACTACGTGTCAATGACGATTTTCGGTATGCTTTTATGCAATGTATGAGTTCTTTGTTGGGAAATGGTAACGCCAGAGGACACTTCTTCCACACTAACATTGTGACATTGCGTAGTAGACTTAGAAACAGGAAGAGGAACTACGAGTCTACGACGACCTCAATCGAGTCAATAGTGTGTTCAATTGGGATATTCGCAAGTTGCTAACAAGTAACATCCTTCGCAAACACATCAATTTGCAGCATATGTTATTCAAAGAAAAACGACTAGACTAATGTTTAGTGGTTGGTCTAAATATAAACATTTGTGTTCTGTTGCACCAGCCGTCAACATTTTGGCACAAACAGCTGACTTCTCCGTAATCTATAGATTCATTATTGTGCATTTGTGCCTTGTATGAATTGAATATACTTCTGGTATGTATTTATCCACAGCTTTCTAGTTCCATGTAATATTGTAATCTATGCGTTTTTTTTTTTTTTTTGCAAGTAGCAAACCTAGTGAACAATTTTTTGTAATTTGCGACACGGTACCCATTTTGAATAACGATTGGCAAACAAAAGTCGAATGGCGATGTAACGGTGTTAGCCTTAGTTGACTGGAGGTTGGTGGTCTATTTAGGTCGTTAAAATGTCAAATTATTGTAAATTTCAAATTTGACACACTGAATTATTAGGTGTTTTGCGAAAGATACATATTCAAGTTTTACGAGCTGTGTTCAATGTAACATAACCGTTAATAAACCATTTGAGAAATGGACTCATCATCATAATGTATCAAGATTCAACTACCAAGGACTGGTAGAAACTTGAATAAGAATTGACACCTGATTGGTAATTACAAATGTGTCACTTGAACCCTGAATCAGCATTTATGCCGGAAGACAAAACACCCAGATTCTTTACCATAATATTTAGGCCCTACTTTTTATTAAGGAACCATCCTAGAAGCCACACCGCAATTGCTTTCATCTGGCTTTATTACACGAGCTTCTAAATCAAGCTTCTTCATCTTGCACAAACTTTAACTTTATACTAACTACTTGCTTCACTATATATACATCAATACATAGCTCTTACATTTCGCTTCAACAATGTAATTACATATGCTGTCATAATATTTTCGATAATATAGACGAATAGGCGAATAAATGCCTAACACTCTAACAGGTCTGAGGTATCGTGGCTAAGTGAAATCGATCACATAGGGCGACAATGTACTTGGTTAGGTAGGCGGATTCGTGGCCATGTTGTTTTGTGTACTTGACGGGATGTATCAGTTCGTTTGCACTCGTTGGAGGCTGCAAGAAATAAGGTTTAACAACATTATGAGCGAAGCGAGCTCTTTCGTTATTCATGTTATCATTTCGGTAACTTCTTTTGTAAGGTTCGTCAGGAGACATTGGTGAATGTATCTCAATGGCTTTGTGGCCAATGTATATAGTATTCCGGCAAAGCGTTTTTTTAAATCGTTCACAATGTAAACATTAGTCTCAATGAATGAATTATGATGACGTTTCGTTTTGAATGTAGTATGAAAATGGAGGGAGTAATTTTTGTCGAATATCCCACGGTCCCTAAGAAATTAGAATATTTGACATTGCTCTCTTATCACGCCATGGACCATAATTTCATCTATGTATGACTATTTGAGATTTTGCGACGACATCTAACCCAAAAGACGAAGCTGACATCTAATCGCGTAACATTTTTCTTAGAATTATATACTATTGTGATGTGACTAACAAGTTTTGCGAAAGACCGTTCATTAATTACTCATAAGCCCGCGGCATCACGACTACAAATCTACAATGCCCTCATCTAATCTCGGACATAATTTTGTGTCAAATGTGGATCTTGAAGATTATAAATTCATAGTGAGACCTCTAATATTCACAAGGTCCCAAGCTTCCAACTCAGAAAATCTCTTCAGCTCACTGATTTTTTGTAGTTGGGCCAAATTACTAAAACCCAAAAATTAGCCCTCTCTAGATGAGAGGCTTCCCCCGTAAGCCTAATAAGCGAGCCCATGCATGTGCCAATCTGCTAAAGCAGAGGCTTCTTGAATTGTTTGGTTGCTTACTCCTACTTGCTAAGTTACTTTCACCATGCATACTTAGTGGCCGACCTCCAACATCAAGCGTCAAAGTTAATTCACCATAACTTCGGCAGGCATCAACATAATTCGCTGCCGGTGCTTTTTTCTGTATTCTTTTTTTTTTTCTCTTTTCTTATTAGAGAAGCATGAATTTAATCGATAATCAAAGTTAATACAATACGTCCCACAACAAATACAAAATCCGCTCTTGAAAATAGTTTGATACGACTTAAAAATGAGTTGGGTTAGTGTTACTGTGATTTCAAGCACGAAAACATGCGTTTCACTTTCAACCCGTTTACACAACTATTTGGCGTTTACCACCGAAAAAACGTATAGAATTGAGTAACACCGATTATTAATCTCTCTCAGTATATCAAGATTAGCAGCATTGCGCAGCCTAATGAGATTTGCCCAAAAAAAGAAAGTGACAATAATTTGTTAAGAGAAAGAAAAAAAGAGAAACAATTATTCCAACGTACAGAGAAAAAGCAGTCGGAATGACACAATCCCACACAGGAGAGAGA
Organism: Spergularia marina; assembly: GCA_963680865.1. Lineage (NCBI taxonomy): Eukaryota > Viridiplantae > Streptophyta > Magnoliopsida > Caryophyllales > Caryophyllaceae > Spergularia > Spergularia marina. Next base: position 20,757,656 of record OY804547.1, on the reverse strand, counting down.
CAGAGGAGTGAGAATCCAAAAAGTGGAGAAAAATGTGCTGCTGCTAGTGCTAGTTTGCGTCTTGTTTGGACTGACTCTTCTTCAACACACTTCTTTTCCACTCTTTCACACTCCATTCTCCCGCTCTCCCAAACACGTCCTTAAAACTCCTTTCCTTCGCTTCTACACAAAATGACGTCAACCACGGCGCGGCCCCCGCAAGCCACCGGAAACCGCCGTAACCAACACCAACCGTCGTCGCACCAGTACTACTACTCCGGCACGCCGTCGTACTACTCCTCCTCGTCGTCGCCGTCTCTAATCAAAGGCTGCTGTTGCTGTCTATTCTTACTATTCTCTCTCATCGCGCTGATCATCCTCGCCGTAATCCTCGTCGTCGTCCTCGCCGTGAAGCCGAAGAAACCGCAGTTCGACCTCCAGGAAGTGGCGGTGCAGAACATCGGAATCGTTCCCTCCGCTCCCGGCGGCGGCGGCGCGACGCTTTCTCTCTCCATCCGGCTCATGTTCACCGCCGCGAATCCGAACAAGGTCGGGATTAAGTACGGCGAGTCTCGATTCACCGTCATGTACCGCGGAATTCCGCTCGGCCGTGGTAGTGTCCCCGGGTTTTACCAGCCGGCGGACAGCGTTAAGACGGTTGCGACGGTGGTGGCGGTCGATCGGGTGAATTTGATGCAGGCGGACGCGACGGATTTGCTGAAAGATGCGAGTGTTTATGATAAGGTTGAGCTTAGGGTTTTGGGAGACGTAAGCGCGAAAATTAGGATTATTAGCTTCGATTCGCCCGGTGTTCAGGTTTCGGTTGATTGTGCGATCGTAATTAGTCCGAGGAAACAATCTCTCACTTACAAGCAGTGTGGATTTGATGGATTAAGTGTTTGATTGATTGATATTGATTTGATTTCGTTTATAATTATGTATATTGTGTTTTACACGTTTTTGCAATCGCACTGATTATACTGTTAATAATAAGTTGTTGTTTAAAAGGATAATCAGTGCGTTTTGCTGTGAGATCACAATCGCACTGCTCGTAAATTGAGCAGTGCGATTGTGATTGGTTTCGAGCTGAGTTAGAGTTAACTTTTGATGGATGAGGTGTTGAGCTGATTGGTTTCGCGACAATGTGTGGGATTAATCAGGAGGTATTAAGTATAATTCGATGTAATGTAGTTAGTTTTTGGGGGATTTGTGGTGAAAAAGGAGGGAGGGGGTGTTAAATTACCTTACTTTCATGATTTATTATGCAAGATAAGGAAAATTGTTAGTTACTGTATCTAGTAATTGCTAAGAAATGTAGAAATGCAGTTGTTGAATCTGCAGTTTTTGCTGTTTTTGGTATCTTAGATTAAAAAGAAGTGGGATCTTTGTAAATGAGGTTCCCGATTATGGGTTGTTCCTTGATTATCAACTGTATTATGGAGATGGGAACATTTCTGATTCGATTGGGCATATGTTTATGATAATTGAGCATTTTGACTAATATTTGCGCAGTATAATCTGTTAAATGTTGATGCTCTTGTGATTTTTTTTGGATGATTCTACTTGCATTGAACTGAATGTGGAGATGTTGTATTACGCGCTTGCTTGCTTTGTAGCCTATTGGAGATGATTTGATTCAGGGCAGTTAGACCTTTGGATCGTATTTAATTCTTTTCCTTGAGTTATGGTGTGAGATATTTGTTTGAGCTTCTTTGTGTCCACTGGTTAATGAGTCATTGTTTTTGTCGCCCTTTCGGCTTCCAGGGGATCATAGCCTGATATGTGTGAAATTTTGAAATTTTGGTTATTATGCTGGTTCTGCGCTTTTTAGTGAATGTTGACATGTTGTATTTAGGCTCTTGCCTGCTTTGTACCCTAGTTTAGATGAGTTGATTCATGGCAGTTCGACCCTTGGATTATATTCAACTCTTTGCCTTGCGTTTTGGTATGAGATCTTTGTCTGTCTTTCTAATCTAGTAATCGAGTAGTTTATGAATCATGTCTTCTCCATTGTATGTTTCTTAGTTTTCTTTGCCGCCTCTGGTTAATGAATCGTTGCTTTTTTTGCTGTTCTGGCTGCCACAGGAGCTGAGCCTGATGTGTGTGAAATTCTGAGTTTGGTTATGTTGCATCAATTGATAGACTTGCTAAATTGTCTGCTGGACTATGTGCTTAGCTGAAAACTAGATCTTAACTGTGTAAATACTAATCTAACTTTTGCATAGAGAGAGCATTTACTGATACAATGTTCTGCTATTGTTCAATGCTTGACTCTGTAGACAAAACTGTGGTCTCTTGGAATCTCTTGCAACTGAGGTTCTGGCTGCTATGCAAGTAAGCATCCTATAAGCATGAGATGTATTCTGTAGAAGTTTGTTAAATGTCCCACTATAGTTTGGACCTCGGGGTGTTTAGTTTTTAACTTTGAACACTTTAATTTCCATAAGTAGTTGATTTTTTTTACTTTAGTTGTATGGAAGTCTATGGACATGAATGGAACTTCCATCTCTCATTTCTCTAGAAATCTAACCCCTGCCAACAGATTATGAATTCTGGAAACCACTTTCTTCCATTGTTCGTTGCCTAGGTATCTTACTGATATAGGCGTGCTTATTTAGCTGAAGGCATGAACCCAAAGACAAGTATATATTGTGCTTATGAGCTATGATCCATTTAGTTTGATCTCCTAAGCATTGTTATGTTCATTTCTTTATTCTGTCTTCTCTTTGATTTCTTGTCAGTTTTAAACATTATCATGTTATATACAGTACTCTTGTTCCCTTTGGTTTGTTGTTTTGCTTCAAATTGCTACCTCTCAGGTGCTTATCGATGCTAAGCCCCTGGGTGCTGGTGAATGCGAGTGCTTTACGCATGTGGTTTTGGCATGCTGAATTCGTGCTGGGCAATGCACGATCTCTTATGTTTTAATGCAGTGGTTCAGTCAATCGGCAAGAAGGGGCTTTTTGTGGCAAGCATAATATGACGCTGGCACACTGCAAGGTAACTAAATGCAAGTTTCTAATTTATCATTCTTGGCCCTTTATTCTCATCTGAAATGAAAGCTTTTATAAACTAGCATGACTACGTTAACCCTTCTTCTGAATTCTGATTGCTGATATATGACTGGGGATTTATTCTCACATCCAATGCATGGTTAAGTTTGTTAAACATCTTATTTAAGTTTACATTCCTTCAGAAATTTATAAGCAACTTTGGGATATAGCAATGCTTTCTGGTAGACTCCAGTTATCTAGATTAGAAATTTAGGGCAATTTCTATATTTGTTTCTTTCACCTCTTTCGCTGTCAAAGTTCCTATGGTACCAGTTCATATTTGATGTTCTGCAGGATTGTTAGTGAGAGTTTTTCGTGTAGATTAGAATTTTGTTTGGCCAGGCGCAAAAAATCATCACCATTTTCGGGTGAGTTGGTTTAAGCCTACTTGTGCGGAAGTTATAGATTAACTCAGTAAAGTAGTACTGATTTAGGTTTCCCTTGTGCTGAGGTGATTAGAGTACCAATGCTTACTGAGATAGTGATAGATTTCTCAGATAAAGTGTTCAAAGTTGTGTTTGTGGGTTAAATTTAAATGTCGGCGTGATTGGTAAGCGGTGTGGCTGCTGGGATGTTGGTCGGTGGTAACGTGAAGGCTAGAGGGTAGTGTTACCGTGCTGTGGTTTGTGGTGGCATGGTCGTTTGATGGAGTGTTTCTGTGCAGGAAGGAGACGAACACAAATAAGATATGGGCTGTATTCTGACAGTCAGCATGCAGGTTAGGACACTTAGGGATGGGACGAGGTTAATTTGTAGAGAAAGTCGGAATGGATCCTATGTATACGCCAGGTCCAAACCTAGGTTTGGATAGCCTAACTACTGTACTCCAGAATTTCTGCCCAATGAGAGTCGTATATTACTGTGCTCCAGAATTATATGCCCAATGTGAGTCCAAGATTTCATAGTGTAGCCCAGGCTCAAAGTCACATGCTTGTTGATACATTATTGCATGACATAGGAGTACATGTTTGCTGGCTTGGATGGCCACATGTTCTTTCAGCTTGCACAGAAATGAGTATGTCCTCTTGTCTATGATTTCTGTTATTGTACAAATAATTCCGTTGTGAGTCATTTTCGCACCAAGGAATTCACGTCAAACACATTGCCTAACTTCTAATAATTATGCAAAGAATTTACTCATTGTTTATGAGGTACTCCTACTCATTTGTCAGAGACTGAGAACTGTAAAATTACTTAAGTGGATGGCTTAAATGGCAGGTCAACTAAAGCTAGATTCATATTTGAAATCACAAAGATTAGGGAAAAATGAAGAGGGATGAGGATGTTTATCTTTCGGTGGGAAGCAGTGTGGATATGATCTTGATGTGGTATGTAGAATGGGATAAAGAGTGAGATAGACAATCTGTAATAGGGAAGAAGAGTTTTCCGTGGCTTAAGAGTGAATTTAGTTTAACCAAACTGTCTCGTATTCTTCACATGCTGTGAGTACTTTGTGGTAGTCTCGCTACATATATTGTTAAACTTTATCTCAAGCTGGTCGGCCACATCTATGAGGATCCGCTAAAATCTTTGGCCGACGCTCTTTTTGTAAATGTGGCGACCAGTTTGAGGTAAAGTTGTGACAATTTATCTAATGTTGTCATGAAAATTGTAATATCAGCTATAATTTGATTAGCAGTTAGTTGAATTAGTTTTTGTTAACCTTAATTGAATGTTTCAACAATTTTAGTAAAATTTACTGATTTGTTAATGAGGTTCTCGAATATGGGCTGTTCCTTGATTATCAACTGTACGGAATTATTCTGTTTCAACAATTCAACTGGGAATTTTTTTTTTTTTTTTTTTTGATAATTGAGCATTCTGAGTATGTTTGTGACTTTGCGTGATTGTATAAAATTATTTGGCTGATTCTGCATGCACTGAATGCTTGTGCAGATGTTGAGTGAATGCTTTCGCTTCTTTTTAACTTAATTTCAGATGAGTCGATTCATGGCAATTAGACTTCTGGATTGCAGTTAATTCCTGCCTTGCGTTTTGGTATGGGATCTTTGTTTGTGCTTCTAAGCTGGTATTTATGTAAATTGATCAATCATGTCATTTCCATCCTAAGTTTCCGAGCTTTCTTTGCCTCCTTTGGTTAATTAGCTGTTTTTTTCTCGCCTCTTTGGCTTCCAGAGGAGCACAGCTAAGGTGTCTGTTTGGCTATGTGCTTGCCAATCTACACTACCTGAAAGCTAGATCTTTATATAGTGTACGAAGCAATCTAACTTTTGTATGGAGAGAGCGTTAACTGAAACATTGTGGTGCTATGACTGCTATCAAGTTCAATGCTTGACTCTGTAGACAAAACTGTGGCTTCTTGGAATGTCTTGCATCCGTGATTCTGGTTGCTAAGCATACTGTCAGCGTGAAACTTATCTTCTGTTGAAGTTATGTTAAACTTGAGGTACCCACTATAGTTTGGAGCTCGAGGTGTTTAGTTGTTGTGCTCTTAGGGGAGTTGATACTTTCTGCCTTTGTTGTATGGAGTTTATGGACATGAGTGGAAAATTCATGTTCCGATGTTCTGTAAATCTAACCCCTGTCAACATATTACGAATTCTGGAAACCACTTTCTTTTGTTGTTCATTCGTAGGTATATCCCTGATATGGGCGTTCTGAATTTGCTGGAGGCATGAGCTATGATCCATCTTGTTTGATCTCCTTTATTGCTATGTTCATTTCTTCATTTTCTCGGCAGTTATAAATATGGCCATGTTATATGTTCTTCCTTTTTGTTTGTTATATTGCTTCAAATGTAAGTCTCAGGAGTGGGGACTCAGGTGCTTATTGCTAAGCCCCAGAGTGATGGTAAATGCAAGTGATGCTGTCTTGTTAGCGACTAGTAATGCTGTCTGGTACTCTTCATTGTTGTCTAGATTAGAAATTCAGTACTGTTCTTGGTAATGTTACAGAGTACTTACGGTGTATG